>JAVIWB010003532.1:0-47776 GCA_031893035.1 Dermolepida albohirtum | reverse complement strand
ATTTCAGCAATTATACCTAATGGTGATTTAACGGTTCTAAAAAAATCATCATTGTACATTTCATTATCTTCAATATATTCCTTGATCTTTTCTTTATAATTTACATACTTTTTAGAGTAATATGTGATAATACCTTTTTCTGTTCTTTTTACACTTGGTCGGGGGATTGCTACAGGGTTAAAGGGTAGTGTTATACCCCATGAATAATGACGTTTCTTTGCGGTTCCATTTTCAATCACTTCACTAAATTTCTTTAGTCTAATTTCTGTTCTTGGGTTCTTAAAGGTATTGTATTTGAAAGCAACTACTCCAACCACTCGGCTATCTTTGATTCCTGATTTATTAAACACACAATCCATTGCACCCTTTAATAAATTGTCTATATCTGGCGCATAAGTCCTCATGATGTTTTTTACTTCTTTTTGATCTTTCCTTAACTTTATGAAAAAGTCAACTTCCATGATAACTCCCATATCACTATCCAGTGTTTGATAAAAAAGATCGTTGATTAGCTCATTATCATCTAAATACTTATACACATCTTCAGTGTATTTGTTATATTTCTCAGTGTAGTATGTAGTAACTCCCGTTTCAGTTCTCTTTGCACTTGGTCGGGGAGTTGCTATAGGGTTAAAGGGCAATGTGACACTCCACATGATCTAACCTCCACTTTTTAAAAATTCTTTTCCATAAATTCATCTAATGTTAAAGGCTCTTGTCCTTGTGACTTCCTAACAGAATTTATGGCTTTTAGCTGTTTCTCAATGCTTTTTTGCTTCTCGATTTCTTTCTTTTTTGGTTTTTCAGCAACTTCATTTTGATATTCAATTATTTTTTTCATTTCTGCTATGGTGAATAGTTCTTCAATTGTTTTTTCCCCTGAAGCAATTTTTCTAAGGTATACATATAAGGTCTGTCTAACAATTCCTGTTTTTTCAGCTAATTCTTTTTTATTTAATGGATCAGATTCACCACTAAGCCATTTTTTTAAAGTTTCACTAGTTGTTGGTGTGAATTTCATACTTACTTTTCTCATAATCTTACAACTCCATTCGGTTTATTGTCTTAAATTCTAACACCTTTAAAAAGAAGTGTCAACATTCAAGACACTAATTCAAACTCCTTAGTCTTATAAATTAGCGATTTCAGGTAAAACATGGGCATAGCAAAAGCAACCAATATTGTTCATTTGGTTGCTTTCGTAAATTTTATTCAGATTTGAGTTTCATAGGATCATCTTTATTTGATTCTGCAAAAATAGTTCCATCCTCATATACAACTTTTATGGGGAGATCACTATTATCTTCTCCATTCATCACCGCACCCCTATACAGACCTATTAACCTTTTGCCTAATTCTTTCTGGATTTCTTCTTTTTGTTCTTTAGTATAATCAGAAATTGAATTAGCGATTGTCGCCACAATCCATTCTCTATTTGAATCAATCTCAATAGCTTTTAGTTTATTTGTTTTTTCAGGCTCCACTTCTAAGTTGAATCTGTCTATAGTATCAGATTTTATGGCATTGAATGTCTCGTAAGAAGTAGGACTACTATCAGTGCTTGTGGCAGTGATACTAGAAGAAGTAGTTGTTACTTCTTCAGTTGAATCTATCGAATTTGAGGAAGAGGAAACTGAACTGGTTGATTCTGATATCCATTCAGATGAACTACTGTATTTATTTTCATCTTCCCTAACGATTTTAATTGTTTTTGTAAGCCTTGTGCTTTCACCATCAAAAACAATCTTCAATTCAGAGGTATCTTGACTTTCAGGCATGATATAAGCAATTCTAAATGAATCAGTTGACGGTGATATAGTTACCACAGCTCTTTCTTCAGGAAGTTCTTTATCCTTTTCAGTGACAGTTATTGATAACTGTTTGTAATCAGGTACACGCTTATAATTTCCATCTATGGTAGTTCTTCCTGAAGCATCTGTTGTATATTCATCCTGAACTCCTGTAATACTCATTGGTTTTGCTATATCGCTAAATGACAAAACAATTCCATACCCCAATAAAGATAGAACAGTTGCTCCTATGCTAATATTTCGTGCCTTGTTGCTCTTTAAATACTTGATTGATATAAATATGCCTACAACACCTAAAATGGCTGTAAGAAGCAGAATATAGCTAAATAGCATCATGTTGCTTCACCTCTTTCTATTTCTACATTATTTTTAATTTGTAATATTTTATATCGTTCGGATTTTACAGTTGTTTTGATTGATTCCTGGATAAAACAAATTCGGAATTTAGCATTTTTAAACATCACTTCTCTTGTTTTAATTGCATTTCAACCAAATAACACGAACGATAATTCTCTTCAGGAATTTTACTTGTTCGGAATATGGAACTACTTCTATTCTTTTAAGCTAAAGTATCTTTTTCCGTTTTCTACTTTTATAGATACCCAATCAGCATTCCAACTTTTTTTTAGTGTTGCGACAAGTGACGGTTTAGGTCTTGCATAATGGGTGCCTACTTCAGCTAGTATTTCATCTACTGTACTCCATCCATTTCTTTTTAAGAAAATTTTCACTTCCTTTATGGTATTTGAATAGTCAGTGATTGTCTGTCCTCCTTTAGAACCTCCAACATTTTCTTTATGAAATTCTCGAATGGAATCTCGAATAGTAGAGTAATATCTTGATTCCTTTCTCTCCTTCATGAATTTTCTTCGAGTAGAGCTAAATTTTGCTGGACAAACTACATTTACAGAATACTTTTCACGTTGAAAGTCATAGTCAGGGTTCTCTTTATAAGAAGGATTTTCTGAAACCTGTAAAAATCCAATCCCATATGGACGTAAAAATTCATATTCAATAAATTGTAATTCAGTTATATTCTTTGTTTTAGGAACAGCAATATACACATATTCTGCATTTCTCAATGAATTCCTCGCTTGATCTAAGAGCTTAAAACTTAGTCTCGTTTTCATTTCCACTATAATATTCAATGCTCCACACAATCCTAAAACATCATGGTTATCCACTTCTGCATACACATCATCACAATCTAGTTTTTCGTATAAAAATTGTTTTACTGGCTCATAAAGTTCTGTCTCTTTCACTTATTAAACACCTCTTTTTAACTTAGTAATTTTTTACTATCTGTAGTTTCTTTTCCTGTGTCGATTTCCTGATTTTTTCCTCAATTCTAAAATTTCTTGTTTTCCAAGAACTCTAGTCAAATATTCAATAGATTCTTCTTTTTTTGTCCTCTTCCTAGTTCTTGACAAATACAAAGTTGTTACTATTTCATCATATTTTTTAGCACGTTGCCTTAACGCTGAAGCTCTTTCATTCATCACTGGTTGACTACCAATGTCCTTAGCCAAAGCATCTATTTTATGCCTTGATAAATGTTCTAATGTTAAAATTTCAGAAATAGTTAATGGTACATTATATTTTTCATCTTTTTTTGGCATTTAGGAACCCACCCTCTCTAATAAAGTAAGCAATTATTCCTGACACAACCCCTGAACAAAAACCTACTGTGTGTGCAATCAAATTAGTTTTCCCTTCATCCTCAACAAGAAGAAAACATCCTAAAGAAAGCAATATGGCAAACAAGATTAAAAATATCCTTTTTCGATTCATCTTTTTAAATCCTAAAGCTGTCTCTATGATTGCACACCTCGCAAATATCATGCCGACTAGCCCCATTACACACCCGCTCGCTCCATAACTGATTACATTAGGTTGTACTGACACTGAGATAATATTCCCTACAATTCCTGACAAGCCGAAAACAAACGCTATACAGCTATTATCAAAAAAATCTTTCAGGATATACCATGCTACAATCATCCCAAACAAATTGGATAGCAAGTGCTGTAAGCTCCCGCTGACAAACAACGAAACTATAATATTTAAGTTGAAACAAGTTTTTGTCAGACCTCCTAAAACTAACAATTCTTCAGCCGAAAATGTGAGCTTCTCAAAGATCAAAGCCCCCATGAAATACAAACTTGTGCTTAAAAAAATGAAGTAGAGAGCAATCGTGTTACCTAAATCAATTCCTCTTATTTTCATTTGCTATCACCTTAGCTTTTCTTATGCTTGTCACTCCATATTTTTTTCGTAAAATGGAAGTGAACAAGCCCCTTTCTATCTTGTGTTTTGTTAAAATTTCTATTGTCTTAATTCCTGATTGAAAATCGTCTATGATCTTCTTTTCTTTTTCGGTTTTCAGGATTTGTTTTTCAGACAGAACTTCTTTTTTTGTGCTTATTTTCCCTTGTTTTTTCAATCGCTTTATTTTTTGAATACTTTCTAAACAAGGATATTTTTCTATTAGCTTTTCACAAGGCAATCCTTTTTCAATATGCTTACTACTTTCATCATAAACACATTCCAAAAATTCTTCTCTTGCTTTAACAGGGTTAGGTATTAGCTTATTATTGAAATAGAAAGAAAGATTGCTTTTTGTCATTCCTATTTCTTCAGCTATTTCCCCCATCCTTTTTTTCCCTTCAATATATTCTCTAATCAAACATTGAAAATTATCACTATCTAAATTACTTTTTTTAGCCATAAATTCACACTCTTTTTCAAATTATCTATAGCCATAAAAATTTTGATCTGTCATGCCATTTTCCGCTTTTGAGTAAGTTTCCTGATTCATCCCAAATATAAGCTCTCCAAACTGCCGATTCATCTTCAGTTTTTTCAATATCAACAAACCATAGAATAGTTTTTCTGTTATTGATTTTTGCAACTTGCGCTTCAAAATTATTTAAATGTTTTCGATTTATTGTGCTATCAAATCCTACCAACAAGCGATTGTCTGATTCTGAACCATGATACCCGATCGGTACAACATGTGTACGGTCAAATACCTTTACATCAGGATAGATCACTGGCTTCAATTCTCTTCTATGTTTATTACTCCTATATTGATATCGTTTTGAAGAACGTGGTAGAAATTTAACTGCTAATTGGTGCCTTTGATTTGTATGCACATAGTAGGCTCTATCAGCTTCAGCAGTAAGAAGTCTGTCCTTTGCTTCTTCTGATTCCATTTCTCCATTTATTGTTATTACCTCAACACCTAATAGCCCTCTTTCTAAATGCTCTTTAGCTGAAAGCTTAGTGCTTTTCTTTATTCCTTCTGGATCACTACTAACAGGATCATCAAGATATTTGTATGGTGTCAACCACCTAAGAAATTTTTCACCTATAAACATTCTTTCTCCTTTCACAGCCTATTAACTTTTTTTCTCATGAGTGGTGATGTGGATTTTTTCACATTTTTTTTGGTAGCTACTGTATTTGCCTTTAGTTTTTCAGGTTTCTTTTTAGTTACTTGTGGCTCTACTGTTTCGCTCAACCTTGATTCTTCATTCATCTGCTCTTTTAATGTAACAGCCCTGTTATAACCAATCCTAAATCTTCTTTGCAACATTGGAATAGATACTTCTACACCAGTTTCTTTTTGTTCCTTCATCAGCTGTAATGCTTCAGGTAACAAATCATCTTTAGTGTTGATTTGTTCTGTTTGCAATTGATTTTCTGGTTCATTTTGACTTGGTGGATCTTCCCCCATCAATTCAGCAAGCTTTCTTAGTTTTTCTTCTTTCATACGTGCTAAACTAGGTCGTTTTTCCCCTGTCATTTCTTCCTGAGCCTTTCTTTTCTTCTGCAAAGGTGTTAGCTCATCAAACGGCTTATCGTTCGCTACAGGGCGTGTGCGTGCGTTTGAAGATACACCAATCGGTGAAGAACTTGCTCCGCCCTCTTTTTTAGCGTTGAAATCAGCAACTATTTGCTTATAGTCTACAAATTCTGGTTTTGGATAATGTTTTCTCTGATAATCAAAAATAGCATCCAGTTCAGCATTAGAGATATATGATCCTTGCGCTCTGATAGGGGTTCCTCCGTTTACCTTCAACAGCATGTCGCCATGTGGTCTTAATTTCTCGCCACCATTTTCATCAAGAATAATTCCACTCTCTAACGAACTTGCTACCATGAGGGATGCTCTACTAGGAAAATTAGCTTTGATTAAACCTGTTATAACCGTTGCTCTTGGGCTTTGAGTTGCAATTATCCCATGAATTCCCGCCGCTCTTGCTTTTTGACCTATTCTTATAATTGGTTCTTCAACTTCCCTATGTTGCATGATTAAATCAGAAAATTCATCCACCAACATAACAATATATGGTAATTTTTCCTCACCATTTTTTTCAGCCCACTCATTGTATTCTTCGAGATTTTTCACCCCTACTTTATCAAACAAATCGTATCTTTCATCCATAACAATTGTTAAATAAAGTACCGCTTCATAGGCATCTGACACTTCCTTTATAGGATTTGTCAACATGTAAGGAGAATCTCTGTATTTTGTGAATTCAACCTTTTTGGGGTCAATAATTAAAAACTTCAGTTCTTCAGGTGAAGAATGTTGCATCTGGCTTATTGCTAATTGATTTAAAAATACAGATTTTCCTGATCCTGTGGTACCCGCAACCAACAAATGTGGTAGTGCGCTTAATGGCATGTGGACTACCTTTCCATCAGGTGAAATGCCAAAAATACAATCTGTTGGATTCTTGGCTCTATTCGCTAACATTGCCATAATTCTGTATCTCCTTCAGTTTTTTAATTGTAACTATCCTCCCCACATTCGTTTTTCCTGTCACTAAATTAATTGTTTTTTTACTTTTTATAAAAATCATTTTCCCATCATGCCTTATTCCTAAAAAAATGTTTTTCTTCATCTTCAACACTCCATTTTTTCTATAGATTCAGTAATTGTTTTGCAAGGAAAACAATTGAACCCCTTTTCATCCATCGTTATGGTTGTGAACGTTGGAAGTAATTTCTTTTCTTCTTGGCTGTATTCTATACAGAAGTAAGAATTTCTTTCGTATTTTTCTATATAGTACACACCTTCAGCGGGATATTCGCACACATAAAAATCTATTGTTGAATATCCTTCATTTTTTAACATATCGCTGATTTCTAACAAATGTTTCTTTTCTAAACAATCAGGTAATTTCTCATTGATACTTTCTTTAGCCATGTTTGTTCCTTGTATCAATTTCCAGTCATTAATAAATTTCATATTTTGTCTCCTACCCTTCATTTTTTCATTTCACTATTTACAAATTCATTCAAAGTCTTAATGGTTCGTTTCATTCTAATAATGCCTTCAAAAATATATGAATCTAAATATGGTGGTAAGTGGTTTAGATAATCGCTTAAATCTCCTATAATATCTAATTCACGTTTTATACCTACCAAGTCTGTTCCTCCAATATAGAGAGGTAGATTATGAACTTTATCAGACAGCTCCATTAGTATTTCTGAATTGTATTCATATCTTTGTTTCCATATATCTTTTTCAATAGAATCAATATACATTTGAATAGCATCTTTGCTGTTTTGAAAATACATTCTATTCATCAAAATATATTCCCTTAAAATTTCACAAATCAGGAAATTTTTTTGATTAAATTCATCAGTTTTAGAAGCATCCATTCTATATCACCTCAATTTTATTGGCTCGATTTTCTAATCTACATTTTTCCTCTTCCATTTTTTCAAGCTCACCTTGATAAGTAACTATTCTTTCTCTTTCCTCCTTCAGTTTTTCTAATATAAATTCATCTGAAACAGGATATTTTCTATTCATTTCTTCTGTAACGCCTAAAAGCACCATACTTACAAATATAATCATCAGTGGTAGCCAATAACCAAATGGAACTATTTTCAGCCCCCAAATACTTAGCAGTATAGCTGTAGCAGATACCACACCCAAAATAAAAAGCACATAGCCTAGTCCTAAAAAATGTCTAATATTGGTTATATATCGTGATTTACCCTCTTTTTTAGAAAGCTCTTTATAAAAAAGAAAACTTGTTTTCGCCTGTTCCAATCCAATAACCAACTCATTTGATTTTTTTTCCAAAGCTTTTAATTCTACTTTCCATTCCAAAGTCTTGATTTCTTCATCCATTCATTTCATTCCCCTCTTCTTATTCCATTTTTAAGAATATCCATAAGCCTTTTCAATCATGGTTCGTACATCAATTGGTATGGTATAGTTTCTGTTTTCATCATTCGGCAAAGGAATTGTTATTTCGATTTCACCCGCATTAAGAGAAACTTGAATACCTCTGATCTTCAGCATACTTTCCATTACCTCTTCTAAGTTAGCAACCTTTGAAGTGGTTTTTCGATCCCATGCTGTCTTATATACATATTGAACAGATGTATTCCCAACAAACATACTTTCCATAGTTGCCTGAATATCAGAACCTATTATGATAACGTCCACCGAATTTTTTTGTTCTTCAGCAAAACTGGTAGCTAGTTGTGTTTGGGATGCAATTTTTTCTGTTCGATTTTCATATAATTCAAGAGGAAAAGCCCACTCCGTTTTTTTGCTTGCTTGTTTAGATTGTTTCTTTTCTTCCTGTTCCTGTTTCTTCCTAACGCTTTTAGCTATCTTTCTTTCAACTTCAATGTTTCCCCTGAAGATAAAATTTTCTCTGCTAACCTCATTTTCCATTTTCCCAAATGCAACTTCACCACCTGTAAAACCAGTCAAAACAGCATCCAAATCTTTTATAAGATTCAACACTCCGCCCCTAACCTTATTACTTTTTGGTTGTGGAACCTTGATTTTATACTCTTTATAAGCTCTTCCATCTTTCAGGTCTACTCTGGTATGAATCTGAACATCCGCACTTTTTATGGCATCATTGATTAGTTGCTCCGTTTTAGTAATTCTTCTCTTTTTCTTTTTAGCTTCAGTATCATTTACAATTTCACTTCCATCAAAGTTCACATCTAGGGCTTCAATTATTTCTTTTTTCATCTTCTTGCTTTCACGATCGTTCAAAAAAGGTGCTTGTTCTCCATAGTGATGCCTTAAAACTATTGTTATTGTCCAATAGACAAAACATGCCACCATGATTGATAAGAAAACAGTTAGAAAATCGAATAAATGAAGCTTCAAAAAGAATCTGCTTACATTATTTACCCAATGGGGATATCCTGATAGCATCCCTGTTAACCCTAAAGGGTCTGTAGTTGGATCAACGTTGTTTAGATCAAGGCTACTCAACCCCTCTGAAACTTTCTTAACTAGCCAAACAATCCCAACACTCAAATAATGTACAACAACGACTATCAGGGCAAGTATCATAAATAACTTTGTTGCTCCACTGAAAAACCTTGAAGCTTTTGCACATGGATAGATTTTTTCTCCCCGATTATCTATAAGCTTGCTTTTCTTCTTGTTCATTTCTACCTCCTACAATTAAGACATCTTTTAGATACTCTCGATTAACTGAAAATATTTCTTGTTTGTGACCTTTGCTATTTTTCTGGTTGATTAACGCTTTGTAGAGATTAGTTTCAGGATTTTTTTTTGCTTGGTCTATTTCAGCTAAAGATTTTGCAATATATAGAATTTCGGAATTTTTTGAAGTCCTTACCACTTGATACCAACCGTTTTTCACTCCCATCTTTTTTAAAGATTCATCCAAAACAGAAAACGAAAATTCACAAGTCAACGCTCACACCTCCCCCTTTTCAGTTACTTTATTATGTTACTATAACTTCATAACAACATACTCACATAATAAACTATCCTGTAAAAAGTGTCAAAGTAAGTTCCGTTACCTATCTAACAAATATAAAACCACTTGAAACTCGCCTTAAAAACTCCTAAGAGCTTCTTACAAGCCATTTAAAGTGTTGCTTGATTTCTTATCTCACTAACACTCAACTGCTCTCAGAACGCAAAAGAAGAGCCTTTACCCCTTTTAGGTAACGACTCTTCTTTTTTTCATTTCTTGTTTATTTGCTTTTTCATTACTGTTGCTAATAACTCGATCAACCTTATATAGAAATAGCTGAAGCAAAATAGCAAAGCTACCACTCCTAAACAAGATGCAACAAACATCACTAAAACTGGTTTATCTTCAGATAAATCTTGAAAGAACTTCACCGCAAGTAGTTTCTCTTCTTCAGTAACAACTTTTCTCGTTTCAATTACTTTATACCAGTAGAAACCAATAAACGGTAAAAAACCTATAGTTCCTTTTAGGAAAAATTGCTTTTTTGTTGGAATAAAAGGCAATACAATTTTTCTCATATATTTTTGAATATCTTGTACAATTTTTTCCTCGTTCATGTCACCCACCTTCAAATGGGTTGTAGTATTCATTAGCATATATTCTTCTGCCTTCAATTTCTACAAACTGGTAATTATAGTATTTGTCTTTTTCGGTATCTACCTTTAATTCAAGTTCCCTTTTGCCAGTCTCAACATTTCCAAAATCTTCATTGTTGGTTCTGTAAGTTGATACTGACAAAATATTTTCTGTCCTATCCAAGACTTCAAAATAGAACATTCCTTCTTCATTCTTATAAACAACATATTCATTATAGGGAAAACAGTACAGGTTTTTTTGTGAATCTTCATCATCCCCATATTCCTTGATCCAATCTTCAGGATCAGTGTACACATCTATATTGATAATGAGGTATTCACTGTACTTTTCCATCAACATATCGTAAAAATATCCTGTTAGAAATTCGTCAACTGTCAATGATAAATCCTCTATATATTCAACGCCATCTGAAACAATACTGCTGATATCTTTGGGTTGAACATAAGTTATTTCCCATTCAATACCTTCACTAAACAGACTAACATTATTTGGGAAGCCTTTTATTCCTGACAATGTTTCTCTGCCCATTTCTTCCAACTGATCCTGATAACTTTCAATTATGGTTAACTTGATTTTTTGAGGGTCTAATAAATTCCTTTTGCTGATTTCTTCTTGCAACCATTTCTTTTTATCAATTCTAACCTCTACATCTAACCAAGCTTTGAACGGTAACAGAACATCAATATCTGTAAAACCATTTTCATTCAGAAAATCTATCAAATCCTCGTCAAGTTCTCCATAAGTATCTGTATGAAGATAAATCTCAATGCCTTCTTCATCATCTTCAGATTCTTGTAATGATATAAATGGTGCTTCCTCTAAATTTTTTTCTCGCCTAATGGCTTCAGATAAAATATCCTCTAACTTCTCTCTTAGATCAGGAAGGGAAGTAAAACTTTCTAACAAGGAACCATTTTTGAATATTTCATACCTTTTTCCCAAATCTACACCTTCTTACTTTGCTAATTGGATTTTATAGTTCTTCTTCAGATATTTCTTCAAGCAATTCTGTTATTGTGTCCTGTTTTTCGGTTACTGCGTTATACTCCATTTGTTCAAGATATGATCTAACAATATCTTCTCCTGAACCCTTCACTAGTTCGTTGTACTCATACTCTGATAAGCTATAGACATTGGCATTCCCATCAAACATGACATAATCATCTTCATATCTGAAACCTTTTCCTAAACGAACAGCTAAAACAGCCCTGTAAGGTTCTGAAAATTTGCTGTTGAAAAATTCTTCATCATTCAGATAAGCTCTTAAATCTTCAAAATCTCCTGTAGCAGTCTGTAACTCTTTAACCATATCTACTAAATCCTCAACTTTTAATGAAGTTGAAACATAATTGATTTGTTCTTTTGTAATTGCCATTGGTACCCCTCCATATTTTTTGTTTTAGGAAAATCTACTCTTCATTTACTGATTCTACAAATTCTTTGAACTCACTTACTCCACCTTCACCCAACTTGCCAACATACACTTTAACAATTTCTTGTGCATGATCCATGATAAACCCTTGATATTCTCCCCCACTACTCATACTAACTGGCAACTTCCCATCCATCATGATTGCGAATTCTTCAGTCAAATCATAGTTCGGGCTTGCTGTTACTGCTACCACTGCATCAAAAGGATTTTTGAAATTATAGTTGACAAATGTTTCTCCATTTGGCTTTACATACAAATGATTTAGTTCATCAATAGAGTATTGTTGCAACTCGTCTAACATCCCATGTACTATAGTAAAATTAGCTTTTTTCACAATCTTATCTATCATCATTTGTTCATCCATCAACTCATGCCACACCCTTTGTCGCTGTGAATTTCCTATACCGTTTGTTTGAGCGGCGGCATTAAGAACAACAATAGGATCATCATTTTTAAATATCACAATTTCCCCTTCATACTTCATTGTGAATTCAAGAGCTTTGGGAATATAGTTATTATAAATATGTGTTGTGATCCACTCTCCAACATAATCATATAGCTCTCTGTTGGTTGTAAGAACCTTGATTTGTTCAGGTTCATTTTCTTTTGAAATTTCTTCTGGTGTAGTATCTGAATATACTTTCACTGCCACACCTTTTCCAATCAAATTAAGAACAAAGTTGAAATAGGTTTTGAAATCAGCTGTCAGCAATGCTTTTGAATCAGGGAAGGTATCACTTCCTACCATATTCAAAATAGCATCCCCTAATTCTACATGGGGAGCATAAGCAGTCGCCACGACATCCCACATCAAATCTGTTACTTCTGTTTGAGAAGGGAATTTATTCTCGTTCAAGTATTCTTTCTTTAAGCGGGTAAGTGTTTCGTTACCCGCTTCAGTCTGTTCCATGAATTCTACAAATTCTCTGCTTTCAATTCCTTCTTCCAATTTCTTTCCAAAAAGTTCTAAAACTTGTTGATTGATCTTCATGCTTAACCAGCTCCGCTAATTTTATTTTTTTAACCCTTCAACATCTTGTCTTTTCTTCCAAATATTAAACAGGAAAATCCCAACTGCTATGCCTAACAGCGTGATACCTACCCATGTAACCCAACCGTTTAATAGATTACCTAAGTTTGGCAATTTACCATAATCAATAACTGGCGTTGTCAATGTAACTTTATTAGATGCAATTGGTTTGTCATTCACATGTAAATACATAGTATTTTCTAATGTCTTGCCTTCCAGTTCCGTTGAATGGTTGTAGGTAGTAATAACTTTCCAAGTTAGAGAAGTTGCTTTAAGCGTGTCAGCGTATTCTTGTTTGATTGAGAAACCTATCTCTTGACCGTCAACAACAACATCTACTTTAGCTGTAACATCCGCACCACTACTATCTATTACTGTCATAGAATCGTAAGTTAAGCCTTCAGGCAAGGTATCAGATGTTTTATAAGTAGTTCCTGTTTCGTTGTTGTTCCCAATGTTTATGGTGCCAATGAACGTAACTTTTTCTTTGTCAGCTAGAATATCGTAACTTTCAACCAACGTTCCATCTTCTTTTTGGATCATTTTAGCTATAGAATTTTCAGTGATTAAATAGTTTTTGATGCTTTCTTTTTGCTCTTCAGTTGCTTCAGAATATTTGTCTGAATTCGTCAGAACAGAAGAATCTTTACTATCTTCTTTATTATCTGTATTTTGTGAATCACCTGTTTCTTCTTGGCTGTCAGAAGAACCATCTGGATTTTCTCCTTCAGCATTTGTCAACACTGCATATACATTTCCATCACCTTCAGCATTTGTTAACTCCTGTGATTCACTGCTAGGTTCTGTAGATTCACTATCACTAGAATTAGATGAAGAGCTTTCAGTGTTTGTATCATCATTATTTCCTGTTTCAGAAAGCAACTTTTCTACATCCTCATAAGGAATAAATTTGTTGTCCGCTGTATATCCTGTCTCGTATAAGTTGATCTCAAATAGAGCATCATTATTGACTGGTTGATAAATGAAATAGAATTTGTTCGTGTTTAACAAATAGCCATCCAGTGTAGAAATTTCTTGTGCATAATAAATTTGATTAGGTACCAACACACCTTTATAGCTAAAGTTTCCATTTTCATCTGTCTCAGCTTCAGCAAATTTAGTGTCTTTAGCAATGATGTTTTCATCATCAACTTTGTACTCTGTGGCATAGAAGAAAGCAAATTTAGCCCCCGCTTTGGGTTTAAAGGTTCCATCTGCTTCTTGGAACACTTTATTACCTGTAACTAAAACTTCCTGTCGTGGGTCTACATGATCCGTTTCTACAAGGATTTGCTTTTCTCCTTCTTCAGCAACCAAACGAACATACATAGGTTCAGGATCAATTTGTATACCGTTAGGCGCTCCAATTTCTGTTAACTTATATAGCCCCGCATATAAACCATCCCAAATGCCTTGTCCTTTTTCGTCTGTAGTTCTTTCTCCAAAATCTGTTCCCGCTTCAGCAATTAGATCACCATTTGGATAGACAATATCCTCAGCGGCTTCTAATCTATAAGTTACATTTGCTTGTGGTCTTTTTTCATAAACTAAACCATTATTGAAGTCTTGATCTCCAAAGTTTCCTGATTCTGCATGAGCTGTGATTGAGAAATCAGGGATGATACTTCCAAATAAACTCCAAGATTTTTCTTCTTTCGGTGGTACATAACTGTTCATTTCTCCTGTTACAGATACCACTTGATTTGTCACTTTATTTACAGTGATTTGTCCTAATGGTACTGTAATAGGGTTTGTCACTTCGTTTGTATCTTTGTTGCTGTCATTCACTATTACATTACCAATATTTTTGATAATTTGACCTTCTGCAATTTCTTTGATTACTTCTGTTTTCACTAACAAAGTATATGTCTCTCTGTTCATTTCCATTTCTTTAAGAAACTTAGCAGTAGCATCAAATATTACAGTATGTGTATCTTCATCATAAGTGATGCCTTCAACATCCTTTATCTCTTCACCATTCTTCAAAACTTTCGCTTCAATGAACTTAACTTTTGGATCAAGGGCATCTGTGATAGTAAATTTTGAGTATGGAAGCAAAATATCTTCTCCCATTTTATTTACTGTTTGATGAACATAATAGTTGATGATATCTCCCGCAAAGACTTTTTCGCCGTTAATATCATTTCCTTCTTCATCTTTTTCTTCTTTCTTCGGATCACTAATTACAGGTTTTTTTACTTTGTTTTCCACTTGGTTAGTATCTGAATCTGAATCATTGATACTAGTTTTCCCTGTGTTTGGAATCAAAGCTCCATCATCCAATCCTGATTTAACAACTGCTTTAATTTGAAGAGTATATGTTTCTTTTTCAAGTCCATATTTTTCAAAAAATCAGCATCAGCAGTAAACTTAACTGAATGAGTTTTACTATCATAGACAATAGATTTTGCATCTACATCTATTACCTTTCCATCCTTTAAAATTTGAGCGCTTTTATATGTTACAAACGGTGAAAGAGTATCACTAATTACAAATGATGAATAAGCTCTTGTAACATCCACACCTTTTTCATTCACAGCTTGATTCACAACATAAGTAAGCTCTTGCCCTTCTAATACCGTTTGCCCATCAATAGACACGCCTTGATCGTTTAAAACATCCTTATCAGGTTTAGGAAGTACAGGCTCTTTGACTTTTGTAGTAGTGCTATCTTCTTCAGTTATCCCATCAATCGTTACTTTTACTGTGTTTCCAATAGTAATTACACCATTAGAACCTTTTAGCGCTTCTAAGTCAGCATCTTCTTTGACTTTCACAGTAAAGCTAGTGTAATAATCATGTCCATAAAAAGCTGAATTTTTCAGCGTTGAAGCTTTAGCTGAATATTTTGCTCCATTCGTTGAGCTGTCAATATCAAACCAAGAAGTTCTATCTTGTCCTGATTCATTCACAATTTTCACTGCGCCTGTTCTTTCTAGCACAGTATTTAAAGTATCTTCAAAAATATAAGATGAATAAAAGAAAGATTCATATTCATCAGGTACAGTGTGTGTCACTTGATAAGTATAAGTTTCATATCTATCAATTAAGGTGTTGTTGTCAACTAACTTTTCATCACTATCTGAAACTTGCTTAACTGGTGGTACTGTTGCTGTTTTTACAGGTTTTTTTGCAATATAGCCAAAGTAGTCGCCGATAATTGTATCTTTTCTGGATGTGTTTGATTCTCCCGAACCAGTAGATCTCCCCCAAGAAAAGCTTAACTTAGAAGCATCAGAATAAGTGAAAGTAAATGTGTAGTCCAAATCTTTAGGGTCTGCATTAATATTAGTCTCATCATAAAAGACATATTTTCCATTGTCTTTTTTGAAAGAAATATTGTTGGTGTTCGCACTCACATACACGTTAGACACACTAGATGCTGTTTCTTTACTCATTGCAAATTCCTGTGTAGCATCTAGGTCATTAACTGTCATAAATCCTGAAACTTTTACAGGATTATTTGTACCATGTTCAAAAAATTCCCAATCCATGAAAATCTGCCTATATGTTTGAGAGTTTACTGATATATTGTCTAGCCCAAACATGATATTCCCTAAATAATTACCGCTCTCTGGTTCAGTCCAATTTGTCAATGTGATTTTCAAGTCTAATTCTTTTCCATCATAGTTACCAATGTTGGTGTATAGAACTCCAACTTTTCCTTTTAGGGAATTTGCATTAGTTTGCTCTAAAGGGTTAAAAACTGCTACCTTAGAAGCATAACCTTGACTTGCTAATTGCCCTCCATCTTCAAGAGTTCTCCATTTAGCATCACCAAAGGTTTTCACTTCTGTTTTTTCTTCATTGTAACGAGCTATAAATGATTGTTTCCCATTTACTGTGTCACTAGCTGAAGGAATAGAAGTTATATCCAAGTCAAAAATTGATGTTGCTTCTACTGACTCTGCTTTAAATCCAATCCCCAACATAACTACTATTCCAAGCAACAAAATTTTCATTACATTTTTTAATCTAAGCATCATTATGCCCCCTTTTCCTATAATATTTTTCGGCTTTTTTCGGTTTTCTTTTTCGGTTTTTGAGCTTGTCTTTTCATCAATAAACATCAACATCAAATTCCCTAATCATATAATTCAATTCCTTTCTGTTTTGTGTTCTGTTTTGCATTTTGTTATGAAGTAATAATAACATGATTAGATAAAAAAGTACATTCAGCATAGGTTGTTAAGCTAGGTTTATAAGGTTTTTACTCCCCATATTCTTCTTGCCATTCTTCAAATGTAGTTTCAATTTCTATCACAATATTTAGATGCTGTGGATGATCTAAATACATGTAAAACATTTCGGTTTGTATAAATCTAGTAAGTGAACCATAAACATATCTTTCTAATGCTATTTCAGCCCAACTTTGATAATCTAACTTATTTTCAATGACTGTAGAATAGGTTAATGTTTCCAAATCTATTGTTTGCCAGTTTGGAAACCCTGATTCTTTAACACTTGTTCTGATTGCTTCAATGTAAGGATCATAATTTGATTCCCGCATTCTTTGAGAAATCAATGTGCCTTCCCATGCCTTTTCAAGTTCTTTAGATATTTCTTCAATCGTTGGGTTTAATTCCATATATTCGGCGGGTGTTAATTTGAACTTAACCTCAAAATCTATGCTTTCAAGATTTCCCATGTACATAAACATATCTTCACCTCTGTTGAAAAAATCTCTAATTGCATCATCTTCTTTAACAGCTTCATCATCACTTATATACACTTCAACCGCTATCTCTCCCCATTCCGAAAATGATTTCGTATTTTTGCAAAGTAGGTTGAAGTCAGTATTGATATAATTTGCTGTGATGGGGTACCCTTCTTCTCTCAAAGCTTCAGAAACAATCTCTGATAGCTTGCTTTCATTATGTTCCATGAAGAATTCACAAAATTCAGTTGGATTCCATGTTTCTTCAAGTAAATTTGCTACTTTCTCCCTATTCTTTTTTTTAATTTCTTTAACCATAAATTTTCCCTCTCATTCTGAAATAAAGAACCTTTTCTACTTCTCAACACCTATGCTTTTCTGCTGTTTTCTATACTTTTATTTCTTTTTACTTCTACTCTTTCATTATCTGTATACCCAAAAATGAGGTCAATGAAAACATATTTAGATCATCCTGTAAAACTCTCATAGTATTCAAATGAATAACTCTCTAATATCCAACATAAATACTTGTGAAATACAGAAAAGAATTTACAGTTGGTACTTTTATAAGATATAATGTACAAAGAATTGACGTCGATTCAACAACAACGGTTTTGTTGTTTGTGTCAATTCCTTTTCTGTTTTGTGTTTTGTTTAAATTCCTATAACTTTTTTCGGTGGTTATTGAGTGTTTGGACAAAATACTAGAAAGAGGATGCCCTTTCAGCATTCCTCTTTCTTTTTTTATTGCAACTTACTGAAGGTTTCCAATTCATCTACATAAAGCAAGCTGTTATCAATATGTGTGATCCCTCGCCATGTAGTTGTGGTTGTAGTAGTTGCTGTATTTCTCAGCTGAACAATCATGGTTAAAATCTTGCCCTGTTCACTTGTGACATAGTTTTTTGAATCATAACTACTAATAGGGCTTGCTCCTGTTCCTACCACTGTTCCAGTAATATCTACTGGTGCCGTCTCCTGAAGCTGTGGAAATTCATTTTGAATTTCAAGCATATTATCAGTGTATCTTTGCCATGAATTCCAATTGAAAAAAAGATCATAAAACTTCTTACTTTGTTTTTGTATGGTTACAATGCCTAATTTTTCAGCTTGCTCTTCAGTCTGCTTTTCCACCTTTTCATTGTTCAGTTTGATTTTTTCGATTTCAGCTAATTTTTCCTGATATTCATTTTGTACTGAACTATGACCTTGCCAAGAAAGACCTAAAAAAATTAGGCTTAGAAATAACGTGAACAAAACAAATGCTGTCAATTTCTCTTCAGTATTCATTTCTCTATACTTGTCCATAAAAAACACCCCCCACTATTCGATTTTCTTTATCTAATTCAATCGAGATCAGCGTGTTATATATGTGGTTCCCTTCGTATCTGACTGTAAGATCAACAAAGACTTCAAATCCCGAAAAATCCTTTTTGGTTGATGAATTGCAAAGTTAGAGAATTCATATGTGAATGGATTGTAGTATTCTTCCTTTACACTTTTTTTGCATCTTTTTCTACAACAGCAATTCCACTCACTACAAAAAGTGATGATAAAAACTTGTACCCATCTGTAGTTATTTGAGAATCCACTTCATCTGAAACTCTCAAAAAACTAGTGAAAGCTTCTTCTACTTTTTCCTGATAGCTTTCTACTTCTTCAGGAAGAACTTGTTGAAGAAACTCTTGCTTCTCTATACGTGGAAGATTATTTATTGACTGCTTGGTTTCATTTGTCTTATTCCTCAAATACAGACTTCCGACAATTGAACCTAATGCAACAAAGAACATTATCATTATTGGAATTATCCGCCTATTTCTATTCATTCCTTTCTACCCTCCTATTTATTTTCTGAAATCGTAGGGTTCCCTATACCACTAAAAAAGTGAACATTATCAGAACCATCTACACCATCAATCATAGCCACTGTTATATACCTCTCAGGTGCCGAATGTGGAGGGAAATTGAAATTAGCTGTTAAGAACGAACCATCTTCAAACACTGCAAGTACAATACCTGTATGCCCCGCACTTCCTGAAGCTCCTATATATCCTGATAACGCACTGAATCCATAACCTACAGTTGGATTTTTAGTAATTTCTGCTCCCGCATCTTTATAGCTCCCCCAAACATAACCACCATTACCCATTGTAGGTTGCTTTCCATCATAAAGTTTTGACATATAAACCCATGTAAGCTCTGTACATTGTCCTCTTAAATCAATTCCATCAACAATTCCAAAAGGAGAAGTTGCCCAATCAAAAGAACTAACATCAAACTTTGGCAATGTTATTACACTTCCATATTCAGAAAGAGCATCTTCATAGGACATTACTTTTGTTATTTGTGCATGTTTCCCATTAGGTTTAGTTGATTGACCTAAAGAGCCACCACCTGATCCAGTATCTTCAGTTGCACATACATCTTCAGTTGTTCCGCTTGCATTTGAAGATGAATTGTCATTCCCGCCTGAAGCATTTCCCGCAATTGTGTTGATCTTGTTTTCATCTTTTTTCCCTGTCATGCCTTGTGCTTTCATAAAGTCATAAACATCTTTTGTTGCACCACCACGATTAGCAATTACAGCTTCAGATGAATCTGCCGATATTTCCCAAGTATTATGGAAAAGTACAGTGTTTTGAAGAATATCATCTGTTGCTGTTAGTGCATAAGTTTTTAAAATCGCAACAAAACCACCGTCTCCATGAAACATGAAGTCTAGTTGTGCTTCAGTAGTCCACCAGTCACCTTTATGCTTATCGTTCGCCCAATTCACTAGCGCTGTGTGCCTTCCAGCTGTCCATTGTCCATAACCAATCCCCATGCTTCCCCCTGTACTGGCTTTTGCATGTTCTATTGATCTGCCAACTAAAAAATCGCCTTCTACAGCATACGGCTGTATTCCTGATTCAACACGCCAATTTCCTAATATACCCGCTACTGCTTCAGCTGAAAGACCATACTTATCGTGCATATAGGCATATATATCTTTGATATTCTGCTCTATTTCTGCATCTAAGCTTCCTGATCCTTCAGAATCATTATCATTTCCTTTTGAAACGGTTCCTGAAGTTCCACAAGTAAATTGAGAATCATAGATTGATGTGTTTGTTGCTGAAGCTTCATAAGGACTTATTAACCCCAACAAAAAAGTTGTAACACTGCGATCAACCATAAAAATTTTTTCCTATTCATCATTTCAACTCCAATACTAGTTTAGGTTGCTTAAATTATCACATCATAGTAACATAGTATCATAAAACATTAGAACAAGAAAGGTGATAGATATGGAAGAAAAGGCAAGTTCCTTACAAAGTTTGTCAAAAAGAAAAGAAGAGAAAGCTCTATCAGGATTTGTTAGTCCTGAAGATAGGCTTGAAAAAACAGAACAAGTGGAAGATAAAGCTGAAGAATCTGTTGAAACAACAGAACAACCCGTCAAACCCAAATTAAGCAAGGTTTCAGACGTTCAAGAAAAAGAGAGGGTAATTATCAAAGAATCATACCCTGAAGCCTTAGAAATGGATTTAGATAGCAAATACGAGGGTTTCGACAATCCTTCTCTGGTCGGATGGTTTGAACAAGTGGAAAAACTCGAAAATCAATTTGAAGCTCTAAAAAGACGTGAAAAAAATTATCGGGTGGGATCTTCCAGTCAAGAAGAAATAAAAGCAATGTCATTACAAATAAAGGCTGATTCCATAAGATTAGAAAATGAGATTCAGGAGTGGTTTGAAAATATATACGCAACCACAAAAAAATGGGATTCAGCCTTTGTAGTAAGTAATATCAAAATACCTGAAATTTCAATCAAATCTGCCCATGACTTTATTTCTCCACAAAAAAAATAAGAGGTTGAGAGTATTTATCTCTCAACCTCTGTTCTTATATCGAATTCAAAGTAGAAATTTTTTTCACCTTCAACATAATAATCGTAATTCCATTTCTTCACTATCCACTCACAATTAACTAAGTTGTAGCTATCTTTTTCATATTTAGTCTTCAACCTTTGATATAGTTCACTCCCAACTTCTTCACTTATTTTTTCGTTTTTATTTAAAACATGTAAAAATAGGATATCACTAGAAATAACGATTAATTCCACATTAGGAGTATCTCTCACCGCATAATCAAGCCGATATCCGATCCATTGAACAGCTCTAGTGTATGCTTCATCTGATTCAATATATATTTCTTTAGTTTCCAACTCTCCCTTCCATCTGTTCAACACCTTTACTGAACAGAATTCTTAAATAATTTTTCCAATTTGTTGTAACTCCTTCTTTAGCTCCAATTAATCTATAATCTCTTACTGTTCTAGGCTTATACCCTAGCATCTTTGTACCTTTTCTTTTTGCCATGATTTTCAAACCATTATACGAAACAGCAATGAATATGTAACCTATATTCATAACAGATATTTTCAACGCATCAATTAGATAATGTTCTTTATATAGAACATAAATTGCTATGCCTAAAAAGGTTAGAATTGTCGCTCCTAAATAGAAATAAAGTAAAATCAGCAACAAGAAAATCACTCCTTTCTATTCTGTTTCTTCAGTTTCAAGTCCAACACCATTTCAAGGGTCTGCTTTTTTAACTTTTGGTAATCTTCTTCGGTGTAAGTCTGTGTTCGGTTTAAGTCAATAAAAATTTGAAATCCTTGTTCTGATTCCAATTCTTTTTTCAGTCTGTTTTGTGCTTCTATTGCGTTCAAATCCCCATCCCCTTCATTCACTTTGTAGTGTGTTATAAAGTCTGGTGTTTAATTCTAGTATCAATTTCTGTTCTTCTTTAAGAACCTCTTTTGAATCAACCCCAATGTAATATGCAAGCGGTGTTCTAATTTCTTTGAAGGTCTTTTTTTCAATAAATACTAGATGAATAATTTTAAAAACTGCCTGTTCTAAAGAAACAGGTGGTATTTCATTTTCGCTTGTGGTGCCAAGTGTTTTTTCTATGAATTCTAAGTTTGGTCGATACTGAAGAGATTCTTCAAGCATTTGCTGATCTCTTGCTAAATCTTCTGGTTTCACCTCTAAATCAATTCTGAAATAATTACCTTCTTTTTCCCGCTCTACAATTGATTCTAAAACTTTCATTTCATTTTCTTTTTTATAGAAAGTTAATTCACTGTCATTCTCTCCTGATAAAAGCAACAACTTCCAAGTCATTCTTAACAAATCGCCTTCTAAACTATTGGGAAAACTATATGATCCATTGACTTGTCCATAGAAATGTCTCAGGCGATCTCTAAGTTCCTTCACATACCACTCTCTATCTCCATGAAATTCTGGCTCTTGTTCAGTTATAAATTCTTCTGGCATTTACTCCATCACCCTTCCATCTTCTCTCAATGATTCCTACTTCGTTTTTTCAAATAAGCAACAGCTTTTTGCGGGGTATCAAGTTTATTTCTTCCCCAATCATTCATAATAGCGTGGAAAAATCTATCTTTCACAAATTCATTATTTCTCACCTCATACATATAAAAAAGGGAAAAATTTATAACCGCATCTGAATAGTTTGCTACCCTCTTTACATACAAGATCATATCTAGCTCTTCATCTGTCACATATGATCCTTTTCTAGCTTTTAAAAGCTCAATATATTCTTCAGGTTTATATTTGTCACATTCTTCAAAAACGCTATCCTCTATTTCACTTAACTTCAAAATAAACACACCCTTTTTAGAGTATTTTATAAACAGGTGCCATACTCTCAATATCCTTTTCAACCTCTATATAAAGACTGTCAACAACAACAGGTTTGTTTCGGTTAGCTACTTTCACTTTGTCACCAATTTTTATTTTACCCCTCAGCCGTTTAGGAATGAACCAAGAGTACACGTTCCCATTATTTTCAACATGTCCTTTTATAGCATTCTCAGGGAATTTATCATTTAAAACTTTTATCATTGATTGCTTTTTCCACTCTGTTCTAAAATCCAAATCACTTGCTATTTGAAATGATTCTTCTAACGGTATCTTCTGATCCTGAAAACAAACGAGTTCTTCAGAAGGTAAAATACTGGTTGCTCTTTGTAAAAGCGCTGTTGTAGCTCTGGTTGCCTTGATAACATTTTCTTCACTCTCATAATCAATAAATCCAAACCTAACCATTGACCTTATTACTGTCTCTGACCTTTTACTAAGATTGAACAGAATATTTTTTTCATGGTTAAAAGCAATTAGCAGTTTATATTTATACTCAACAGAAAAGCCTTTATTTGAAGAAATCTTTAGAAAGTTCAGAAACAGTAAGTGATTGATGTTTAACCGTACAAAATCTTCTTCCTCTTCAAAATATACCCTAATGCTATTACTTAAATCTTTAAAGTTTTCGTAGTCATTCGTCAGAAAACTCTTCACGTTATATTCTTTTCTTTTGTTTTGATGTGAACTAATTCTAAAATAATAAGCTTTGTTTTGATTTAAAACAGAAAAATACTGGCTTTCAGTAGTTTTAGAAGTGAAAATAAAATTAATTTTAAAGCCTTCTGGCATGGCTCCTTTAACAGAATTTTGAACAAGAATAAAAAAACGTTCTCTGGTAACTATATATCTTCTTTTACCGAACCAAACATATATTTTTTCATTTAAAGGGATCAATCAAATTTCACCTCCCCTTCTTTCAGCTCTTTTATATTTCAATGCCTACTATTTCAACAAAAATCTTTCATCTTGTGTAGGTGCCACACTGATAAATGAAACATAGTCTTGTCTAATGTAAAAATCCAGTGCATTTGAAATCGCATCCTTATTGGTACCTGTTGCACGATCAAACGTTTCCCAATACAAATTACCATCACTTGATTTTTTCAATGTTTCAACAACTACAGTAGGTACATTATAGTTGTTGTTTTCATCAGCAATGCCATAGATGTTTTGCACCCATTCAGGAACCTCTTCAGTAATATCTACAGCAACAGCATGATATGAAAAACCTTCTACATAAGAAATACTACTAGCTACATTTTCCGAATCTACAATATTATAAGAAATGTAGTTTTCCACTTCTTGGCACTCAGG
This sequence comes from Dermolepida albohirtum, assembly GCA_031893035.1. Lineage (NCBI taxonomy): Eukaryota > Metazoa > Arthropoda > Insecta > Coleoptera > Scarabaeidae > Dermolepida > Dermolepida albohirtum. The sequence continues at coordinate 23,434 of JAVIWB010003532.1, read as the reverse complement.
ACACTCAGGTTTATATAAAACAATAACTAAGCTTTCAGCGGTTCCATCTTCTCCGCTTTTTACTGTTTCAACAAATTTATTGTAAATATCTTCTGGCTCTTTTCCGTTATTGATTTCGTCAAAGCTTACTGTTTTTTTCACTTCTGAAGATTCTGTTGTCTCTGAAACAATTTCAGAAGTCGTTGTAACGCTCGTTTCTTCGGTTGCCTTTTTATTTTTGTTTCCTCCACATGCTGATAAACTCACTAACAGAATTGTTGCTAACACTGTGACAAAAATATTCTTTTTCATTTTATTTCCCTACCCTTCTTTTTTCTAAAGTCTGAAACTGTTGTGCTTATTGAGTAATTTACTATATAAATTAATACTAACAAAAAAAGAAACACTATCTTTAAATTTGTAAGCTTATCATTTGTTGACAAAGAAATTCCCACCATTATTACAAGAAATGTAAGAAGGTTCCCCCTATCTTTGCTTAAAAACTTGAACCATAACGGCACTTGTTCGTTATCCTTCATGGAAAGTCTCCTTTTCATGTTCAAAAAATACAGTTGCATTATTCATGTTTAAATTTGTGAATGTTTCCCTAAACACCCTAACCATTCCTCTAGCTTCTGACAAACTATAAACATATCCCAATAATTTCAATTCTATATATTGTTTGCTTAAATCTTGCATATATATATTATACTTTTCTGGCACCAAGATTTCAGAATTCACTTTTACACCTCCAATCATGCTATTTTAAGGATTTAACAATCTAATAAGGATGGTGAATAATAGTGTTAAAACTATGAATGGTATACCAAAAGTTAATAACACTTTGTTCATTGGTAGTGCTTTTTCACTCTTAACTGCCATTTGCAAAACCAACCTTCCCATAATTAATATAGCCAACAATAGAGCAATTATTACACTTAACAAAATCGAGATCATCCTATTAAACACCTTCCTTCTTATTCCCTTTTGACATCCTTACCCATATTTTCCTTAAAATATATATAACAAAAGTAGCAAATAATAGTAAAAGTAGCAAGAGACTACTTTGTATTCCCCAACCTAACAAAGAAGCCATGAAATAAGTTAAGTCCTCTTGTGCCAAAGCATTTACTAAACCATTCCCTATGCTTTGATACATAGTCAAAAATACAACTCCTTCAACAATCAAATAATTTGTTGGCTGATTCATAAACTTCTTAAATATTTTTTTCATATTTCCCACCTGATCCTTCATTAAATTAAATTCAATTTGAAAGCAATAGCTTCAAATTTATAAGGGTTATTCACAAATTCAGCAATTTCCTGAACATTACTATTGAAATTTCCATAATTCGTTTTCACTAGCAAATCCCCTCTATCAGTTGCTATGATTTCTCCCCCCAATAATTCTGTAAGACTTGACTTCACTTTGATTTGAGTATTCATTGATGAAGTCTCTACCACTCACAAAAAAGTTGTGCATAAAATTATACACTTCAATAGCATCTACACCTGTATCTGTTCTCAGTCCAGAAAGATTCTCAGCGTTTTCTACAAAAGCTAAACAAGAACCAATTGAATGAATTATGTCAGTGTTTTTCTCTTGAATATAGTCAGCTTGTTTTGAGTATTCTTCATCTTCATGTTCAGCTGATCTAAACTCTTGGACAACTAAAGAGAGAAAATTGTGTTTAATACAGCTGTATACAAAAAGACTTCCTACCAAAAAAAACATTGCCAATGTCAAGATAGACATAGGGTTGTCTGGATATAACCAAATTTTCAAAGTCGCTGTTAAGTTTTCCATTTCATTTCCTCCTAGTTAAATCAATTATGTTTTTATACTAACATAGTATCATAACAAAATGTATTGTCAATCCTTATGTATCAGCCTTTGCCCTAATCAAACATAGTCCTATTCTAATCATTTATTGAAGGTTTATTTTGAAACACGAACAATCTTCTATCATAAATCATAAATATTTTCATTAGCCCTCACAATCACGAACATAAAGAAACCAGGAAACAGCTGTTTCATCCTCAAAACACGAATGATCTAAGCACTCTTAAAAAAGAATGCTTAGATCATTATATGATAAAGTCAGCGTGTACAAAATTTGATGTAAAATCTGAAGGTCGTCTGATTTGAAATTGTGTGTTTGCTTCAGTGGTAAAGTAATCAGATAATTCTTTTGTTAGAGGTTTTTTGATCTTTTTTTGATATGAGGATAGTTCTTCAGTTGTCATGGTTCCAATAATCGTGTAATCAAATTCATGTTCAAAATCCTCATATAGAATGCCATCTACATTGAAAATGTTTGCTGTCTCTATGGTTTTCTGATTGGTTCCTCCACCAATAGCATCAAATAAATAAGCCATTCGCACATCTGATTCAACTAGAATATCTATTCTTTGTTTTACTAATTCTAAAGTTTCCACACTGATTTTATCTATGCCATGAATCATGACTATATCGCCTTTTTCAGCAAAGTTTGTAGCATAATCAAAAACATTCAAAAATTGAGCTTCCATGATGTTTGTATTTGTTCTTAAATCACTAAGATCATAATAATACTGCATGATTTTCTTATCCAATTTATCTGGCAAAGTGGTTGGACTGTTGAAAATTTCCATATAGCTATCTAATGCAGTCTGCAAAGTGTCTTGAAGTAGATTTATTCTGTCAATATCTCTCTCTGTACCTGAATTAGTAGCCATAGTATTCAGATTTGTTAAATCGTTGATAAAGGTTCCATATCTAGGAAAACCCTCATGATCTTCAATACCCAAAATCCTAACTCTTTCAGGGTGTTCATGTGCTTGCAAAGACCATAAGCCTTGATCTATATAAAAATCGCCTAGCGCTTTTTTCAATTTGATTTTAGTATCTCCATCAATAGTTCTCCCTGATACCAAGTTCATAATTTGAGCATTTTTTTCAAGATTATTAGAATAGATTTTTACAGCATCTTTTTTTGATCCAAACATTTCTAAAGGGTTCAATCCTCCGTTTGCCATATTAACCCTTTTAATGATCTGATTAATTGATGGATTGCAAGAAAAGGTTGATCTCTTTTTATGTTCTCCAAAATACTTGAATCCATTCAGAACTATATGAAATGTTCTGTGTCCATGAACTGTAGCGTTATTAGCAACTAATTGCCCCCACATTGAAGGAGCTGAAATTTTTTCATCATAACTAATGACTTTTGATTCTTTATGAGAAGATATCAGGATTTTACTTTTAAAGCTTCGATCCAAAGCCATAAATGCTTCTCCTGAACTATACGATACTGATAAGGTGCCGATTGGGTACCCATCCGCATCATCTAAGCCCTTTCTAAGCGCATGATCGTTTCCCGCAAATTGACTTGACATTGAAGTATAATCATAAATACTTCCCATAGGAGGTTCTAACAAGCTCTTAAATAATTCTTCCTGATCTCCGCCAAAAGACATTAGCTGAATTCCTAAAATATTATCGTCATACAAGGACTGTAACTTGTCAATCTGCCTTTCTATTGCATCAGCACTATTTGAAACAAGAAGAATGTGTATTTTCCAGTCAATAATCTTATTATTCTTCCCATGCAAGGTACTTGCTTCATTAAGATCATAAATTCTCATTAATTTTGCATCATTTTCACTGTTTGAGTTGTTTTCGTTTATAGTGTTGGCATTGGATTTGATATTTCCTTTTACATTTTCACGCATTAAATCAGCTTCATCTTTTTGTGAAACTGGTCTATCAGCTTCAATAAAGTACCCTTTTACCCCTTCTTCATTGATTTCAGGTATTAAATTAACAAACCAGCCAAAACCATAATTCCGATTCATACCATATTTATTGACGATTTTCAAAATCGTTCCATAACGATTCCCAGTTTTAATGAAAGATGGGGTGAAAGTATATCCGTGAGGTGATGCTAACAACTCTCCTTTACCCGCATATGAAATTCTTTCTTTCTTTTTTTCAGTTTTAGCCTTTTTCTGTTTTCTGTTTCGCTTAAACATTCCTGATCTCCTTTACAATTACTTTTTAGCGATAAGAGATTCTTCAAAATGTCACTAGTTTCTCTTTCATCACAACTTATCAAGCTATAATACATACCTCTTTTATCAAAAGTTTTTAGCCTTGTTATATGCTTTTCCAATTCCCTTTGAGAAGAATCTCTAATAAGCAAATACTGAATTATTTGTGTCTTTTTTCCTTCTACAGCATTTTTAACAAACAAATCTTGTTGATTGACAATATCTTGAATAGCTCTATTCCCTCTATTCATTGCTTTTTCTTTAGAAAAATTAGCTCTTTGCCTGTCTGCATTCTGTTTTTGTGATGAAGTTATTTTTATTTCGGTTGTTGTTCGTTGTCTGGCATCATGATATCTTACAGACAATTTTTCCTGTGCTGTTATTTCTTCAGGATATGCAGTTGCAGATGTTTTGCCATCCATGAAAAACATTTTTCCAACATCCCCATTAACAAATTCGATAAGCCCATCCCGATAGATTTTTTCAATCCCTACATTTCGCAATTTCGCTCTCTTACCTAATTTATCTTTGGCATACCCTATTATGAAATTTGCCATTCGCACACTTCCTGATAGCAAACTCCCTGAACTTGGTTCTATAAACATATACAACAATATCCATGATGCTAACGCTCCTATTAAAATTAGCATAGGGATCAATAAAAACCTTGTCTTTGTTCCATCTACCATCAAATAGAAAAATGCTCCAACAAGAGGTACCGCAAAAGCCACAGCTCCTATCAATGCCCTTTTTGCTGTTATAGAGTAAGAGGTTTTTATCAACTTTTCTAGCCACTCAATACGAATGATAACTCCTGAAGGTTCTTCGTGTAAGTTAGCTAAAAATCCATACCCTCTGAACTGTTCAGCCTTTTTCTTTTCTTCAGACATTTTTTACCTTCTTTCTAAAAGCAACAACTAACAAAAGAAGAAGAAACATTGTTCCAAAACCACTCAACAACAGTTCATTTGTGCTTGATTCCTTCAAATGTGGTAAAACCTCAACACTATAAACTCTTTGAACCGTTTCTACTCTAACTTCTGTCACCAACTTTTCTACTTGATAAGTTTTTTCTATTGATTCATTATTTTTCATCTATAGCACCTCTTATGAATTCTTCTTAACAAAAATTGAATTCAAATTTTCTCTTGATCCTGTATCTCCAACAATCTGGCTTCTAAGATATCCAATTTATCTTCAGCTTCACTTTTCATCCGATTCATTTCTTTCAATGGCAAAAACTTTTTTTGCCTATCAAGCATATCCAGACATTCTTGTTTGCTCTTTCATGTTTTCCTTAGTTTGATACTCCATCAAATTTAACTGTCTTATCATTTCAGGAACCCTTTCATCTTTCATTCTCAATTCTTCCTTTTTATTGATTTAATTGGACAAAAAACTGTTTGCCTTCAGAAGTTTCCACTGTCGCAATCTCATTGGTTATAGATTTGATAATGGCGGGAACTGAAGTACCATTGTTTTCAGGATCAATGTTTATGGTGTCACCTACCTTTTATTTGTTGTTGGTATTGCTGTGAATGTCTCTTCACTGCTACTTTCAATTGTAGTAGAATCTACTGCCTGAACTGCTGTAGATTCTACTGTTGGTTCTGCTTTACTTACACTATTTGCACTGATACCATTAAAAATAGCGAAAGTTAGTACAGAAGCACATATTAAACCAACACTGCCTAAAATTGTTATCATTTTCTTTGTGCTGAAATCTTCAGCCTTAGCTTCATGTTTTGCCTTGCCAAATTGGTTTTGATATGCAAGTTCGTTACTTGTTTTAACATCCATCAAGTTATTTAGATTTTTTGTTGAGGTAGTGAGTTGTTTTTCTAAAGAATCTCTTACCTGTTCTAAATCCTTGATCCTTTTTTGATAATCAAATCTTTCTCCCTCTAAGTTTTCTACCTTACTATTTAGTTCAGCCAAGCTATTAAGTAGTTCATCTGCCTTTTCTGTTCGTTGTCTTACTTCTTTATTTATCCGCTCTTCGTTTTCAGTCGATTTCACAACAATGTGCAATGCTTTTTCCTTAATATCTTTGGCTTCCTCTTCATTTTCAGATAGAGTTTGTTCTATGATTTTTTCATTTTCGGTTTTTGTTACTTTGGATTTTTCCTCAATTTCGTTATACAGCAAATCAAAGATTTTAGAAACTACTTCACTTTCGGCTCTTAACCTTTCAGCTTCCGCCTGACTTTCCAAAGATTCAATCCCTTCAGTCAGTTGTTTATCAAAATTATAGACAATTTCTTTTCGGTATTGAGCTTCTTGATCTTTTAATCTTGATAAATTACCCTCGTCAAACTTGATTTCAGCCTTCTTTTTTTCTTCCTCAACAAATGATCTTTTTTCTTCTTCATATTGTTGTCTTAGCACCTTTGTTCTCTCATTAACAACAACATCAATTTCTTTTTTCTTTTCTTCATGTTCAGCCTTAATCTCTTCTATAGCCTTCAGAAAAGGACTGTTAGGGTTATCTAAGGAAGTTAATGAATTTATTGTGTGTAGTTCATCTTTTAACAAATCTTTTCCTAAATCATTCAGCTCTGTTATTGATTTTGAAATAGTAGATGCTATTTTTTGATTTGCTAAGGAAATTCTGTTGTTCATAGATTCTTTAGCAATTGAGAGTATCGGCTCCAATTCCCTAACACCCTCAATTTCTCTGGTTTTTTCTATGGGTAAATCTACAGAAGAAATTTCAAGTGTTTCAAATTGAGAAGCTATACGGTTTTCTAACTGTTGGAAAAAATCTTTTTGATTTTCTACAGGTTGTTTTTTCAGCTCTACAGTTCTTGAATCATGACTATCTGCATCCTTCTTGCTTTCCACAATCAGATCAACTGTTTGTCCTTCAACCTTTCCAACATCACTGTACACAGCTTTTAATTCTGTTTCATCTACAACCTCAACAGCTTGCGAATCTTCCTTCTTAACTGTCTCCTTGTCTCGATTCTCAATTCTCTCTTCAATATTCTTGTGATGGTTCCCTTCAGGTTCCTCATTGTTTTCCACCTCTTCACTTTCTTCATCTTCTGCATATTCTTCAGACAAACCATTTTCTTCAATGTGCCTTAGAACCTGAACGACATTATCATATTGATCTATTGCAGTGGTTAAATCTGTTTCGGTGTCAGCAACCCCTTCAAAATCAATTAATTCAGGAATCAAAGCTACATTTCCTATGCTGTCCATTATTCTAACTCCCGCAGAAAAGAATGCTTGTTCAACAGGTTTCAAATCTGATAGGTAAGTGAATGAATTTTTCGGCACCACTACATGTAACTCTCTCTTTAAAATCGGGTCTGATTCATCTTCATCCAAACGTTCATAATCTTCTATGATTTCATATCCTTTTTTAAGGATATCCTTAGAGAGTTTACTATTAAAAGTTTTTTCAAGTTTAGCAAGCTCTCTTTTTCGCTTATTCTCTTTCGGTTCACTATTGGCTTTATTAATCAGTTCTTGATTCAAACTTATCACTAAAACTGGTATTGTTTCATCAATAAAACCTAATTGATCTTTCAATTCAACAAATTTTGCCATGTCAATTCCCCTTTATATGATCGGCAATCATATTTTCTGTTCTGTGTTTTGTGTTTTGCTCTTATTGGAAATATTTTACATACAATTTTTCAAACTTCAGTAACGTTTCAAGTCTTGCTTTAGAAATATCCATAGAACCGTTTCGGTAGTTGTAAAGTTGCCTTGTATTCATGGACATTTCTTTAGCTAGTTCGTTTCCTGTTTTTTCGGTTTCCAAAACGCTTTTTGCATGTTTGATTAATATTTTTCGGTCTGTTTCAGTAATCATAACATCCAACTTTCCTATGACTTAGTACATTCAGAATGTACTTGGTTATAAAAAATAAATTGAACAAAAGTTTCTCCTTTCAAAAGTCTTTTGTTCAATTTATTCCCATTCACTATTTTTTTCGGTTGCTGATATTGCTTGTTTTCTTGTGACAAAAAAGTATGTTACAGCAAAAATAGCAAATAACGGTATGATGAATAAGCCGTTTGCTCTCTGGTTAAGATTGTCTCCAATCTTATTTCCTAGATTTAATACAAAGACTGTCGCTGTACCCGCAATTATCCAGATAACGGCTATAGCACCAACCCAGCTTATCCCTTCAACCCATTTTTTCCCTGATATTGCTTTCATTGCTTTTATCCCAGGAATGATTGAAAGAACAGCGGCTCCTAGCATTAATGCAATTACACCTAATGGTTTTGCTTCAGCAAACAAATCTGTTAGTATATTTTTTATTGGATCAAGCATTTTTTCCCCTCCCTCTTTTTTAATTTGAAAACAGGAATTTGTTGGATATAAAAATTATAGCATCTTTAAGAATGCCCCCAAACAAAAACATATTCCCTTTTCCATACCATATAGTTATTTTACTATAGTAACATAATAGCATAATAGATTAAGCTTGTAAACTTGACAACAGGAGGTTTGAGACTGCTATTGTCAAGTTATTTTTTAATCTTTATTTTTCTTGTTTTTTAGTATCTTGCTTCCCTTAACGACTGCTTTTGCTCCTGTTGCCACACTTTCTTTAGTTGAGTAAGTCATTCTTGCAAGTGATCCGCTTGGGGCTTCTGCCATTGCTTTATCAATAGATTGTGCCGTTTTCCTAGTTCCTGAAGCTATTTTTTTCATTAACGGACTAGTTGAAGAAGAGCTTTTATTTTCTTTGTTTTTTCTATTCTTTGATCTTTCTTCATCTTATTTATCAGTCTTTTCTTTATTAGGAGCTTTTTTGGCTTGTACTGTCTCTTTTGCTGATTTAGAAACTTGTCCTTCTTGATTAACAAATTCAGTACCATTGCTACCTGTATACCGCTCTTCTCTCGAAACGCTAGATTCGGCTGTAGAATTCGATTTAAGAGGGTTTCTTGAATGGTCGCTGTTTTCCCTTGATACAGGTTCCGAAACGTCTGTATCAAGCTCATATTCGCCATAACCTGTAGTTGTGACTGATTCAACCACATCTTTTGCTGATTGTTCCTCGGTTATTTCTCCTTCATCATTAACTCTAGCACCGCCAACAGAATAACCTAGCTCACCATCTTCCAAAATTTTTCCATCTTCATTTACTAAATTTCCCTCTTCGTCTACTAAACGTCCACGTTCATCTATTAATCTTCCTTCGCCATCCATACCATATTCTCCTGATAGCAACCTGTTTCCGCTACGATCAATCAAGTTTCCATTTTCATCTACTAAACGTCCATATTCATCAACAGTATTTCCATCAACGTTAACGCCATAAGCATCTTTTTCAAAGTTTCTATTTTCACTGTCAACTATTGCTGACTGCTCTTTTCCAATAGGGTTTCCATCCATATCAACTAAATTTCCGTTTTCATCTACTAAACGTCCACGTTCATCTATTAATCTTCCTTCACCATCCATACCATACTTGCCATTTTCAATAGGGTTTCCATCTGCATCAACAAGATTTCCATTTTCATCTACTATTCGTCCTAAATGATCGGTAGGTTTTGCATTTTTATATTGATCTACATAATCTCTACTCTTCAAATGTTGATCTTTAAAATTACCGCCTTCTGAAGAAGAACTATCATTTTGTCCACCCATATTTGCTATTTTTCCCGCTATAGAACTTGCTCCCGCTCCCGCAAAAGCTAAGGAAACAGCATCCTTCATATTATTATTCCCTTGATAATAAGGGTTTTTAGCTCCCGCACTTCCCCCATTTGCTGAATTCATTCCTTGTTGTATTCCATCTGCTAGTCTAACTGCATCATTTCTACTGCCCAACACCAAACTTGCTCTCTTATCTAGCTGTTTAGCCAACTCAATAGGAAGTGACATAATTGTTTTTATAATTGTTACTTCTCTTTTTTTTGAGGGTATAGCTATAAAATAGCAAGTTCCTAAAGAAAAAATAGCAGTAATCATATTTTGAAGCCCATCTATTAAGAACGAACTTGGCAAAAGTCCTACAGCTGTTGTTGCAAAAGCTCTTGACAAACTGATAAGTACAGATGGCAAGCTCATTGCCATTACAGCCACTACAATTACAGCTAAAGAAATTGCAAGCAATCCCGCACTTGCGGGAATTGAAGCAAAAACAGCTACTTCAAAAATCCTTCTAAACATTCTCTTTAAAATATCTATTAAACTGATTGTAAACAATGTCCATGCACAAGCTAAATAGTAAACTCCTTGTACTAAAGATTCTGCTACCATAGCCAACCATGCTCCAAGTTTCCCTAAAATTCCATGCCCTACCAAACTTGCTGTACGCCATTCTGTTTTCACTGTAGACATATTTTTGGCGGCTCCTTGCACTCCTGAAGGTGCCAAATTATAAGAATAGAACTTTGTACCTGAAGAATTCAACTCACTTTGTAAGAGCAATGCTACTGACTGTGTGCTGAATGTTGAGTTGTTATCCACTCCCCATTTCGCATTTGCATCAAAATCAACTTCCTCCCCTTTTCCTGTAGGTAGTCGGTTTTCATCTGTAACATTCTGATCCGCCGACCAAACATAGCCCGCCAAAGTAGTTGGCTCTGTCAATCCTGAATTTGCTGAAGGACTTACAGCGGGGATATTTGACATGTATATATCGTTTTTGGCTATGTTCACATCACCCGCAAATGTGTTGACATTAAAGGTGTCATTACCCGCCCATTCTTTCAGCAACGCCATACCTATAGCATTAGCTTGTAACGATCCTCCATAACTCGCATAACTCATTGAGTTGATTTTTTCTATTAGTTTTTTTTGTCGGGATGGCTCATAATCAGTGTCAATAAATTTCATGTCACTAGTTGCATTTGCATTAGGGATCACACCTGAACTTAATCTTGAAGCGGGTGCTAAATTCTGTGTTGATGCCCACAATCTTGTATTAACTATATATCCTGATACTATACTTGTTGTTAAATCACCATCTTCTTTGGATTTCTGAACTTGATCCACAACATATGCCATGAAAACATACATCATAGGTAATACCACTCCTAAAACAAGGATTCTAATAAACCATTTTTTAACTGGCTCTAAAATCCCTTTAGAAACCCCGCTTTTTGAAAGCGACTTTATCACTTGCCATGCCATGAAAACAGTGAATAATAGCATAGACAACGTTGTTATCACCTTGAAAAAGGCATTATTCAATCCTAAATTTGATAGTAATGCTGTTATTGCATCTGATAAAGGGTTGCTTGCAATACTACTATCACCAAACCCTAATAGAGCTAAAGGGTTTAATGACATGAAAATTTTTGCTAAAACATTATTGATTGCTTCTGCTATTGCGGATATCCCTAAAGCTATTCCCGCTATTAAACTTCCTATTCCTCTTCCTATTCCGCCAAAAAAGCTTGCTGTTCCTGAAGCGATCGCATTTCCTGAAACTGTTTCAATATAGCCATAATAGCTATATGTAGCCAAAAATGCACTGAGATTGGTTCCTGATTTATCGCCTGTGAGATCATCACCGTTTTTAGCAATATCTGTATAAGGAAAGTCTGCTGAAACTCCGCCTTGACCTAGTAACTTGATCTGTCCTGTCGCCTTTGCATCTTCTTCAATATCCTTGTCTCCCATTACTAACCTTGCATACAGTGTCCATATTCCAGAATCAGGAACCACACTATCAGCATGAACCTCACTTGAATTGTTTTTATTAACTGTGGATTCATAATTTAACAAATCTTTTGCTTGCTCTGACAAAAGTTCTACAGGCTTTGTACTTGTATCATTAAGTTGTAGTGGAAGAGAAAACAACGCTATTATCATTGTTGCTACTAGAGCCATTTTTACTTTGAAGCTTCTTTTCACATTTCTTGTCTTTCCTATTTTTTTATTTTTAAAAAACAATTTCGCTCTCCCCTCACTCTCCATTTTGTAAAGCATAGATGCTTGTAGGAGTTACTTTGATTTCTCCATCACCTACTGATTTCTTATCATTTTCAAAACTACCATTACCGTTCGTAGTTACCACAAAGCTTTTTGTATCAGGATATTCAAATATGGCATCTAATATCTCTCCCATGAACTCTGAATCTACAAGTCGATTTATATTTCTTGCTCCACCTGATTTACTGTCAATTTGATTACCTCGATCAAACACAATGAACATAGCTAATTCAGTTGCAATATAAGGGTAACCTCTACTTGTCCAATCTTCAGCGGGTTTTGTACTTATTGAGATTTTTTTCAGTTTGTATAATTTGTCAATTAAACCATCTATTTTCTTTTGTGCTATTTCTAACAAAGTAGCTTCAGAAAGCGCCCTGAAAGGTATTATATGAGCGAACCTTCCTAAAATTTCAGGTTTGAATTTGTCAGCTATCAAAGCTTTGTTCACCTGTGGGGATATCTGTTGCCATTCTCTCCGAATATCTTTTGTAACTTTGTTCATGTTTTCTTGTGTGATTTTTTTATTAACTGAAGAATATCGGTTTATTTGATCGTACATGTTAGCTCCCGCATTGGTTGTAACTAGAATGATGCAGTTTCTTAAAGAAACTGTCCTCCTAACCTCATAACCATCAAAAGCTTTCTCTGTATAGGTAACTACACCTTCATCCAAAATAGGTAACAAAGCATTTTGAACATCACCATTCGCTTTTTCTATTTCGTCCATTAGAATTACACTTGTAGGGTGATGTGAAACATGTTGCCCTAATGTCCTTCTAAACTGTGGTTCTGAATTATCTGCTTGAAAATCAGGCATATTGATGATGAAAAGGTTTTTTTCATCTCCTAAAATCGCTTCAGCTAGAGCTTTAGCCAATTCAGTTTTACCTGATCCTGTTGATCCTGAGAGCAAGGCACACATAGCCTTATTGTTTTCTTCTAATCGAAAAACCATTGCTTTCACCATACGAATAATAGTAAATACAGCTAAGGCTTGCCCTTTTACTCGTTTAATGATTGTTTTAGCTACATGTTCAACATTGCTTTCAGCATTCAGATCAATATTGTATTGAGTTTTAAAAACTTTATTTACTAATTCGCTATCTAATGGCACCCCATCTACTTTGTGATAGGCGACCATTGTTTCTAAAACATCTATACTTTTTGCGGGTTCAGCAAATTGTGATCTATATAGTTTGTTAGCTAAAACAATTTTGTCTAAAACATTGTCACTGATCGTATTAGATGCTTCTTGATCCAAATACACCTTTACCCTATCTCTTAAAACTTCTTTCACCTCTTCATAATCTAACTCTTTCATATGAATAGGTTTGAACCTTCTTTCTAAGGCTTCATCACTGGCAATATAGGTGTTATATTCATTCTCTGTGGTTGCTGTCATTACTCTTAGCGTATCTTCACTCAAAGAGCGTTTAAGCAAATCCCCACCGACCTTATCCCCCGCCCCAAAAATGGAAACAACCATATGGATTTCATCAATAAACAAAACCACATAGCTTTTGGGATTTTCGGTTTTTACAACAGATTCATATTCTTTTAGTTTTGGAATAAGATTTTCTAATCTTTGTTGCAAAATTTGTTTTCCTTGTGCTGATAATGTACCAATATTTAAAGAGAGAACATGCACTTTATAACCTGTTTCACGCTCTTGTTCTCTTTTCCAAGCTTGCATAGATGCTGTTTTACCAACACCCGCCCTTGCTAAAAGTATTCCTATTGGTGTATCAGGTCTTTCCAAGATGACTGACATATCATGTAGATGTTCAAATCGTCCAACAAGTTTATATTTATTCGTTTGCAATTCACGCAAAGCACCACCAAAATATTTGTTCATTTCAGAAAATGCCTTTTCGCTACTAATCAATTCCTTTTCTGTTTTTATCATTAGTTCGTTTCCTCCTACTACTTCAATAGACTATCGGTGTGAAGTAGTTCTTGTTTGCTTTCTTCAGAATAAAAGTTGATACAGTCTTTCAGTGAGTTTTTTAACCTCCTGTGTCAACGCTGAAGTAAAAGGTTGAGGAATATAATAAGCTTTATTCCTATTCGTTCTCTGCTCCTTCTTCAATCCTCAATCTAATTTTTCTGATTTCCCCTCCCGCACCATCAACAATACTTTTGAATTTATCCACATCATCTTTATAGATTCCTCCGAAAGACACATGGGAGATTCTTTCCCTCTTGCTTTCTTCTTCTGTGTATTTTGTTGCCTTCAACACATCCTTGCATAATGTGACTTTATCCCCTGAAGATTCTCCATCTTCAATATAAAACTGTCCAACCTTCCCTACAAAAAACTCTTTTTCAACAGTAATTTTTTTATCCACAAATTATCATCCTTTTCTTTTTTAGTATTCTATCTATTTTTGAGTACAAACATATTAATAGAGCCAGTGTATAGACAATTCCAGACAAAGTTACAAGCCATACCACTAAATAAAACATACTAAAAACTTCTTTTATCACTGCCACTTTCATTCTCCTTCCTTTTCATCTTCTTTAATCAAGCTGTCTAAGATGCTTTTTGTTTCTATTAGCAACATATGAAGTTTTCTTACTAACATAAAAGATAGTCCGAAAAAGAGAACTGCCATAGCATATACATCACCATTTAAAAAAAAGGTTATGGCATAGGTTGTTAAAATCAACGCAACAACCATTTTGTAAAATTCTTTTCTGTTCTCTCTTAACTTCTCCCTTCTTGAATCCATCATTTTCACCTTCTTTTAATTTTCATCTAATGCCAAAAATTCATATTGCTTTTTCATCTTTCCAAATGAATCTTCATCAAACTCTGCATTTTCATACATAGAAAGAGTTTTTTGAGTTGCTTCAACAAGCTCCTGAATCTCTTCTTTTTTCTGTTCCAATTGTTTTATGTTTTCAACTGAGTTTGAATCATCAGGATTGGTTTCTAAACGTTCTCTATACTCATTCATTGTTGAATCAATCTGTTTAAGGGTTTCAGTATTCTCAATGATTTTTGCTTGTAGTTTTTCTATAACAGCTTTTGTACTTGTTACTGAAACTACTTTTTTATAGTCAATACTATTATCAGAATTCAGGAAACTACCTTGATAAACATTAGTGGATGAACTATAAGGATTTATCCTGAAATTCACATTATCAACGTTAGTGGTTTGTGTTTGATCTTTAAAATAGAGTATTCCTTTATCATCAACAGTGTTCATTGAATACTGAGAAAGTGATTGAGTTATAGAATCATTTTCTTTTATTGTTTCAGCATCAGGATTGCTGTTGATGCTATTTGCTGATACCAGATCAAGCTGATTGGCTATAAATACTTGATAGGCTCTTTCTTCTAATTGCCCTTTTATGAATAGAAAAGCATCACCATCTGTAGATAACATCCCATAGGACATTTCTATATTTTGCGGTTCATCTTTTCTTTTAGTTGCTATATATAAATTGTAATTACTTCCATTTGTAGATAATACTTGATAAGCATTATTTGTGTACTTCAATTTCACTACTGTTAAATCTCTGTTTCTGTCAGTCCAAACATCAGAAATACTGATCGTTGCTCCTGTTCTTGAAAATTTCAGTTCAGTACCTACAGGAGTTGTATTATTTATGAGGTAGAAATCATACTCGCTTTTTTGAACAGCAAAACTAACTATCCCTGTTATAGTCAGGAAAACTGACAATAAAAAAAAGAGGAAGGTATTAAAAGCTCTTTTTGTCCGCTTGTCTCTATCGCCTAAAAAGCCCCCCATGATACTTTTATTATTTTTAAGATATCCAAATGATTGCTCGTTACTTTCGGTTGTATTTTCGGTTTGTTCTTTCTTTTTAAAAATCCCCATGTATTGTTCCTTCTTTCGGTTTACTCAAAATGCCAACCCTTCTCTGTTTTGATTTTGCTTTTAAACTCCCCTTAATTTTCGGTAGGGTATTTATTCAGCGTTTTCTTTTTCCAAGTAATCTGCTATTTTACCGATAGTCTCCATGTAATAATTCGCTGTTTCTTTATGCTTTCTCATTTTGCTAACTTGCGCTCTTGGTAACACACCCAAGTTATACAATTCTGTAAAAGTTTTTTTTTCAAGAAAATCATGGATGATCTTTTTAAGGTTTTTTTTCAACTCTCTTTCATAAGTTGTTTTTTCACCTCGTTTTTTTCTGTTCAAAGTATCTACGATTTCCGCAACATGAATTACTGTATCTGTTCTATACCCAAAAATTTTTTCTTGTTTTTCAGCATCATCACCATTTTTACAAGTGTCGATTACCTTTTGGGCTGTAGAAATGGGTAAACCAGCTCCTACTATTTCAGTAAGAGTAAATTCACACATATTATGAAAAATTTTATCTGTAAAAGTAACAAAATACCTCCTTGTGACTTTCATTAACGCACCTCTCCTCAAATTAAGATAGTGGTTTTTTATTCGTGTTTTCCTTTACACCTCTGTTTTATGGACTTATAATATCATAGTATGATAATTGTTGCAATAAACGGAATGTCTGACACGTTGATAATTAAGGGTTTTATGAGAGGGGCTTGATTTTTTCTTTTGAACTTGACCTTTTATTTTTTTGAAAGAAAAGAATGTGGAAATAGGGGCGGTGCCTTAGCACCAACCCTATATAATTTTATACTTATATATTTTAAAGACTTTTAAAGACTTTTAAAGACTTTTAAAAGCTTTTAGGATGACTAGAAAGCCTTTTATATCAATGATATTTCCACTTTTGTTAGTACCTAAATGAATGTTGCTTAGTACCTAAATGAATGTTGCTTAGTACCTAAATGAATGTTGCTTAGTACCTAAATGAATATGAAGTTAGTACCTAAATGAATATTCTTGTACTTGCGTTACATAGAAAGTACCAATTAGAGATAAGGATGTGGTTGTTTTGGTCGGATATGGTACAAAAATGAATGTGGTTTGTACTTTTGTTTTGCGATAAGTACATTCTAAGATGTTTGTAAGTACCTAGATGAATGCAGTTAGTACCTTTGTGTGTTGACAAGTACCAACTTGAAGAGTAAAGTATAGCATAGGATAATCAAATCAATCAATTTCCTATCGCTAAATAAAAAATGAAAGAAAGTGATTAAACTATGCCTAAGAAAAATATAACACAAAAGGAGAACATTTTAAATACCTTAGTAGGTGTAAAAGCTGTAGAATCAAATGATTTAATAGATTCTGTAACAAAGATGGATAAAAATGTGATGAAGCTTTTTGCTTTATCGGTTGCTGAACTTGATGTAAAGAATCCGCCTGAAGATAGAACAGTTCATCTCTCTAAACAGCTTGTATTTGAATTCTTGCAACTATCAGGAAATGGTAGAAGTAGTCAGCTGAGAAAAATTGTAAATAATCTGCATAAAGAGACTGTCTTTTCAATGGTTGAAAACGAGGAAGGCTTTGTTTTCGATACTATTTCACCAATTGAACATACGCAATTCAATAGTTATAACGATCGTATGAGTATTACGTTTTCACCATCAGGATTTCCTTTGTTGATAGGGTTAAAAGGAGATTTTACACAATATTTTATTCTTGATTTGATGAATCTTACAAGTAAATACAGCATTAGCTTATATCGGTGGATATCAAAGAACTATAACCTATATAAGAATAAAGTTGGTGATCCTGAGTGGTCTAAAGAAAGTCTTGATAAATATAAGAACCCTTATATTTCGTTTGAAGATTTGAGAACTAGAAATGGTTTGGAAGATAAGCTTAAAGATTACAGTAATTTTTTCAATAAAGTTATTTCAAATCCATCAAAAGAAATAACAGAATTTACTAGCCTAGATGTTGAGTATGAAGTAGTCAGAAGAGGTAGAAAAGGAATTGGGGTTAAATTCTATGTGAATGAAAAGTCACAAGCACCTATTCCATATAAAGAAGATGATCCTTTAGCTATCGAATCGAAAGAACAAAGAGAGTTGAGAAAACAAGAATCATTAATGCAAGCAATGCAAAGTCCTTATACTAAGCTACTCAACGAAAGAATGTTGATTACTTTACAGGATTTAACAGATGTGGATTTTATGATTTATATGGCTGAAGGTGTATATCCTATATATGACAAAATCAAGGAACATAAAGGCAAGTATGGTGGGATGAAGGGCGTTAAGAAACATATGGATCATGTACTAAGACATAGAATTGATTATACAGAAAAGAACATGAAAAAGTATTTACAAACATCAGCTGAAAATTGGTTGAAAGATATTCCAAATCATGAATTGAAAGAATAAAAAAGAGCCTTCACTTGATTGTGAAGGCTCTTTTTTTGGTATATGGAACAATCTTACTGCAATGTGTCTGTAATTGGCTAAAAATGGCGATTTAAGCTATTTTACACAATTGGATATACATATAAGCGGGGAAGGTGCAAAACCTCTAAGAAGGTGTTTTATAGCTTTTTAAGAAGGATATAAAAAAGAGCCTTTTCAGGCATCTTTTTTCATGATCCACCATTCTTCAGCGGGCAAATATTCCTTGTTAATATCAAGCATAGCTTCAGCATAACCACAAGAGCTACAAATATATACCCCTCTTTCATGTCTTGAAAGAGCGTTTCGTACCTGAACTTCATCTAATATGTTTTCACCACATCTAGGGCAAAGAGTTTCGTTGTTTGGTAACTTTTGAAATGTGTCACTATATGCTTTTACTTTGTTATATGCTTCAATTTCACTCATGATCTTCTCTCCTTCAAATGGATTTGTCTAATAAATGAAACACCAGAATTGTTAAGTTTATCAAAGGAAATAGCCCTGTAGGAAACAGTCTTGCCATCATTTAGTGTCTCACTAATAATAATATTGTTTTTTTCAATTTTTTCTAAGAAGGCAACATGCCCAAAGTTAGGGCTTGCTCCTAAAGTACCTTTAGGGAAACAAACAATATCACCTTCAGATGGATCACTTTCTTCTATAGTCCAATCAGAATGAAGTTTAATATTACTAGACCATTGATCGGCGTTCCCTAAATATGAAGGAAGCTCTACTCCTAATTGTTTCATTCTGTTAGCTACATAATAGGTGCTACTTCCTGAATCATATGTTGAATTAGTAATTAGCTCTTCAGTTCCATCATATTCAGGGAATACATATGCTGTCTTGGATAACGATTCTCTGGAATCGGAATAACTCTTATCAATATTCGGTTTTTTCATGTGAACTGTACTTTCTCCTTCAGCACCTTTTCTTTTGTATAAATTGTTTATGGTGATGGTTGTAATACTTAATAAAACAATACAACATGCCAATGCTAGATGCTTTCTTTTCATTGTGGCTACTCCCCCTTTCTATAAATTACATACTGAAAGCAAGATATTCTCGATTTTTTTCAGGTTCTTTTTTTGAATTTCCATAGATGATTCCATTAGAGCTTCCTTGTTGCTGAGTAATTTCGTTGCTGTAATCAACAGACCAGTTCCCTTTATCACTACTCAATACAGCCATTTCCCAAAAATTAGGGCTGTCGGCATCAGGTCTTTTAATGCTAACCCCATACCCATTGAGAAAATGATAAACTCTTTGATTATCTTGTTCTACTTTCAAATTTCTGTATTCTTCTAACTTCATTTATAAACCGCCTTTCTAACATTTGATCTTTCAAAATATTCATTCAGAATTCCGCTATATTTTTCATTCATAAATTTGTACCTGTCTTGATGTAGTAAGCTACTCCAACCAGTTAATTCATCTAATTCCTGAAGTTGCTGAAAGCCTGTTTCAATCTCTTTATAATACAGCTCAACATCTGCTACTGCTCGCCAATGTCTCATTGATCTAACGCTATTTGCATCTAGGGAAGTATTCATTTGTCTCTCTTCAGCCTTTGCTTTTTTCTTCAAGGAAACCGCTATTTTAGAAACAGTTTTTTTAAGAATTGTACAGCTGTAGAGTTTCACAAAGTTTGTTGCCATATATACCCTTCCCTTCTCTGTTTCTATAGATTTTTTTAGGCAGTAACATCTTGATTGAATTTCTCAATCAAGGCTCTTTCATTCATCCTCAACAGCTGAATTTCATTGTTAATGTGTTTGATTACAACTTCATTAGGAAGCGCTTCTTTTGTACTTAAAATTTTTTCTACATTCTTACAAGTCATTGACTGTAAGTCATACATTAAAGCTTCAAAAGTTGATAATGTAGTCATTTTTGCACCGTCCTTTTCAATTATAAGAATCTAAATTCGACCTTATCAGAATCAGGATATATGAAATTCCTATTTATTATACAAACCTCTTCAGGTGAATCTGAAGAGCGTTTGACAACAATTCTATATTGAAAAGATATAGGACTGATTCTCTCTTTAGTTACAGAGCTAAATGATATATCTTGTTTGGTTTTAGATTCGTTTAAAGCTGTTTCAATGTTTCGTTCATAATTTTCTGAATCACTTTTAATAGCAAAATCAGAAATAGCTATCCCGAAAATTATAACACCTAAAACAAGCAATGCTTTTTTCATTGGAATCTCCTTTCATAGCTGAAATTTACAAAAGTAAATCTAAAGATCGTTTCACATGATCTGTTATCCATATTTGCTGTTTAACAGCTTCTAAATCGTTATAGTAATATTCAATTTTTGTCATAGCGGATAGGATGTTTTCATATCCTGAAATATTGTCAACACCTTCTAAAGCAGTCCTCAATCTATCAACTTTTTCTGAAAACTCTTTTTCTAAGTTGTTCAACTTTTGAACTTGCTTACCATGTAAAACATAGGCGTTTTTCTTTGCTTCATCCATTAAGCACACCTACCCAACATGTAATTTTTCTTTTAAAGCATCAGTTAAGACCTGTGAAAAGTTGATGTTTTCCTTTAAACCTAAAGTGTTTAGGTAGATAGGAATAGCTAAAGTCTTTTTGACTAGCTGAGTTCTATACTCATTGAGATCAAGAGTAATAGCAACTACAAATTCATTGGAAGAAAGCTTGATTTCTTCAATGTTACTGGCTTTAGGCAGTTCTTCATTTTTTTTATCTGAAAGTAGCAATCCAAGTGCATCTTGCGCCATTCTTACAGAATCTTGAAAATCTTCACCAAAAGTAATAGCTTCAGGAATATCAAAGAATTGCACATTATAGCGGTTCCCTTCAGGTGAAAAAATAGCGGGATAGACTACAATAGTTTTGTTGTTATCTTTTTTCATAATAGATTCTCCTATTCTTTAATTTAGGGGGCTTATTTAAGCCCCGCCTGTTTAAATATTGCCCGTTCAGTTCCTATGGGAAGGTCTTTCTTTGGATGAGGAACAACAGTTGTTCTATTGGTGCTTTTGTTATACAGAACCACATGATCGCCACTGGTTCGCATTCGTTCAAAACCATTTTTCTTTAGTATCTTTAAAATTTCCCTTGATGACATAGGCATTTTTCAAACCTCGCTCCCTCCTTTGTTACGTATAAGCACGTATCTTACAAAAACTATTATACGTACAAATACGTAAGTTGTCAATGATTTTATTCAATATACTAAAAAAACTGTAAGAGCTGAATCGCCTTGCAGTTTTCATAGTTCGTGTTTAATGGATATTTGGGGAAGATCCTGGAATTCAATAGTTCGTGTTTCACTTAAAATAGTCAGCTTTATTGGATGAAAAAAAGTCTTTTTCAATGAAATTGCAGTGAACCACCAATCTTTTTTCTCCATCATTGACACAAGTTATGAGTGTTAGCTCTTGCTTGTTTTCATGATCGAAGATCACTTCAATCCATCTAGGATCAATTTCTTCAAAATGAGACACTTTGTAAGTGTAAATGTATGCCATATCTGTTATATAGACTAAATCATCAATACTTATTCGGTACAAAGGAGAAAAGAGAGCTGAAGGATCGTTCATATAGTGACTAGCTAGAGAGTAGTTCCCTTTCCCCATCTGCTGATCGTCTTTCATTGTACCAGCTCCAATAGAGATAACTTCTTCAGATACACCTTTAAAGATAGCTAATTTTAATGATACTGAGGGATTGAAATTTTCCCAATTGCTGTATCAGTGTATTGAATTGCAGAAAGAACAGTATATACATCAAGAGGTTTCACTTTCTCAAAGTCAAAACTAACTCCTTCAGTATTGTTTTGATTTTTTTTAACCTCTTCAGTTGATAAAGTATCTAAATGTTTTAAAGCAGTTTTTGATTGGTTAGCAACCACTATTTCTTTTAGTTTAAAATTGAACATTAATAAGAATGAAGCAGTAACTAGAACCATAAAAACGGAATATTTGATAACCTTTCTCATAATAAACATCCTTCAATTAGTTTGATTGGTCGTAACAGCAAAAAAACTTACCCTTTAAAGGCTTTTAATCCGTTTTAAGGGTTAGAGTATCAAACCTACCTAAAAGCTCTTAAAACGCAAAAAAGGGATGGTTTAGAATGGTGTATAAAAAATGAAGGATCAAGAAAGAAATTCTTTGATCCTTCACAAATGAATAGTTATGAAGTGATATCTTGCATGTCGTAAAGGAACCCATCTTTCATAGCATCAATTCTTGAAGATAATAGACTACGTTTTGTTGAACCCGCACCTGTATTTTCTGTGTAAGTATCCACATAAATAGCTTTCGTAGCATCTTCTGATTTATCAAAGAACTGTGTAACGAAAATTTCTAAAAAACCGCCAAAATCTGTTTCAGTTGTTCCTTTTTCAATTGCGGTAAGAGCAGTCATGAAAACTGGTAGTATATGAACTGGTTTTTTGAAGAAATTTCTAATATCTTTATCTTCAATAAGCCCATTCACAGAAGAATAAAGATAATCAAGAACTAAAGTTGTTTTTTCAAACATCATATTAATAGTTTCTTCCTCTTTTTTCTTCAATGTTTCTCCATACTTAGCTATAAAAGCGGCTGACATTGTAGCGGGTAAATCCATATCTGAAAATTCATCATATTCTGATAAGTAAAGCAAAGTTAAGACTAATTCTAGGTCTTTTTCGTTCTTTAGTTGAGTAATAGTGAAGGATGCAATGTTTTTAGTGAAATCATGATTCACTAAATCTTGAACCCGATCAATAAGGTTACCGCCTAAGCGAGCTTTTGTACGTTGGATGCTAGACATGGGTTTACCATTATTCAGGCGATAAACTAACTCTTCAATTTCCTCTTCTGTGATTACAGAATCGTACATTGTTACTGATAAACTTTTCCCCTTCAATTCATCAAATATATCTTCAGGAAGATCAAAAACAGACATTCCTTTAGCTTCAAATGATACAAATTCGCCATCTTCTTCAACCAAGCGTTCAATAGAAAATTTAGTAGGTCGTGTGAATTCTTCATCATTTTTTGCAGAGTACAATTTTTCTTCTTCAAGAGTATCAAACATATCTAGTGATAAAGGAACTTTTTTGAATAAAGGAACAGATTCAGCAAGAACAAAATCACCTTCTAAGAACTCCATTAGAGTTGTTAAACGTTGCTGTCCATCAATGACTGAGTAAGAATTCCCTTTGCCGTTGACACCTAACCCTTTAACTACAACACT
>JAVIWB010003531.1:132500-475241 GCA_031893035.1 Dermolepida albohirtum | reverse complement strand
CGAGCTGTGAAACGATCCTGGATTCGGATTCGATCATTCCAGGAGAATCGATTTATAACTCGATTTTCCTTACCGAGTGTTTTTGGATTCGATTCGCCCAGCACTAGTACAGACCCTTTCTTTGAATTTTAAATATGCACAAAGCTTCATCTGATATACTCCAGAAGATGTCACCATATCTAAACATAAAAATGTACATATACATAAGTTTGTCCCGCATCGATGCTCAGCAATTGACACTAATGCATTCAATGCATCAATAAAGGAAGAAGTTTTTTCATCTAAGACGTTTATGTAATCCTTCCAGTTTAACTGAAGGTCCAGTGTAATACCCAAGAATTTGATCGACAGTGACTAATGTTTTTTTTCCGTCACTTATTTGTACGGATCTTTTTTAAAATAACCAAAATTTAGTAAATTTGTTTTTTGAACATTCAATCCAAGCGTTTGATACTACTAAACTACCATCCGCAAATAATGTTATCGAATGATATGAGATTTTCGGTAAGTCATTAATGTGAATCGTAAACAATAGTGATCCCAAAACAGCTCTAGGGGGCACCACACCATTAATTGTCGAGAAAAAATGCCGTATTTACCATTCATGATGTACTACTGTTTTCTGCAGCTTGTTTGTAAGGTATAATTACTACTTTAAGTGTGTATCCTCTTATACCAATATGTTCTAATTTTAAGTATAATTTAGCATAAGTAATGAAGTGGAAAGCATGCAACAAATCCATAAAAACTCCCATCGTGGCTTGATCCGAGCCAATTCCGTCCAGACGTAGACCAAAACTTGATATAATGTCCTATTGGAAGATCTACCTCTGATATATCCATTGCCCAAATAAAGAGTATAATAACCACAATTATTTCCATTGGAATTTATCTTTTAAGTCTTGCATTTGATATTTTATTGACAATGTTTAAATATATTGGGATGAAATAATTTGAGAATGAAAAATATTGTAGGATTAATTGAGAATAATACATAATCATAAACAAATACCAACCTGTTTCGGTTGCAACACCCTAATAGAATGTAAGGTAGCTGCACCTCCGTGAATAATCCTTAAATTTAGCCTTCCGTACATTTCTGCAGTAGTAGCTGTTGCACTCTTAAGCTCTCTTTTTTCACCTTTGCCGAACTGAAAATCAAATTAAATAGTTAGAAAAATACAACAATTAGAAACATACATCTCAAAATTTACGTAAACATTTTAAAAATATCTTCCTTTTTCCATTAAAGTAATAATATCGATTACAAATGGAAACAATAAAACATATCCTCAATAAATAACAGAGAAGTGTTTATGACACGTTCAATGTTAAATTTGCGATAATGCAAAAGGCATTAACATGAAAATATGTATGGGTCATTGGCGTATCTCTACAGAAGGTCATTTCGGAAAAGACATTGAAGGCTATCTTCTATTTTACCACCACCACCACTACCGTTGTCGCTGACTGTTGCACTTTGGTGTTGTGGGGTTTGCGCGCAACAGACGCACACATAACAGCATAACAGACGGCCTTTGTTGTTTTGCATAATACTGAATCAACCATGTTGTAATCTCAAGGTACAGGCTCGTCTGTTCACGCTTCAATAATTCATAACTATTGCATAAATGTTTAAGTGTATTTTTTATTATGCTTGAGATATGATTTCCAGGAATTATTTGCAGGAAAATGTTCATTTACATTTGTATATAATATACAGTTTATAAAATTGGGTTTTATGCTTTGTTCTTGGAAAACATTAAGAAACAAAAATTATGTTGCAAAAATATGTTGTATAAAATATTGTGTAATCATGAAATTGGATAAAAAGAATATTATTTTTTGCTAAAAAAAATACGAACAATAATTACAAATAAAAGCATTTTTACGTACTTATGTTGTATATAGATTGGATCTAAAAATTAACATACAAAATTTGTTATTGGAGTTCATAACTGTTTATTCTCTTAAAAGATGCAGTCCACAATTTTTCTGAATAATATTGTATATAAACTATAGAACTGCTTTCCTATTTCTTATTTAGAATTGCATTTCAATAAGAAGGAAATGTACAGTATTTTAGTATCACACTAACAGATCTATGTTAGTTACATTGTTTATTCACGATTAAAGTTGGTCGGTCCTGCCGGCGCAGCTATATCGCGTAATTGTGTGTTAGTGTACTTGAGTCGCTTCTAAAGTGTGTATCGTTGGTTCAATCAAGTGTATACACGTGAGCGAAAATGTTACGTAAACGAGAGAACACGGGTTATAAGAGTTACGTCAAATTATTAAATGTATCGGTATCCTGATTTAATATACCGTGACAGTTCTGTAAAATGTGATGCTTGCAATGTGAACTTAATGGTTTACGAAGAATAGTATTGCAAAGGGTACCTCATATCACCGAGATACCGAGAAAATTTAATAAACGATACATTTTTAAAATTTTCTTTTTTGTACCTCTCTAATTGCACATTTCGTTTGTAATCTAGTTATATATATATATATATATATATATATATATATATTAATAATTTGCTTATGTAACATTTAACATTGAACGAGTGGTACAGACTCTAGAAGCGACTCGAATAAACTAATACATAATTAAACGACATAGCTATAAATAAAATCATTCGGTCCGACACCAGCCGAACTCGTACCGAGCACACTCCTATACGCCGACAAAACCGACTATCTTCACTAATGATAAACAAATTGACTAAGAGATAAATATATGAAAAATTGGTGAAGATTGCGCGACACAATGGGTTGAACTTAACCAGCAAGACAAGCGTTGAAGTGTAATATTGCTGGTAAAAGGAAAATAGGTAGATCAAAAATAAATTGACATCACATGATAGGATAGAAGGGGATGAAAAGTGTGACCAAGCCAATGCGCAGGAGGAGGCCCTGCTACTAGTCAACAAGTTATCGAAACACCATTCGGCGTCCTTTGCTTCCCGCGAAGTCAGAGAAACTATATACATGTCATAATAATTAGATTGCACTATATACTGGTAACACGTTCCCTGCGCTTATATCTCTGTTTAAGTCTTTAAGTTTTTATTGTCACCTCACATAATTTAGGTTAGAACTATTAAAGCTTTCTTTAAATAGATTAGTGATCTTGTCTGACTTTATACCGATGCCTTAAGATGGCCACATCTATACGTATTTCCGAATTGTTTGTTGTCTTGCTAACGTACGAAGCTTTTAGTAATTACTTATGGCTTAGATTTGTCCAATTCACTCTTTGCTAAATTGTCCACATAAGTCTAGGTGAAATATCTCCAGACTATAAGTTTCTTTAATCTTTAACAATAGACAGCAAACATGGTTATATACCTCCACCGATTTTTTTCACTAAACCAAAAATTGGAATTTACACGTTTCTCAATCCTTGGAACTTTAAAATTTATGAGTGACATTCAATTTTGATCATGTTAACTTGTGTTTGCTGAAGAATAGGGACTATACTTTAACCATAGGGTGGGAAACAATATCTGTATTAGTTAATGCAGTCGAGACTTAGACACCGATAGAAGAAGGGTAAAGACTAGATAATAAGAATGTTATTGCCAGAAAGACATTACAAGGCGATTAACCTCTCCCCCGCTTCCCCCTATATAATACTCCGAAGAATATAAAAGCTCAAGGATTACGTTTTAAGTTTATATTTGCACAGAAATAGCTTCTTTACAGCTTTTCATTCGCACACACCGGTTTTTCTTCTACTCCATTTTATCATTGTCAGACATTGGTATTTAATGGCATTACCCATTGTTTATTACAACTACTGGATATTTAATACGTTGAACAACGTACTATATATATACCGAACTGAAGAAAAATTCAGAAAATATAGATCTTTATGCAACATATTATATGAGACAGATGATGAAATATTTTCAGAATGTCTTTGCACATAAGCGGAAGTTTTTTTGCGCATATGTGTAAGCGAAGATGGGAAATCCCTATTATACTATATGAACTAAATGTATCTGTCTTAGGTAATACAATTCAAAATAAATTTATCTGGAACTGGTATATACAATACCAAAATAGAACTTTTTATGACTGATGGATGTATAAAAAAGTATTTGTTTTAAAAAAATACTTTTTGAAATTATACATAAACATATAAATTATGGTACGTTAGTGGATCCCTTTTTTTCATAATTCATTACTGTACTACCAAATTTATGTATTTATTTCCGACGATATGTACAGTGTATTTCATTAAATTTGGAACACGAAGCATTTGGATTGATATTAAAATGATTTTAAAGTTTTTGGTTTATGTTGTCTACATGTACATTTTTTTGTATCTAGAAAAACTCATTATCATTTCCTTTTAGGAAAAAACAACCATGTTACGATGGTTTTTACAGGCGGATGTATTTTTTGTACAAATTTAAGTACTTACTAACAGCTACAATTTTTCAACATTTTTCTGAATAATAAATAACATTAATTAGTAAAGGAAATGCATTTCTAAAGTTATATGAACACAAATTATAATAGTAAGGGATTGGATGTATTAGAATATCATCATATTACATACTACTTTTGTTTATATTCCCTACTGTTAATACTGTTATTAAGCATGTAAATACTATGTTTTTGGTTAAACTTTTGTTTTATAAACGGCATTTTATTGTTGTGAAAACCCTTAATTTTTCAAACGTTTCTCTCTGTATATGTAAACGTGTTTGATTATTATATCTTCCGTTGACAGTATAACATTACGATCAGTCATACATTCTGCTAAGAATTAAAAACTTAACTACATTTTGAATCTACTAATTACCAGGTGTATTGAAGAGCTGTTATTGCCAAAATAAATAACGCATAATATTTTATAATACGAAAATTAAGTACATAAATAGCCAATTTGAATCTGTTTACTGCAAAGTTTTCTTAATGTATTTACAGAAATTATAAGTTAAACTACCGTCTGAAATTCAATTTTTAATATTCAAATTAAATAAGTAATTATTTATTTAATTCGAATATCAAAAATTATTTTAAAATTTAAATTTGTGAAATTTAATTGAAGGCATGAGAAGAAGCTGCGACTTGTATTCGATATATGTACATATTTTGGGAAATAAAATAATAATAAATAAGAAAAAAGTTCCCCAGTTTTCTACCTTCATGCAAATCTATAATTAATTACGTCAGTCAAAATTTTTAAATAGTAATTGGTACAATTTACGGACCCACTTTATCATTTTATAATATACATTATAAAGTATATATTGTAATAAATCCATATATATATATATATATATATATATATATATATATATACATATGGAAATTATATTGACGATATGTTAACTTAATAACAGGTGCTATAACAAAATAATACCGTAAACAATGTGTGTGCTTTAAAGGATTGATGAAAGGCCAACTACGAGTAAAAACAAATTTGTTTGTGTATATGCTTTATATGAGAGATAAAACACAGTAAATATAATAATTTTATTATATAATTAAGAATGCTTCTGTATTTACTTTTCCTAAAAATATGTCTTCCAATACTTCTTGTTACAATTCTGCAAAAGTACATGTGAAAAAATCAAACGCAAATATACATTAAAATGTAATGAAGTTAAAAATAATAACAGCATAATAGATTTCAAATATATATTTGAAACAAATATGCCAAATATCAGTAATTTATTAAAAAAGCAGTGATACAATGTTAGTTAATAGAATACATGTAATAGATATATTAAAAAATATAAAGATATCCAAAAGAAGATGATGGCATATATTTAAAATCTATTACCAAATACACATTAGAAATGACATTATCTAGCAATTAGGTAATTTTGATGGAGTCTGTGGTTGATTCACTTAATCACTGAAGGTTGATATATAACCTCTTGCCACATTAATTTTCGAATTCTGTATACGCATTTCGACAACTAAGTTGTCATCATCAGCACATAATTAAAAATTGACGCACCTAGTAAACTACGGCGAAAAACACCCGTACGAAAACAAACTTCGTACGCGATCCGTGCCGTTGAGAACCAAAATGTACACTGCTGATGATGACAACTTAGTTGTTGAAATACGTATACAGAATTCGAAAATTAATATGGCAAGGGGTTATATATCAACCTTCAGTTATCTAGCAATTAATTTAAAAAAGACAATGATATAATTAACAATTACATGAAATTAAAAATGATTTTCAACTAATAATATAAAGTAAAATTATAATTTTCATTTTAGCATTACTTTTTAATTTATTTCTCTATTAAATGATATTTTAAAATTGCATTAATATTTTTACAACGGTTTTCAATATTCAATTTCAAATTGATAAATACAATTTGTATTTTAATTCAACCAGAGTCGCTTCAATTTTTAATTTTTTTTTAAGTTTTAAAAATATTAAAATATGTTTCAAATAAAATTGTAATTTATTCTACTTACCTGCTTTTTGAAATTTAATGTTGGACACAAGTAAAAAAAAGGACACCAAACACATTTATATAACACAAAACAAATCAAACGTCATATTCCACTTTCTTTATTCAAGCAAATGAAATTGGGCGAAAGACTTTCCCGTTGACAAAAAGTAAACTTTCCAATCCAATTCAATGAAAATAAGGCGCCAAGATATCTCGACAAAATTGAGCGCGAAATTTTAAATAAAGATAACAATATTATTGAAAAATTGAATACGCATTACCATTTAAAAAAATGTGATTATCGAGGGGTACAGGATTATTTCTTGTTCTACCCCTCTCGGACGGCGTGGAGTTTCGTATATGAATGTCAAAACATCATTTGATTGACGCGAAAATTTGCCAGAGTTGGTACATCAGTACCAACTCTGGCAAATACTGCATGCTAATGCAGTTTTGCGTGAATAACAGACCCAGACCTATCCCTACCACGTCGACCTAAATATTGGCAGTGGCAATGGTGGTGGTGGCATTTCACTTTGAATTCGCTCATCTTCGCGCAATATCGCCCGTCCTTTTTCGTCTAATAGAAAAACAGAAATTGACTTTGGACGTGTTCGTATGGCTTTGTGTGTGTGCGTTGCACTCTTTGCAACTTGAGATATCTCTTACGCGAGTAACATTCTTTATATGTAAACAACACAATAAAAGATCTCTGAAAACATGAGTTGTATGCACTCATATCCTCGAGACTATCCTTGAAACTATAATTAAAAACCAACTGGCAGCGATGAAACGAGAAAAAAGGATAACCAACTTGGATGTACATGTGCATGTGTGTGCGCGCGCGCGTGTGTATGCATGTGTACGTTTGCTTGTACATCGGGAATTCTTTGTATGCTTTTGCGGGACGAAAGTAGTAGATGACGGTGAACGCTAGTTAGGCAACAGAGAAAAATAACGTAATAAAGAAATTTTTATGTAATTATTTGTCTGAACCGCGGTATAAGGATGACGCGATAACCAGACGCTTTTCTTTTGTTCTCGTAGTGCAACGTTCACAAACAAAATAACTAAGGAAAAGCTTTTCAAATATTTGCATCTCTATTTAGAAACGTCTCAATAGATTTGTTGACATGCTAACCTAGTATTAATAAGAAGTGGTAATTACATTTAGGGAAAGTAAAATTTATTTTCGTTTGTAAGATTAGACGATTTAATTCTAATTTTTATACAGAAAAGAAATTGTAAAAACTAAAATTGAAAATGTGATTTATATTGAAACAGATATTAGGGAGGTTAGTCTACTTTAAAATGATATTTAAAACCCCCGGAATCTAAATCTCCTTTAAGTTTCAAATTACTGGGTCGAACACAAAATTATACTTGCTCATCGAGATTGACAACAAACACTATCGAAACATAGATGTTAATTGAAACAGTTGAAAAAGCTTTAAAAAGATGTGGAGATTCGGAGAAATGAACAAAAGAAAATGAAGAAGAATTACTAAAAAAGATATGAAAACATAGAAAGGATCAAAGAGAGCAGTGTTTGCGATGGCATGAAATACAAGATTGTTGGAATATGTATAAAATAAGAAGAACAAGGTAGTCACAAATGGTGTAGTACTGAAAGTTTACGGGCAAAAGGCGGAACAGAAGTTTCATATAAAGTCTACAAAGAAGGAGCTCAAACGAAATTATACAAAAATATCTAGATAGTTGGTTTATAAGCTTCCGCGATGTGGTCCATAGTTTTTTCCAAGTTGGAACGGTTTCCTTGGCCTTTCTGTTTTACTACCAACGTTTTGCCCATACTCTAAAGCAACATCAGCATTACTGCATAGCATTAGTAACCAGGATGTCGTTTGAACAAGAAATGAAATTCTACCTAGGACGTGGTCACAGCCGAAAACTGAGAAGAAAATATCTGGATTGGAAAGACAAAAATGAGACCAAAAAAGAATGAAGGAAAGCCAACCTGCTTTAAACCATCAGAGTCTATATATACCATTGTTCTCCAAACCCTTAACTCTTCATTCATAAACAAAAACAAACTGAGGGCTGGATCCCAAAAAGTGGACTTGAGAGTTATTTCCCAGAAGGTAATTCATTAGCGGTTGTTAAAAAAAGTAGATCCCCTAAGTAGTTACTGAGAGTAATTTCTAATAATGTGTGACCTACATGTCCATAAGTAAGGAAGATACCGCTTCTAACATTCAATTTAGAATACCGGTATGTGTAGAGAAATAAAATATATATATATATATATATATAGTTTTAGTTCTAGTCTATCAGTTTAGGGATAAAATGTTTTAAAAAACGAACAAAAGAGTAGACCAGTAGCAAAAGTAAGATGAATTGAGCGTGTACTGTAGTGTAGCCACATATTTGAAGTAATAGAGGTAAATTTTAGGCACAAAAAACTGTAAGCGATACTAACCTTACAGAAAAGTTTTAAGACCATTAATTCTGATAACAATAATCTTTATTTCAGAAAACAACAGTACAAAGATAATCATTAAATAAAGTTCCTCATCGAAGTAGTTTACAAAGAAGGCACTACAAAATATCTCTGTGTGCATTCTGTCAAAATAAATTCGAAAATCGATTATATAAAAAGATGGAATAAAAGGCGTGAAAAAAGACTTCGCCTCAAATTCTGTTACTAACCAAATTTCTTGTGCGGGATCGTTGAAAATGAATCTAGGATAAGTCAACTTTATCAAAGACAATAATTAAACGAGTATTCAAAGGAGGCCGAGAGGTGCTTAAAGGCTTGTTTCGTCGTTGACCTTTAACAACTTCAACTGACGAAAACATCAACAAAGTGATGATATTGTTATTTAAATATAAAAGAGATGAATCCTGTCCATGTTTCACTAATTTGTTCGCACAATTTTTGTTGATATTTGGGCATGAAAGTGTACTCGCGATGCATGTGTCATAAGCACATGACATCAAATGAGGCCTAAGGCGACAAAATAAATTTTATTGATTCAACAAGTATTTTGTATTATAAATGAGGGTAGCCGTTTATATTTCGGGAACTGGCAACACTGTTTGTGTTGACCCCCGATCTGATGATTGCATCGTGAAATTTGTCATTTTTGACAATATATTTACCTTGACAGTTTTATTATCCGGTCACTATTTCTATTGTTGATAGTAACTTGAAAATTTTATTTGAGCGAAAAAATGGAATTAACTCGGGAACATTTACGTGCAATTATTTTTCATAACATTCGGCGTAGATTATCTCAACAAGAGTGCATCGACGAGCTGAATTCTTTATATGGTATAAACCCTGACTTCTTCTTGTTGAGTTTAGTCGATTTGTTTAGTGGATTATCATTATGAATAGTTATAGTATAGCTTAAGCTTGTGTAAGTTTTCTTTTCCAGAAACTCACGTTAACGTTATATTAATTAAGCTCGAAGTCGATTCTACAAGAGGACATTTGATTCATAAGTTTTATAAAGATTCAATTAACAAACGGATATTAGGATAGTTAAATTATGTAAACTATAGAACTTATAATGCATTAAATAAACAATCGCGTATAAAAGAAAGTAATTTAAACAATAAAATATTGTTTGAAATATTTGAAAGCTCTCTAATACAAGATAAGTAGTAACGTTCCGTAAACATAAACTACCGTTTGCATTTTAAGATTTTCACAAAATATACAGAAATCACAATATAATCATGTGTAAACTTTAAGTCGTGCATTAATGAAACTAATGACCTTACCTCTTTTTCAACTCTCAAAGTCAAAGGTCCTAAGACAAAATCGCTCCTAATCGTTGTGTGATCCGGCATAGTATGGACGTTCACGTCACCGTCTCTTCTCAAAGAACTCAGTCCAAAAAGAGTAGCCCTAACTTTAGGTGCCTTTCTTCCATTATTCGATTTTGTCTTATTTTTCTTCGTTTTCGATTTGGTCTTTGTTTTCTTGTTCTTGGTCGTAGTTGCTCTTATTTCTACGGTTCCATTTCTTTTTTTGGACACGACGTCACTAGTCTTAGATATCAATACGAACGCTGGTTCTCTCGTTTCACTTTCATGGGCTCTAGAAACTTCTATTTCGGCCATTTTATTCGTGGCCGGCGATTTTCTCGTGTTATTTTTCTTGTTGGACTTTCTTCTAGTCGTCGTCTTTTTTTTATTGTTTTGGGGTTTCTTCGTAGTTTTTGGCGATTGAATTTTGACACGGACTGGGTCATATGATCTACTGAGGATTTTATTTATTTTTCCGATAATGTTGTCGACGAATCGATTATATTTGGATATGTAGACGGATGGTATTTTAACTGAATTTTGGTCAAGACCACCTGAAACAATATTTTTAAATTTACTGCATTGGCAATGTAGGTATAAAAAATTTTGAAAACATTTGTTTCTATGGCCATCGCCAGAAATTTATTCTAAATTAATAGTATATCTAAAGTTAAATTTTACAAAAAGTAAATTAATTACCAAAACATAAACTGATCTCTCTATAAGTAAAATATAGTAAAAAAATACGATGTTTGTGATGTATTCCAGAATTCTATTATTTAGAAGCTGTCAGAATGAAAAATGTAGTCTAGCAGCATTTAATTTATTATATTATGCAAAACTGATTACAAAAAAAATTGAATTAAGTAATGCAAAGAACAGTTAAAGAAAACTTAGGGAAAGATCCTATTTTTAATATGTTACAGACTTAACAATATTAAAATTGAAATGTTTCTGGAATATATATGATGTCTATTGAGCGATTTATGTTTATTATTATTTTGCTTTATGTATATTATGTTGTATTTTATATAGTAATTATATGTATTTTTCTTATTATAAGTAAATTAACGTACAGATACTGATCGGCGGTAACTTTTGTCGTCGTGTGCACACTGTACGTCAGGGGACCGAGATCTGCCTACCTGGCCGGCTGCCTCAATGTTGCTGCCGGTTACTTGCATGACGCCTCCCCAATAGGTGCAAGGTTGACAGTGTCAAACATTTCCACTTTATTGGAGGTGCATGGATACCTCGATACGTTGAACCCAAGCAAGGTATTTTGAACTCTTTCGTTACATACATATTTGAATTGATATTTATACATATAGAACAATTTGAATTGTTGCTTTTCTATTTAGTATTTGAACTGCTCTATTTATACTTGTAGAATGATATGCACACGTATCTCTATATACTGAACAGTTCGCTGTTCAAAATAAAATTATTTAAAACAATTGTGTGTTTTATTTCAATTATACAGGACTTTAGAAACAGTGACTGAATTATTTTACAAACTTCAATGTGTAGGCCAAATTATTTGCAGAAAACTTTTGATAGATTGGATAGTGTCGAGGAAATTTGAAATTCCCCAACATACAGCAAATTTGGCGATTTGCAATTCTATGACATTAAGACGAATAAATGACAATTTAAACCAATTCTGGGAAGTAGAAAATCTGACAAGAATTGAATCGTATTCCTGAGAGAAAAAATTATGTGAACAACATTTCACTGACATTGTAAAAAGAGATGTTGATGAGCACTTTGTTTTCTCTTTGGGTAACACTCAAGAACAAGCTATAAACATTTCTTTCACTGGAAAGAAAATTAAATAGAAATGCAAGTTTAACGAGTATACATCATTCGCGCAAGAATATTCAGATAATGGCACACAGTTCATAGGAGCAAACTCTGAACGTAGAAAAATGGTTAAACAATTAAGTGCCCAGTATAAACGAAAGTCTGCAAGACTATTTTGTTCACAATCAGAAAGAGTAGCATTTCATTGCATCGATATCCACACATTTTGGGAGCCTATGGAAAGCAACCGTGTAATCAGTGAAGAACGTATTTAGTCTGCATAATATATCTATGAACCTTATTCATTCAAGTAGAAGGTATACTTAACTCCCACCCTATAACATCCATGTCT
Organism: Dermolepida albohirtum; assembly: GCA_031893035.1. Taxonomy (NCBI): domain Eukaryota; kingdom Metazoa; phylum Arthropoda; class Insecta; order Coleoptera; family Scarabaeidae; genus Dermolepida; species Dermolepida albohirtum. The sequence goes on along the minus strand of JAVIWB010003531.1, from coordinate 462,869 downwards.
AGTGATCCCAATGATTTAACTTTCCTTACATCTTTTCATTTTGTTACTGAAACCATCTTGGAACCTAGCTTAATGGACCCAAAGGTAAATTCTCTATCGAGATGCCAATATGTCCAAAAGATTAGGAAATGTTTTTGAAAACGGTGGCGCATGGAGTATCCGAGCCAATTCCAAAGAAGTAAACAGAAATTTAATTTCGAGAAGAATATCGTTCCGGAACAATTGGTGATTATCCGGGTAGATAGCACGCCACGCTGCCATTGGACAATGGGCCAAATTTTAGTCACGCATCTGGGAGAAGATGGAGTTGTGCGTGCGGCTACCATGAAAACATCATGTGGTCCAGTGTAAAGACCTGTCATCAAATTGCGCATGATCCCGATAGATGGCGATTTATCGCGAGTTTCGTGTCGTCTTGATGGCGGTACCTTCGAGGGGAGTGGATATGTTAAAGACTTAACAATATTAAAATAAAATTTTTTCTTTTTGTTTGCAATGGATGTTATTTATATTATGCGCTTTATGTTTATTATTATTTCATGTTATGAATATTATTGTTTTATGTATATTATGATGTATTTTATGTAGTAATTATATTTATTTTATTTTAATGTACACATACTGATCGGTAGAAAGTTTTGTCATTGTGTACACATTGTACGTCAGGGCATCGAGATTGAACTACCTGGCCGGCTGCATCACTGTTGTTGCCGAGTAGTTGCATGACACTTCCCCAATAGGTGCAAGAATGACAGTGTCAAACGTTTTCACTGCATTGGAGATGTATGGGTACCTCGATGCGTTGAACTCGATGCGAGGTATTTTGAACTGTTTCGTAACGTACATACATATTTGAACTGATATTTATACGTATAGAACAATTTGAATTATTTCATTTCTATTAAGCATTTGAACTGCTATATTCATACTTGTAGAATTATATGCACATATTTTCACATACCGAACTGTTTGTTATTCAAAATAAAATTGCTTAAAACAGTTGCGTGTTTTATTTCAATTTTATAGGGCTTTCTAAACAGAGTTACCTTAACACAATACTCTATAAAAAATTGTGTCAAAGAAGTGACTCGACTTTATTCAGAAGTTTTGCTTTACCGTTTTTTACAAGAATGTTAAAAGGAATCATTCTATTATTAATAACACCCTATCAACTACATATGTTTCACCGATATCACGGATCGTCAGGTTGATTTGTGTTATTAATGAACAATTCCTTCAGTGTATTATCATATCTTTCGATACAGAAAATAATGAATAATATCATATCTCCCTCTCTCGACCAATACATAAATGTATTGACCGACAAAGCAAGAACGCTTCTATCTTACATATCGGAGACTATGTTTCCAGTGTATAATAGACAGAAACTTACATCAAGGCTTTATGCCAATTAAAGAATGTTAAAAGGAATCATTCTATTATTAATAACACCCTATCAACTACATATGTTTCACCGATATCACGGATCGTCAGGTTGATTTGTGTTATTAATGAACAATTCCTTCAGTGTATTATCATATCTTTCGATACAGAAAATAATGAATAATATCATATCTCCCTCTCGACCAATACATAAATGTATTGACCGACAAAGCAAGAACGCTTCTATCTTACATATCGGAGACTATGTTTCCAGTGTATAATAGACAGAAACTTACATCAAGGCTTTATGCCAATTAAAGAATGTTAAAAGGAATCATTCTATTATTAATAACACCCTATCAACTACATATGTTTCACCGATATCAAGGATCGTCAGGTTGATTTGTGTTATTAATGAACAATTCCTTCAGTGTATTATCATATCTTTCGATACAGAAAATAATGAATAATATCATATCTCCCTCTCTCGACCAATACATAAATGTATTGACCGACAAAGCAAGAACGCTTCTATCTTACAGATCGGAGACTATGTTTCCAGTGTATAATAGACAGAAACTTACATCAAGGCTTTATGCCAATTAAAGAATGTTAAAAGGAATCATTCTATTTTTAATAACACCCTATCAACTACATATGTTTCACCGATATCACGGATCGTCAGGTTGATTTGTGTTATTAATGAACAATTCCTTCAGTGTATTATCATATCTTTCGATACAGAAAATAATGAATAATATCATATCTCCCTCTCTCGACCAATACATAAATGTATTGACCGACAAAGCAAGAACGCTTCTATCTTACATATCGGAGACTATGTTTCCAGTGTATAATAGACAGAAACTTACATCAAGGCTTTATGCCAATTAAAGAATGTTAAAAGGAATCATTCTATTATTAATAACACCCTATCAACTACATATGTTTCACCGATATCACGGATCGTCAGGTTGATTTGTGTTATTAATGAACAATTCCTTCAGTGTATTATCATATCTTACCATACAGAAAATAATGAATAATATCATATCTCCCTCTCTCGACCAATACATAAATGTATTGACCGACAAAGCAAGAACGCTTCTATCTTACATATCGGAGAATGATTCCTTTTAACATTCTTTAATTGGCATAAAGCCTTGATGTAAGTTTCTGTCTATTATACACTGGAAACATAGTCTCCGATATGTAAGATAGAAGCGTTCTTGCTTTGTCGGTCAATACATTTATGTATTGGTCGAGAGAGGGAGATATGATATTATTCATTATTTTCTGTATCGAAAGATATGATAATACACTGAAGGAATTGTTCATTAATAACACAAATCAACCTGACGATCCGTGATATCGGTGAAACATATGTAGTTGATAGGGTGTTATTAATAATAGAATGATTCCTTTTAACATTCTTTAATTGGCATAAAGCCTTGATGTAAGTTTCTGTCTATTATACACTGGAAACATAGTCTCCGATATGTAAGATAGAAGCGTTCTTGCTTTGTCGGTCAATACATTTATGTATTGGTCGAGAGAGGGAGATATGATATTATTCATCGTTTTTTACAAGTTTGACAAAATAAACTGAAAAACGAATGAAACAGTCAATATCTCGGTACTTATATTAATACATTTGAAAAAGCATTTTTTTTCTTAATACATTCTCAAGAGTGTAAAGACTGAATTAAAAGGCGAAAAATATGAACTTATTGCAAGGATTTGATTTTTTACAACCACTTCTTATCAATTTCTTGAAGTTGTTATGAAGCAAGTAAATATTACTAGTTTCATTTTTTGAAGAATTTATGTTGTAGTTCTACTGCCGTCATCATTGTAGTCCTGAGTCTGTTTCTTGCCAGATTCATGACCTTTATGAATCTGGCAAACGTGTCTTCCCAATTAGATTACTAAGTGGGAGGAGATTGGTGATCGAGTTGACAAGACTATCAGTATTTGAAATTTCGAGACTCACTATACACTTCGTTATAAATAAAAATTGGATAGACATACATTATCCGATAGTTCATGAAAGAAATAAGTTTGCTAAGAAACAGCACGACGGTAGTAGAAAAATTTCCCAAATGTCGGATTGTAAAAATCTCTCAGACAATGGAGGAACGTACCAAAACTTCAAAAATATAAATTTTTTATTAAAGCAAGAATAAACATCTTTCCTTCATTTAGTTATTATAGTGGTTATTACTACGGTTCCATAACCTATTTTTGGAAAGCGCGTCACTAGTCTTAGATATCAATATGACAGCTGGTTTTCTCGTTTCACTTTCGTGGGCCCTAGACATTTTTACTTCGGCCATTTTAATTACTACTCTTATATTAAATCTTCACCTATTAGTGGTAATGTACGTTTGCGAGGTCTAAAGTTAATATAAGAAGAAGCATTAACTTTTGGCACAAAAAATAATATGTCCTAAATAAGTCTAAAGAAACTAAAATCGGAAATTTAAATATTGACGGTTAATGGTAATATCCAGACTATGTTACATTTGTAAGTAATATTTTATTTAATCTTTTGAATTTATACTTTGTAGGTACAATCGTACAAGTCAATTATTATTAGAACTAAAGAATAGCTATATAAGTATTTTTTTAAGCTATAATAAATTAAAATGGAAACATAAATTACAATAGCCATCTATTTTCGTAATATGGGGTTCCTAACCTAGCCTGCACACGTTCATATATATTTATATCCGTTTATTAAAATTGATTATATTAGAAACATAATTTACACATAAAAAAATCATCCGGCCAATTTACAACACGCACGTTTGTATCATATTCTGATGAAATCACCTCGTCTAAATTTACTTCCTTTGTTACGCTGACGTTAAAGACTCCAGTTTTGCACAAAAAGATTTGCAAGTATCCAAGGTCAGCGAAATCTTTTAAACCCTATTTTCAGTAGCATGTTTATAAAGTTCTCATTTGAATCATTGCTGAAGACGGAAAGCTATGACAAAGTAAGTACATACCAACATTGTATATACTTACATATATACGTATGTATGTAAGTATGTATGTGACTCTAAGAGTAGATGTGCAAGCAAGATGAAGGACATTTCAGACCGAGAAATAAATATATTTAGAAAAGGTTAAAATTTTATATCCAAAACGAAAAAAGAGACGCAGTGTTCGGTATTTTGAATTCGATTCAGTACTCTTGTACAATAAAAATGTATTTATTTTAGAAAAATAAATGAGTAACATTCTTTAAAAATTAAAATCATACTACGTACTATTAAATTCGAAGTTGATAAGAACACTTTTATCAATGGTGACCTTGTAAATTACATTGGCTAAATCCTTTTGTGTGCTCATAACCTAGTTTACAAATTGCAAACAATATATTATTTTTTCCTTTCCACAAGATTAAAGGTTGCGTTTAATATTTATTTTAAATATTAAATAGAATGTGTGATTATATTTTTAAGGTTATTGTGCAACTTTACAGTATTGTTGTCTTCAAGTCAAAAAACCTTCGAAGGTTGACTAGAGAAATGAAATATCGAATGCATGTGTGAAATATACAATAAACGAATAGTGTTTAATGGCATCCGAGCGAATACAACCCTTTAACACTTGAATTTGCGTTTGTATAATAAAGTTATTCTATGAATGCATTAGACTGTAATAATTGCCAACGGTTTAAATTCTATATTTAGATATTTTTGAACATATAAAAAAGTAGGTTAATGAAATACACTGCCGAAATTTTCTAGTACAGTTTCATCGTCTTCATGCCGAAGTCTTAAAAAACGGCTGGAAAGACTATGGAATGATATAATGTTTGTGATATTAGCTTCCAGGGAATTTATTTTATTATAATATTGACGTTCTTGAGAATTGACTAAATAAATTCTTCATTGCCGAAATATTGAATTTCTCTGCTTACAGTTAAAAAAGGTATCTCGATAAAATTAAGCTACGATGTAAAATTGTGCACTGCTTGGAGTGGTTGTTTTAAATGCTTAGCATTGAGAATGCTTCGTAAAACCTAAGAAAAGTAAATTCATTCACCATTACATTCCGGAGACCGAGGCAGTTAAAGCAATGAACGAAAAGTGATGCGACAACTCCAAAGAAGGCTAAGATGATTCCGTCCCCTTAGAAAGTGGTTCGCATTTTGGAATTTTCGAGGAATAATTTTTATTGATTGCTTACGAAAGAAAACAATAACAGGCGAGTATTTTTTGTCGTTATTTGAAAAAATAATCGAAGACATCAAAATTAAAAGGCCTCATTTGAAAGAGAAAGGTCTTATATTGCCAGGACAGTGCCCCGTTCCGCAAATCAGCAATTACGATGACAAAACTGAACAAATTACGATTTCAGTTAATTGAACGTGCATGGTATTTACCAGACTTGTGCTGTCGGATTTTTTGCTGTTCTCAAATGTGAAGAAATGCTTAGCTGGAAAGAAATTCTCATCGAATACTGAAATCATGGAGGCTATAAATGCATATTTCGAAGGTTTATATAGTTCTTATTTTTTGAAGGATTGAAAGGTTTTTAAAAGTATAGGACTAAACGTGTATAGAGCTGAAAGGACTATAGAAAAATAGATATGATTTTCACCAAAAAATTGCTTTTCTTGTCTTCTAGAGACTTTTCGATCTATCCTCGTATATCAAACAATACAATAGAATCTAAATAGAATACTTAAGTATGGATTTGATATTAATTATTACAGTAAAATATTTATTTTATACATTAATTAATTGCGTATTTGGTTATTTTCATTGAACATCTCTCTTTCGGCACACGTTTGTACGTCTTTTAATTATATTTGAATACATAAATATTTAAAAACGACTGAAATATTATCCGGTTATTTCGTCGTAATTCATAGATGACTGTTCACATTCGAAGTGTTTTTTGCTTCGAGATAAAAATACATTTTTTTATTGCGAAAAATGCTTCAGCAAAAAATATTTATATATGCATGTGTAATCAGTGCATTGACATATGCAACGCACGTCGTGGATTATTTTTGGATGAGATTTTCTGGAAATGAAATGCATTAAATAAACGAAAGCAAAAAAAAACGTGGGATGTTTTATAATAATTTTAGTCGAACTACTATTTAAAATTATTAAAATATGTATTTACTGTTTTCCAGTTCGTTTTAGGAATGAATAATATCAACAGTTTATTTATCCGAGATTACACAAACGTTACACATTTGCATACGCAAAAAAGGAAAAAATCTCGAAAAATTCTAATAAATTTGTTTATAACCAAGCAACCACAACAAAATTCTTTAAAACTTCTTCCATATTTTAGGATTATTATCATTTTATATAAAAAGTTTTATAAATTATTATTCCTTTCTATTCCAGCAACTTCCTTAAGAACGGTAGTATTGTGGCGAAGATATTCTTTCAGTTCCTATATACTTATATAATCCTTATACCTTTCTAGTTTCACGAGAGTAAGGCTATTTGAATATAAGTACTTTTTGATATCATAACCCTTATTACTTTGCCCTATCTTGTGTTAATTGTGTTGATACTTCCGACTTTCACCCCCCTTCTTTACAGTTATCGCTACTTAATCTTTCCTCTTTTTCTCAGTCTTCCTCTGCCATTTCTCTGCGTCGACTTTGCTTCATACATACTTTTTAAGTCATCGTTATTTCCTCTTTACAATTATATGACCATGCCATTTCAAACTGTTTTTCTCCATTAAGTTTTCTATTGGTTTCCTTTCATTTATTATCATAGTATTTTTCTTCTTCATTTCTCTGTTAAAATCAATTCTATTCTAACATTTACTGACCTTTTCTTATTTCCCATAAAAGTATTTTTATACTATTAAATTTTCCGCCTGCGAATTCTTCATAAATCTTTCCATTTTGTGTCATTTTGTTGAAATATTTCAATGTGCCCAAGTTATTTTTATGTAAGTAAATAATCACCTGAAATTCGGTTCTGTAAATGTCCAAAATATCACCGGGATATATTATGTTTCTTCTATGCAAATTAAATGTAATAATTACACTTGGTCCAAAACTTTTTTTTTGGCGAAAAGAAATTTGAATCGAGCAAAGAAACAATTCTTGAAGTAGGCCAGTATTTTGGAGACATCTAAATCAATTATTACAAAATGAGTATATTGAAACTTATACACCAAACCAAGTGATTCGACGTTAGAAAATAATGAATCGTTCATTTAGACTTGCACTACTAAAGTGCATACGACTAAATAATTTTGTGAATATTGACTTACACTACAGTCTTTCCTAAATATTTTTGATTAAAATAAAATTTCTGCTTGTTTTCATTTCTATTATTCTTCTTAAATATCTCATAGATACATTGATCGTCATAAACCTCTTTTATTTGGGTAAAAAGTTTGAATTTATTGTTGTTGATAATAGTATTTAATTCTTATTCAATTAACATTGCGGGGACCATCCAGAAAGTAAAGAACATCTTTCTCTCGGATATTTATTCATTGAGCTAATTAAACAAAATTTGTTTCACATTTACTATAATACCTACACTACTATACGTAGTCTTCAATCTAAGTTCAAACACTTATCATAACGTTTTTGTATATCTTCTTCATATTTGTCTATCGCTAGGTTATTGTATCAGTAATGGCCTCTTCCGGCTCATCGTTTGCGAAGTAACGTGTAAAGAAAATTTCAACTTCAGGAAGAGATGCAAATCATTAGATAGAAAATCTGGACTATACGGTTGATGTTTAAAAACTTTCCACCTGACCATTGAAGCAAGCCTTGTGTTGCCACAGCCCAATGTGATCGAGCATTATGGTGAATCGACACAGCGCCGCTAGACAATAACCCACGCCGTTTGTTCTGAATGGTGTAGCGTAGATAATAAAAGCAATGGCAGTAGGCTTTTCTCTCGGCATAAATTGACCCAAAGAATAGTTTACATTTTTCCAATTTTGTTGAGAATCAGGCCTATTTCATTGGCAGATTTTTTGTATCTTGTATTTTATGCGATATCCATGTTTCACTAGTAGCAATATGGTCCATGAATTCCATTCTTATTCGTAATAGCCATGAGAATTTGCGTCAAATACAACTTTCGCTCTTTTCTTTTGTCTCGACAAAATTCTAGGTATCGATCTAGTACTTTTTGTAACTTAGGTCATTTTATGCAGTGGAGACGCTCAGAATTTCAGAAAAAAATGTTCGTAAACTGTTCAGTGTAGAACGTCTGCCCTCCTGCATTTTTAATTAATTTTTGTTTTGAGTTGTTTAGTTATAGTAGAAGGTCTGACTGTCTTAAACATTATGTATCATTTTCGATCTTAACTTTCATTCATACCATTATCATGTACTTTAACTTGAGTAGTCCTTGAACTTTATCAATTTCAAACATTCTTGACTTGAAGATGACCCTCGTATTAAGCTTCTTCGTATTGTGTAAAATGATGTTACTTTAAAGTAAATATCTTGGTTTTACAGTGAAAATGTTTATTCTTAAACTATTTACCACGCAAGTTATCAGTAATAAGTCTCGTCTATATTTTTCCTGATATACTCACGAAACTGATGTTGCTTAGAAACACTCCAAGCGTGATATCTTGAGCGTGTTTTCTAAAAGCAGTGTAATTTGATTATGCATAGAGTGAAAAAAAGGTATTTGTATTATCCCGATTTACATAAATATTAAAACGGGAAATTTTATTTATTAATTAACTAACAAAAAATAGTATAATATAATTTTGTTTATTTTGATGATATTTTCGTATATAAATTAAATTCCGATATTTATAAACAGTGACAACAATTACTGTTAGCGCACTTTATTTCCAGGTTATATAACTTAACTAAATCGAACAAATGAATCCTTTGCGACGTCTTGATAATAGATGCTAAATACATCAATAAAGGTCCATGTATATTATTACCAAAGGAAGAGGACAAAGAGGGATAAAGACGAGTAAAATAATTTTCTGAACTACAGATCAGGCTAAACTTCCAGGTTTATTGAACTCTTTTTTGACAAAAAGTGTCACCAAATTTTATAAATGTTGAAGAAAAAATTTTTATTTAAATTCAGACCATTCACTAGTTGTATTAGCCGTGAATAAAAAGAATATCAGAAAATAAAACGGAACTACATTTTTCAGGAAATATGCTGCTTGGGAAAGCTTTAAAATATATTTGGAAAACAATATAAATATACAAGCTATGCCGAACACCAAAATTTAATTGAGAAGAGAAATTGAAAGATTTAGATATAATAACATAAAGTAGTATTAAAGAACTTGTAAAATATACGAGGGCAGATCAGTAATTAGCACACCTGACGGCTTCTTACGCCAGACTTATTAATTACTAATAATAAGTAAAAAAAATCTGATTTGGCTTTCAACTTGACAATTCTTCAATACATATTTAGCTTGTTTTGGAATATGAAAAAAGCAGTGTATCAACCAGTGATTAAGTTTTTATTTTTATGGTTGCAATCTAAATCGATTGGAGTTATAAAACGAATACCGAAATGAACTGCCAAAAGACGTGTGTATTCTAGAAACGATTAAAAAAGTACATAATATGATGCTAGATGATCGTTGAGTAAAATTACACGAAGTAACAAAGATTGAATACATTCCGTATGGATCAGTGATTTCGATTTTGCATAAGTAATTGAACATGAAATAATTTATTTGCAAGATGAATGCCGCCGCATTTGTTGATTTTGGCCTGCAAACGCGAACGATAATTCAGTTCAGTCCTCGATTTAACAAACTAAAGCTCTAACTAACGAGCAAACTGTTGACGAAATCTGAATACACCATCATACACCCGAAATGAAGCAACAACCGAAAGAGCGGACTGAGGCTAGCATAAGTGGTCCAAAGAAGGCAAAGACCGAAAAAGTTATGGTTACTGTCTTTTGGAAATATCTTTTAACAACTTAATTATTCATTAAGTAACGAAAAATTTGAAAATATTATTTAATTTTATTATAAGCGATGAATCTAATAGATACTGGGCTTAACATTGAACTGATTGAGTTCGATATACGAATAATATATATACGACATATAGCATGTACATATGTACACTATTTTGAAAAATAAAAATGAAATGAAATTCAAACTCGATTGGACCCAATCGAGTTTGAAATCCGAACTAAATCTGAACCGGTTCGAAGTATGAAATAATTTCACATTGATACAATACGATCTAGGTCATCTTTAAAAGATCCGAAATCCGATCCAAAGTGGGACCGAATCGAATCGGCCTCGAACTCGGATCTAAATGTGCGTCTTTATAATAAATATTCTGATTCTTTTTTGATGATATTTTGAAGAGTTCATTTGTTTATACTTTTTACGTAGCCATTTGAATATCTCATTATTTATAACCAATTAATATTGCCTAATATTGATCTCGTATATAATATTTGAAAACTCCAACGATATCTGTTTTTCCATATGTACATACATACTACCTACACTAAGAAATCAGCTTATCCAATAGATTAATATTTCCGTAATGCATTAACTTCTTAATATCACCAATCTATTATTTTATTAATTTATTATTTGCACTTCTAACTTTATTATCTATTCCATCGAATTCCCGAAAGACTATTCTAAAACCGCTAAAACATCATCCATAGACATGTGCAAACGGCCAACATCGATTATATTGCAACCGCCATGCAATGCAAGGCGCAACCGTTGCGTTCGTCGTCGCATAGACGGACGGCTTTATAGCGCTTGAGCACTTATTTATAAATGGAAAAGCCAGACGTTATTATGCCCTCTGTAAATATAATCGTTGCGAGGCGTGCGTAGTCTGACCCTGACCTCATATGCCACTGACCTAACAAGGCCATTCCGTTACCTGTTTTTCACTTCACCCACGGCTAGCAAAAAACAAATTAATTAAACGTTACAATTTGCATCTCTTCGGCTTGCAGCTTTATCAACAAAACGGGTTCACGATACCTTAGGCGTATCTATTTCTACGACTTAAAATGCATATACGGGACGAATAAGTATAATATTGAACACGTTTTATTTGACACCTTTCTCTTACATTTTGAATAGTATACACTCCGCGACAATAGGTTAATCCTACGAATAATATTTTGTATTCCAAGATTTACTGTATTTGTAAGAAAATAGTTTTGGGTTTACTATCAGTGAAATTAAAAATTTTTTTTTGGTTGGTACAGTGGATGTAGCTCAGATATAAGATTATACGCCGGAAATGAAGCAATAATCGAAACAATGGTCTAAGGCTGGCGCGAATACTGCTGATTATCTTCAAAATGATAAAACGATAACAGGCGAATACTATGCATCTCTTTTAGATTAACTGCACGATGTAATAAAACGGAAATGGGCCCACTTAAAGGATAAAGGAGTGATTTCTTCCAGAAATAATGCCCGTGTTCACACTTCGACTATTTCAATAGTAAAAATTTTTGTACCATATTTCGAACTACTTTCGCGTCCAGCTTATTCGCCAAATTTCACCTCAAATATTTCCCTAACCTGAAAACTTGACACGGTGGCAAGAAATTTGGGTCAAATGCAGAAGTAAGCATGGAAATTAACGCATATTTCCAACAGTTTAATAAGTGCTACTTTGTGAATAGTAATGAGTTGCAAGGAAATTAAGACAATTTTTGTGCTAAAATGTTTGTTTTTCTTGCCTAGGCCCACTGATTACTGTTTCGTCCTCTTATTTAAGCTCTTTGCATTAATTATGTTTGCATATATATTTGAAAACAAGAATATAAGAGATTAATCTTAGATAATAATACTGATATTTAGACGTGATCCGAGAGAGATTTTTTCAAGTACTATACATATTTCTTATGGCGGAAAATAGTTGATGTTTAACTGAGAAAACTATTTGTGAGGGTATTACTTGATTAGGTTTTACAATTCGATTTTGGATTTTACGATAAAAACATAGAGTATTTATAGATAAAATTAAAATTACCTTCTGGTGTTCTATACATAGGAGTTTAAATACAGATTGAAATGAGATAGGATGCACCCTCAAATTCAGGGAATTAATCAAGATTAGAATATTAAGAAATAAAAATACATCAAAAAATTTCCTTAAAATCAATCGTAACTTCACTATGGTTAAAAGCGAGCATAAATTATTAGGAAATAAAGCAAAACAATTCGCTTTACAAACAAATTCTAAAACTGGTTTGGATTTATTTAGTTATGGGTGCGCATCCACAAGAAATACTAACAGATTAAGTTTTTCAAAATAAAGCTACTGAAATGTTTATAGTCAAAGAAACCTGAAGACGTCGGCAATTAAAGAAAAAAAAATTGTTGTTGTGATACATAAAAGTCGGATGCATCTTCACGGTAATAAAGAGGACACTGTAACTAGTGTTATTGGAACTCGTGTTGTTAATATTAGCGCTCGAATAAACTAGTATTGTTAACATATTAGTTTGCGGTTCCATTCCAGGAACAAATAAGATAGATCAATGAGAACTTCTAGATAAGTACTTAGGCCATAAAATTTACAGATTAAAATCATTGCTTAATCAATTATGACTGGTAACAATATTCTGTATTTAAGAAACGGTTACTATATACTATAATTTTTCTTGTGCAAAAAAAAAGTATTTAATATTGTTATATTTATTGTTTATTGTGTGATTCTCAATATCTTCATTGCAAAAGCTTTTTAATATATTTAAATCACGATTACTATAAAATGTACTATCGGTTTTAATCCTCGTCTTTAGTTCTAAATATTTTATTGTTACAAGCATAGGCCAAAGGTGTTTGCAAAGACCTGGGTTACCTTACTATTGTAGTACTTTATAATGAAATAATTTAAGTATTTTCGTGCTTGCTGCGACTTAAATTTTAAGAAATTATATATATTGAGAGGATTTCTGATTCTTTACAAAAGTACGTAAATGCAAACTATGACATTGCTTTTTGCATTTTGACTCCAATGTCTGACTGTTGTTTTACTTGCCTATGAATGAAAGCACATTTGAGCATCACATCACAACTTCTACAGAAATAGGACAAACTGATTACCGAACATTGTGTTGTACATGAAAGTAGAAATTTACTATAAATTATTAAAAAATCTAAAGTCAGAAGCTTTTTTATTCATTAGATTGCCAAGCAAATTTAACATGGTCTACCTGAACAAGCGGCTTACTTTAGCTAATAGGTAAATTGTTATAACCCTAGTTTTTGGAAAGTCTCAAATACAGTTAAACCCGGAAGATTTTTTCCTATGTACGGCTGAAAATTGACTCTTCAAAAGATTTTAATGTAATAGCATTGGCAGTACGTCATGCTTAAAAAAATTGTAAATTTGATCTTTTTGTAAAAAATATATTTGTTCGCTGATGGTTGTAGTAAACAAAATAAAAATACCAATACAATGTCAATGTTGGCGTATTGGCTTTTGTACGAATGGCCACTACACATTCAAACACTGGAATTGGCTTTTCCTATCGTTAGTCGCTCCGCATATACGGAATTATGGAAAAGACGTTAGAAAGATACCTATAACAAACAAAACGAGTAGTAGAGCTACTTGCATCCAGGCGCTGTGAATTTAATAAGGCGAAACGTTTCATTTTTTACAAAAGAGAAAAGAATGTTCTAGTGTACGGTAAACATAATTATTTTATTGGTGTGGAAACCCTAAGGCTATTGTTAAAAAAATTATTTTTATCGATGACTGTCTCTGAGGTAACACTAGAAGGAAATTTAAAATGTGACAGAGGTGCTATTGGTGGTTTCTTAACTAAACACTAGGGAGAAAACTGGCTTAGTCTACTACAGCCTCTACAATTAAGTTTTTATAAGATTCACTTACAAAAGAATCCTGTTACACCAGAAGAAGGAGGTAATGTGAGAATCAATGTGCCGAAATTTTTGTCTATTTGTTTTTTCTAAGCCTTTAATATTCTAATTTGTATTTTTTTAAGTATAACTTGGAAATTTATATTATTTTATTTTTGATATTGAGAAAAAATTAATTTGATTTGCAAAAGTGGCAATATGTAAAATAATTTATCCTCTTTGTCAAAAACGTTTAATATATTAAGTTTCTTATAACATGATTTACCAGCTGCAAGCTATAGAATGTCCATAAGAAAATCTAGCGTTAGCTGTCAGACGTGTTTGTCGATTTCCCGAAAATTATTTTTAAAATTAATAAATAACCATCCCATAAACACTCGAACAATTCTAATCATCCGTTTTAATAAATCGACAGTATCATCGATATAACCTTTACTAATTATGTAGGTAACAAAATAAAATTTTCGGAGCTTTTCATATATAAATTTATTTTTCATAAGTATCGCTTCTACATTATTTTTCATTCAGCGCGATATCCATGGCTCGAGCTATTTCTTCTTGGAAAAATCTGAATTTCTTAAGAAGTTATCTTTCGAAAAGCTAATATATTGACAATTTATCTAAACGTATGGATGATTAAGGACATGCACACGCACATAAATTAATAAATTAATTAAAACGAATACTCTGATTCATGTTTTTTATTTCTACTTTTATGTCTGTCAAATTCTTTGTTTTTCACTTACGAAGTTGAGTTATCAAATGCAAAGCTAGTCAATTAAACATCAAATAATTGCTTTCAGCAATTTCTCTAATTTCGTTTGAGCTATACGTAACATTCTCATTCATTTAAATTTAATAATTACAAAATATTCAAAACAAAATTGACTAGAAATAGCACACTGTATTACCAACCACACTGAAAATTCCAAATGTTAAAACGACTATTATTTAATTTTTATATAAAAAAGATCACAAAACAGACAAAGCACAAATTTGTATAGTGTCATAAGACACTTATCGCGCTCATTTTTTAGGACCTTTCTCATCTCGCTAATCGGACCCTAAACTTAGGCTCTTATGGTAGACCGGCTTTATAGCGCGAGTTCCTTATTATACTATTTTGATATTCTAGTTATAATATATATTTCTAGATAGTAATTTATATGTAAATGAATAATGTATGCGTGCATGTATTTGTAATAAATAAATACAAATATATAAATTACGTTTTATATAATCAAATCAAATACGTTCAACAATCTTATATAAGTGACCGTTTTTAAGATGACATACTTTGTATGTACTCTACTTACATAACAATTTTTTGATAAAATACCCGTTTCATTTAATTAATAAAAAAAAATAAAACATCTACAACATGATGGTTGCGTTGCGCATCGATAGACAAAATAAATATTGGCATATTCAAGCTAAATTTTCAAAGGTAATGTAAGAGCGGAATCAAATAGAAAACTTGCATCTAGCGAAAGCGGTGTATGTATCTAAGAAAGTTGTTTGTTTAAACATAACGTGTTAGTATATAATACAAACATGTATAACTACACATCATAGACCTTATATATAAGCGTATATGTATACCCAGACCGTCGCTTGTCTGCCATTGACCTTAGACTTAACCTATATTTAACTAGGACAGTAAGCATATAAATTACCGCGAGTCGCGCGCGCCAACTACGACGTGAAGTTGCAGTGAATGTCAAGGAACGAATGTTCAATGGCAAATGGCGACGTTAAGACGTAACCACAATGACAGGTGTTGAGAAACCTTATTAATAACTCTTTTGTTAAAGCAAATAAAACGAAATAATTGTATAAGTAGGAACCTATACCGTAATCAATTTATAAATTTATGAAGGAATTTTTTGTGGATAATATTTTTAAATAAACTTCTTCGCGGGCGCAGTGGGGTGATGAGGGGTAGTGTTTTTCAATAATTAAATTTTTATGGAAATAATAGTGTGAAAGATATTAATTATATAAGTTCCAAAAAATAATTTAATGTAAAAATGTAGAAGCTAAAGTAGCACTTTTAAATTTAGGAATGTAACCTCAATATATAACATTTTAAGTAATGTATAAAAATTCTGTTATATTGTAAACTTGTGCCGGCGAATTCTGAATAAAAGTTTTAAAACATTACAAGAAAGAATATAATAAAGCGTACATGATGTTTTTGTTTACACGTGAGGAAGTGTTTGGCTATCGTAGTAGCAACCTAAAGTCATACATATCTGTTATCGTAAAATTTTTACGCTGTACACATTTCGGTTTACTTTCACATTCATTTTTTATTTTGATTGTTTTTAAGAATTATGAAATCATTTTAAGAGTTTATAATATTCACTGACTTTTGTAAGAAGAAATGAGATATTTATTTATAACAAGCTGTAATTCACACATTAAAATTTTTTTAGCATTTATTACTACTTCTATTTAATACTTTTTCTTTTTTAAACAACGAAAAAAGTAACACAAGGTTTAAAATTTCTGGTGAATACTAAGCCTGCACAAATATATCTGGTTTTGGTTTTCATGTGCTAATGTGCAAATAGATTTACCTGTGCTACTCATACCTGTAAGGTAATAACTAGTGTGTATCATCCGGAGTCAAATCAGAGAATATTAAATAACACGAATAGAATTATGTTATATATACAGTTACTTGCACATTTGAGCCTACAGTAATAAGAAAATAGAACGATGTATATTATTTTTAAGAAACAAAGCTAAATGGAATATAATAATGCAATGCTACTGTAATAAAAAAGTAAGGTATATACACTGCATACTACCACAAAATTGAGTATACAGGTACTTTTGTGCATTGTACATTGTGTTGTGTATTCAGCTTGTTTTATGAAATATTATAGAATATTGAAGTAGTGTTTATATGAAGTTTGTTATAGTAATGGTACCTATGGAGCACAAATGGCAGCAAATTGATTTGCTGACGTGAAAACTTATAATTAAGTTATGTTGTAAAGGAAAATCGTTAAGGCAAATAGGTAGTTTAATAGGCAGGCCTCATTCCACAATTCAAAAAGTAATAAACAGAAATCAATATGAAGGAACATTACAAATAATTCATGACATAGAAGAAAACGTGTACTAAATGCCCAAGATGAACGATTTATTATAAAAAAAATTAAGACTAAACCCAAGCTAAGTGCCTCTAGATTACGAAAAGTTGGCAAAGAGGCAAGTATTAATCTCAACATATCAAGTGTTACTGTACGTGAAGTACTACACAGAAGTGGTTATCATAGCCGAGTTAGTCGACATAAACCTTGGATTTCTAAACGAAATCACGAAAAACGTCTAGAATTTGCACAAAAATACGTAAATTATCCCTTAGAATTTTGCGTTAACGTAATATTCTCGGAAGAGTTTAAAATAAAATTATTTGGCTCAGACGGCAGGCAGATAGTATGGAGAAAGCCTCGAACAGAATTACACGTGAAGCGCATTACACATACCATCAAACATGGAGGTGGTTCCGTTCTCTTTTGGGGTTGTGTGGCGGCTAATGATACAGGAAATCTTGAATTTATTGACGGGACCATGGAAAAATGAAATACCTTGAGATTCTGAAGAAAAATTTGAAAAATTCTACTATAAAACTTGGTATGCCACAGGTCTATTACTTTCGTCAAGTTAGTGACCCAAAGCATACCTCACATGTAGTCAAACAATGTACCATAATTACTACATACTCCACCTCAATCACTGGATTTAAATCCCATTGAGTACCTATGGGCAGAAGTAAAGATATGAATGAGAAAGGTATAGTCTAGCAACAAAACGGATTTGAAAAACAAAATAATTAAAGTTTGGGAAAATATTCCATAAACAGCGACACGAAAACTTGTGCAATCAACGCCACAATGACAACAGACCATTACAGTCGTTAAAGGAGGCAATACAAGATACTAAATTAAAAAAAATGTTTACTGTATAATCAATTTTGCGATGCTATGCAGTGTATTTACTTTTTTATTACAGTAGTATTGGCATTATTATATTTCATTTGGTTTTGTTGAAATTATAAACTTTATTTTCTGTATACATTGAAATATTATTTGTTTTTCATATTAAATAAAAATTTCTTAAAAATAATATACATCGTTCCAGTTTCTTATTGTTGTACGCTCAATTTTGCGAGTAATTATTCTTGACGATAGAAGTGAAGCAAAAAGAGAAAAAAATGCGGTTCACTTGGAATATCTTATAGCAAATGTCTCTTCCCCATTATCATCATAACCATTTCTTGTATCTGCTTTCGATCTTTATGTTTTTGGCAATGTTGCCATATTCAGTCTATGCTTCTCAATATTATAATCTGTTTTTTCTATCAAATATTTAGAATCTATTACCAATTTGATAACTAAACCTGAAGAAGCTGGAGGTGTGAACAACATAATATCAATAACACTGTAAAACTCGAAAAAAGTTTATTATTTGCCATATCGACTATGAATGCTTATAAAGTTTCTCAATATAATGTTTATATTGAATTTATTCGTTTATTAAAATAGTTCCATACTTCTGAAATGCGATGTATACAACATTATTGTACTTTTTTTATTCGAAAAAGTAATTTTGAAAAGCCAAGATCAACTTTACGGAAATGAGAGGTAAAACAGTTAAAATGTTATTTTAGTATTTGTGGATTCATTATTCCGTACTATTTATCTATACATATATGCTCGTTTTAAAAAACTATATATAAATGGCAATCTCGAACTATTTTATTGAGTATATAATGCCTTTTTAAATTTTTGTATTACTTGGTAGTAGGAACATCAAGTAAAGAAAAGTATTTCTGACATGACCTTATCAAAGATGAGATAGTTTTCTTGTTCCAGTGAGAAACACTTTAATACAACTAATGATAAAAACACTGATAAGAATCTTTTGAATAATCCATGTCGAATAATTTAATAGATTATGTGAAGCAATATTTACATTCTATGAGTAAACTTTGAGCACGAATACTAAATGTTTTCATTATAGTTAACCAACTTCACAAATTATCATTAGACATATTTTGTTTTTCCTTTTATAATTAAGTTCTCAACGAAACCAGTCTTATTTGTTTCACGATACTTACTTTTATATCGACACCAAAAATAAAAGGAAATATTATAATATAATATTAATATTACCAAACAGAAAAAATAAGTTCAATTATAAGTAGTCTTTCAATAGAACTGGTATTGTGCATTTTTGATTACCATTAATTATTTTTGAGCAATCACTATTGAACTTTCTTTATTAAACTTCGATTTTTTTATCGAATGGAAGCGACTAACTATGAAAACGACAGTTCCATATATACAGGCTGATTTATTTTCGACTTCCACTATGGAATCTTACTCATTATTGGAGATAGTGGGTAGGTTAAATTTGGCGAAGTTGCTAAATTTCGTGTTTGTTATGGACTCGAAGAGAAAATTGACCTATGGTATGATTGTTCTTTAAAAAACGGAAAAAGATCATTTTCTTCTTTTACCTTTAGTACTTTTATTTAGTCGTGTAGAGATAAACTAAGTACATATTCATTCTTTACCTTTCATCTAATGGCGTACTAGAAATTCTTATACGACGTTTCGTTTCTCTTAGCTCATAATCAACTTTCATATTTCTTATAAGCCTCGTATTGAATATTAACACCATCAGAAAGAGGTATTGTTTCTGATGTCATCTATATATAACATGGCAGAAATTTTTGAAATGAAGTATTAATTTTCGAAGAATTCATTTTCGATTATTAAAACTAAACTTACTACGTTCAGTATTTCACTTATTATTTTTTAAATGTAAAAACTTCGTGCAGCAACGAAGACAAGCAAGGAATGTTGAATGGTTTCCATTTACCAGGTCGGACTACTACAATAGAGAGTACAAGATATTTACTAATTTACAAATGTATCCAGAGCCACAATAGCCACAACATTAAGTATCTACAGCTAGGATAACTACATTTTTATGCCGGGCAAATACAAGTCTATAAGAAAGAGGTGGTCATTTTGAACCAATTTTAGAATTTAATTTGAAAAAAAGTCTTGACGATGTGATTCGTCGAAATGATTTTTATACGCTTTCCTTATGTGAAATCAGCACATGTAGCACATTGCTTATTTTAAAGTTGTGTACACATCCAGTTAAATTTACAACGAGAAAAACTTTAATGTCATGGCTTTATATACAATATATACCTATATATCTCATTGCCTGATGATGGCAAATTTACCGGAACGTCGCACCACATTTTTAATAAAAAATATTTCTACATGGGAACAAATCCATAATAACGGGACTTCTTATTACACCCATGAAAACGTACAATATTATGAAAGGAATTGTTTATTCCAGATTTTCAGATAATTTCTTTTTTAATCTTTATCAGGATTGTATGATAAATTGTAAATTTATATTTCGTACATTTACAGACGAAGAGGTGAATAAAAAAATAATCTTTTCGTTTATTTTGGATTTCAAGTTGATTTCCTTTAAATTTTTATTAGGTACATATGGTGAGCGCAGTGAAAGACCTGAATAAGAAAATGCTTTTGGTATCGTTTTATTTGTTAAATTTTGACCAGGGCTATATAACGAATTCAAATGTTGAATAAAAAAATTAAGAAACTGAATATTTTACAGCACCAAATACGTGTGTTTTTCATCATCGAATATTAAATGTGGACATTATTAATTCTCAATCGATTTGTGAAAATTAAATATTTCCTATGTTAATCAAATAGTCTCAATATGTATACACATACATATGTATATCTACTCTGTTGGAGTTATTTTGATTGAATTCAAATATAATTTCATTTGCTATTAAATAAAGAAATCATAATTCTGATAGTAGATAATAAATTACCAATGACATCTCAATTTATTTTCTACTGTAGATTATTAAATAAAAAAAAAACAAACGGTTGAAAGATTTAAACGCTTACATAGAGAAATTACCGAGATTATAGTGGAACTATGGAAATTTTCTGAGTTTGTAGTTGTAACTGAATTATTCTTATTGTGTACAAGCAAAATATGTGAATGTCGTAATTATTAGAACGTTAGAAAACGAAATCAACGTATAAAATCCAGAACGTTTCTAAATCCGTAATTCTAGCGACATAACACAGTTTACAATTACGTTAGAGAAAGTTGGAAAGTGTGGTACTATGTTCAACTTATCTATTCTCTTTTATCATTTCTTCTGGTTATTTTCCCCCTAGTTTAGAAAACAATAGAAGAATCACGAACTAATTAACAATGTACCTTCGATGTACAAATATATACATATATAACTCAGAACTTTTTTTATTTAAGCTCAATAACAATAAGAAGTTAATTATATAATTATTGTCATATAGTGACGGTCAAAGCTTTGGAATAAATGTTAAGAATTTATCGTTAATAATTAGTCTTATTTCTATCCTTTTAATAGGAAGTATGTATGTATACTTATTAATAATTAGTTACCAAAAAAGTACTACAAATTACATTTTTCTAATACATTGCTATAATAACGCTATTAAATGATCGAAAATGATTCATTTATTTTATAATTGTACTGTTTCAGTCTAGTGCAATTTCGTTTTTCAAAGGTAGTTATTTGAAATTTCTATCATATTTAAATGTCAAAAAATGTAAAGCTGAATAATCAAATGCTAACGAGGTTTAATAGGAAGAAATTCCTCTACTTTAAAATAGTATGCATGAAAAATTCTTATTCGTTTTACATTAAATTTAAAAAGTGCAAAATATTTAACATAAATTGGCGAATTTAAATTTTAAATTAATTTAAAATATCATAATGTATTGCCAACTACCATGAAAATTCCGTAATTTTAAAATTACTTTTTTTTTACGTAAAAAAAGTAATGAAAGAGGCGATTTTTAAGTAATAATAAAACATAATAATAATAATAATAATTCATGCTTTGACATCTCTCAACAGTTTAATACAGGAAGCTTTTAGCTGACCATGAGTTATTATTACGCTCGCACTTGTGGTACGACTTAAGATCTTTGCCTGTCAGCATTCGATCAAACGGAAAAGGGAAACCACGAGAAACTAATATTAAGAACTTATGGCATAAAGTGCTTATCCCACTGTTACATTAGGGCCTACCTCGTTTTGCTCGTCATGTGCTAAACTTGGGCTTGTACAATAAAATCCATCTCATGACATTCTACCTTAATACATCAATATCGCGTTATTTTTAAAACACAGTATGTCTTAATCTCATATAAAAATATAGATCTTTTTCCCAAAGTCTGGATTAATATAATTTGATACGTTTATGGGTACGTTTAAATCTATTATTTCTTGGATTATCATTGCCTGTGTGTAAAGTAATCAAAAAATTATAAGTTTAGCATGATTAATAGTTTTATGTTATTTATTCCTTAAATAAATTTTGACCGTCTTTGTTTATAATTTTTGTAAAAAATTAGTAATAAATTGCACGACCTAAGACAAACAAAACTGATATAAAAGTTCTAAACTAAAGTTGTTGATAAATAAATTCATAATTAATCACTACTCCTTATTAGGGTTATTTACGTATTTTATGTTTATAATTCTTACTAATATTTTTGTCTTCTATCTATTTTTGGAGAAAATTTTTATTAAACTTTGTTAAAAAAAAGGCTAATTTGTAATCAGAGAAATAATTATTTCGGTTAAAGTATTTTTAAAAGATTATTTTTTATTTTGATAAAATATAAATAAATACGCACCTTATCGATTTATTCAAAAAAAATTAATATAATTCGTAATTAGCCATAATAAAAGTTATACGTACGTGGCTATTTATAACAAACGCCGGATCACTTTATATTTACATGCGCGATTGTACATTACCAAAAATTAAAAAAAAATAATTACATAATTTCACTTAATAAATTATAACACTAATCATAACAATGAAATAAAACATAATAGCGTGTAATAAGACTACATGGTCGCCCCCGATGGGGGGCGCCATGGCACAGATCCGGTCGTGAAGACCGTCACTGGCGGAATCAGTGTTTCGTGGAAGTTCATTTTGGCTAACTACATCGTCCTACTCGTTTGATCAAAACCGTGAGATGGATGATGGATGCCTTATGCTCGTTGATGGCTATACGAACGGGTTACTAGTCCAGTCTTTGTCCGTACGTATATATAACTTTGACAATTTGCGAAGAGTCTGTTCTAGATGTATTCTAAATACGTCGTTATTCAGACAAATATGTCTTTCACTCGCCTGATGGCATAGTACACTTCGAAACCGTATAATTTCTTTTTACTTGATTTATACTAAAAAGTATGCATATCTGTTGGAAAATTTGTTCGACATTTTTCTGTCAGAGAAACTCTGAGGCATAAGCAGAAAAATTAAAATGGAATTATATGTACATTACACATACATATTTCTTTATGAATATTTGTACCTCGTACTCATTTTTAAGGCCATGGAATACAAAAATAATTACACTATACATAAATATACAGTACTGAAATTATAATTTTAATCTTGTCGTGAAACTGATATTTACGTCAAACTTATTCTATACATACGTAACATATGTACAGGTACAACATTGTGGGTGTGCAAGATGCTTACAATTGACGAAAAAATATTTATATTTGAAGAATATTGCTCATACAAATTTGACAGAAATAATGTATAAAGCATTAAGTGGTTCAATGTCAATTTGAGCAGAAGTTTCAGAGTCTGGACCATCCAAGAGCGTAATTTTATAGTATATGTTAGAACACAATGAGAAAGCAAGACAGGAAAAAGAGAATGTTACAAGCCATACAGTAACCGAAAAGATGTATACGAACTACTACAAAACTGCGTATAAAACATTTAATGGTAAAGAGTATTGGCGGTTTATCTTACAAAATTCAAATGAGTTGTAAACTGAACCGAAATGAAAAACACAATGTTTAGTCTATTATGTTCAGATAATAACTAAGATTTGTGAAGATGACGAATTCTTGATTAATGCACTTAATCTTTTAAATTTATTAGAGTTTTCCCTCCTGATGAATTGATTAAAAAGTTTCTTCATGACGAAAGAGTGACTGTATGGCGTGCTGTGCAGATATTACGAACATTATTAATAAGGCAAGATGTCAGCAGCAAGTTTTGATACTTTTTGTACAGAACTTCAGACCTTATGATGAAAAATTTATCAGGACGACAACTGACAACGATCCGGAAAATGTGAAGGCAGTTCGATAGTCGGTTTTGAAATCTCCAAGTCGCTAAATATGCGTTATTGGAGTGATATATGAGGCTGCTTCATAGTGATATGGTGATAGTACGATGTGCATTGTCGAGAGTTGGCGTTATTGGTCCTTACTTTTTGGGGAAGAATAAATTATTTAATACCAATTCATAACAGTACATATGTGAACACAATTTAAAACTTTTTCCAGCCAACTCTTGAAGAAATGTATCTAAGAAATATCTGGTTTGAACAAGATGCAGTAATAGTCCACAGAGCATGAACTTTGAGGGCATTGGGCATTGGAAATACGCTGCATCGGCGCACCTTGTTTAAAATTATACGATTTAAAATTAAAAATTGTGTTCTTTCATTAACAAAAAATAAATTATGCCTGTCGGCGATATTTCCTTTTTCTTCACCTTCAAAAAAGAAGTTTCTGCGCCCCGTCCTGTACTATCCATATTTGCTACTAAAAACCCGATAAGTTAATTTATTTTTACATCTTCATGGTCGTATTTTGAAGATTTGGAACTTTTAAAATATATGAAAAACAAAAAATTGTTTTTGGTCGACAAAGTAAAGTATAATCTTAATTTATAATTTTAGTATTCTTTGGATTTCTTGAACATGTGTCTAAAAGAAAACATATGTTTGTTGAGATACTGAGCTTCGGAGAATAAAAGATTCTTTTGCGATTATATAATAATTACACAAAAAATATCGTTTTTATTCATTTTCTTTAGTAAAATATGTTTTTTGCATATTGCTTATCACGTTTCATGAGGAAAAGAGCTTTATAAAAGCTGCTTACTTATTTTTTGAAACATTTGAAGTCATTTAAGTATTTAAACATAGTTGTTCCTAAAGTTGTTCAGAATCTGAAAAGATTTGCTATCTCCATCTTAGGACATCTTATATAATTTCATAAATTATACAACAACTAAATTATTTAAAAAGAATATTCTTAGAAAATATGTTGAATTAAAGAAATATTTGGTTTTGTTGAAAATAGTAATAAAACAATGTTTTGAAAATATGTTTCTTGTTTTCTTTGAAAGAAGATAAAAATATATCGTATCGTATTTGCGTGAAATAAACATCTAAATCTTGAAGAATTTCTGACTAATACTAATAACCCGTTTAGAAATTGTTTTTTTCGTGTCGGATGCGATGATCGCGAAATGTTTATGCATTGCATGGTACTGCAGACGGCCGACAACGTGGGCGTGATGAAGATGCTGAGAAAAACGGTTAGGTGTCTTGAACTTTGAAAATATTTTGACCTGGCGGAACGTCTATTTTTAAACGATTTCAATATCATGGTACACTGTGTCTTATTGCAACACTCCCGATGCATTTTCTATATATTATGTATATTAAAATGTTCTGTACTTCTGCTCATTATTAAACTCAATATTTACACATGATACAAAACGTAATATTCATTTATTTATTAGTACTTCCGAGTATATCATCAAACGATTTTACGTATGAGAGAATTTAAAAAAATAATTGAAATGAATGTTTGTAGTTTGAACTTACGTCGGATGTATAAATTATTATCAACGACTAAAATAATTATACGCCACCAAGTATGTATATGCACGAGATAGTTTGAAATCTCAATCTATTTAATTTTTCGTGAACAATATGATTAGTGTAAGAACACATGTTGTTGCTTTTTTATGGGTCATTCAGAATAGCTCTTCCAGAAATTACTTTCTTCAATTTGGCACTGAGGCACTGCCTGTTAACGGCTTGACCGTTTCCTATATATGTAGTCTATGAAAATTATTCGTTTACCTGCCGATGGAAATATCTTGGTTTAGAATTTGCTTAGTGCATCCGCTGTTTATATTGTCGTTTGCAATCAGAAACATAAAGGCGAAGTCAGGTTTAAAAACTTCCCCAAAATTAGCTTGGTTTTTCATAAAGAGCCTCGTTATTTCTTGACGTTCCTATTCTTTCACGTTTTTGATCATAATTCAATATACACGGTGACCATTATACTAAGCCATATCTAATTCTACGTGTAAAATATGATAAATGTGTTCATTTAATACTCTACCTCCTTAATTTCAATTCTTTGGTGTTTTGAAACAAAATCATTAATTTTATTGTTCACTTCTGAAGTTATAGGTTTCGATTTTCCCACCAAAGTTTCAGATATGTTAAGTCCTTAAAAAATTAATTTTGGATTGCTCCACGAATTTCAAAATTTATGCATTTTAGGGTTCTCTGTTTATACGTTTTATTCATATTATTTCAATATTTAAATACATTTTAAGAAATTAAGCAAACTTCATTTATTATTATAAAAAAGGCGGCAGAATTGGAATATAAAGTTATGTTTTCCGAAAGATGGTGCTAATAATTCAGTTTAACTACCTTCTGTAATTGGTAATAAACACAAGCAAATCATAGGAATCGAGAAATCAAGTTCGGTAAAGTATACTGCCATGTTTTACTATGTACACAAATGTACTAAAAGAAATACCTTAGTTACTTTAGAAGTAAGTTTGTTAGCAATGATAACGAAAATATAAATAAAATCTATAGAAGCTTTTCATTTAACGTCAGTATGTGACATCTTTCTGAGAAGTGCTTGTAAAATACCAATCAAGAATAAGAGCTCGATAGAAAGAACATTAAAGACATTATTGAATGATCAAATGCATCGCGAGTTTTTTGAACTGCAAAAAGATTGAGATCTGTTGCCAGAAAATTAAATATCAATGAAAAAGAAATAGCCATTTTGTATTTGTTTGCTTAAGGTTAACAAAGCAATATTTACATTTTTGTGAATGGCATTTAATTATGATTTGTGATATACCGCAATTCAAGACTGAAGGTATCAAACTGCTAAATATTAACTATTTTAGGTTATAAAGTTCGATGTACATGTCCCCACGAAAGTGTTAGTACTATTGCTCATATGGAAGGTCAAATTAAATATCACAGATGGAGATAGTTTTATACACCGGGTATGTTTTCTATGAAATGGTCTTAAATGCCTTAAGTTTCTTATGCGTGTATTTGGCGCATATTAATTTAAATGAAGTGAAATATTATTGGTCCTTTATTATCAATGCTAAAGGAAATCATATTCTTTTACACGATACAATCGCAAAAGAGAATATCCGGACAAAATACACAAGCATATATATCACGGCAAAATAAAGATATTTGTTAAAAAGTAGCAGCAACCGGACATTACTCTAACCTCTAAGATATTGTTTGCTCACTTATTGAATTTGAAAATTATTTTTACAGTCAAAATGTTTTATGTTCAAGCAACATATTTAAACGATTTAATTAACATATCGTAAGTAAACAGAAGAAGATATGGCAAGACGATAAGGATAGTCATCGGCAAGCAGCAGTTATACATACAGTTCCAGATGGTAACCGCAAAATTACTCCTGTATGTAAAAAAATTTTTCAAAATGTCTTTCATATCTGTCCCAACAAAAAATTAGGAGAAATCACTTATAAGTATTTGTGGACTAACGCCAAATTTCAAAGTTTACGCTTGAAGACTTTCATCAAGTTCATCAGTATATTCAATCCACTTCAAGGGAAATATGCAATTATTATAAAGCTAAAACCACAAAGGAGTACACAAGTCCAGATTTAAATTTTCGCAGGTTGTATATAACGTGTTTAGTATCAAGTATCCAAATTCGCTTGTAACTTGAAAGTTTTATTTAGGGGCATTTAAAAAAGATTTTCCGAAGGTAAGTTTTCGTCGTCCTCCAATAAGTGTGTAATAATGTAAACCATATATAGGCAACCACAGGCCCGCTTTAAGATTTGACCCGGCCCGGGAGATATTGTCGTATTATTTCATGTCTGATATCTATCGCTAAAAATTATGAACATTACTCTAAAACACTATTTTCAAATGCACTACTTTTAAACGTGGCCCACGAACGTATTTGCACATTAAAATTTGGCCTACATGTCAAAGGTTGCCCATACCTGATCTAAACCATATGTGGGCAAGAACCAGCTCGCGGGCCGTATACGACCCGCTGTAAGATTTGATCCGGCCCGCGAGACATTGTCGTATTATTTCATGTCTGATATCTATTGCTAAAAATGATGAACACTACTTTAAAATGCACTACTTTTAAACGCGGCCCGCGAACGTATTTGCACATTAAAGTTTGGCCCATAACATGTCAAAGGTTGCCTACACCTGATCTAGACTGTGCATTTAAATGTGAACCAAGGAAATTGAAAACTGTGACTTAAGAAGTTGAACTTCATCGTAGTTGAGCAGAGCTTGAAATATATGAAATAACAAACTGTTTCTTTATAATTGTTTGATAGTACATGCTATTGCAATTCGTTTGACTTATAGCAAGTGATCCATATTAACCCACAGCAACGTGTTTTATTTAAGTCAATTATCATATTAGCTATAATACGAGAATTTTTATTGCCGATACTAATTATGTTTATACATATGTGTACATGACATATGTATGTAAGAGAATGTCTGATGGAGAAGTAATGAAGTAGCATCATGTTCAATGCAAGCATTAAAGAACGGAATAACAGGAAAGAGAAATTTACTATTATGAAGTGACAACTCTACAGACCAGAACAAGGATGTTTTTCTCGTTTTGATATCTTTAGTGGTACATTTGATATTATTGATGCGAAAGGCAATGGATTTTTTGTATGTATCTAATAGCTGCAAGAATTGTATCTTGACACTAAACTTTCCAATACAAAGTTGTTAAAATTAAATTCAATATGAGCGGACCCATACTTATGCAAACGAAAGAAACTTTCGGCTTAATCGAATCATGGACAGGCATAAATATTTAACAAAAGAGAATAACACATGGATCAATAAGTCCCGATACTAACCCATAGATGGCGCTCGTAGTAAACCAGCAACCACGTCTTTCTAGAGTACTAACCTTTGCTTGAAACGTGTCAAAATTTTCGATCGGACCAGAAACAGCTGAGTTATCGAGGTTGGAGTAAAGTCGTTTTGTAGTTTGTTTAAACAATGGAAAAAACCGAGTTTCGTGTTCTGATAAAACATTGTTTTTTAATGGGTAAAAACACCACGCAAGCAAAACAATGGATTGAAAAATGTTACCCGGACTCTTGTCCATCAAAAGCAACGATTTGTCGGTAGTTTGCCGAGTTTAAACGTGGTCGTACCGACACAAATGACGCGGAACGCTCGGGTAGACCTGTGGAAGCCGTTACACCGGAAAATGTGAGTGAAGTGACAAAAATTATAATGAAAGATCGTAAAGTGAAGCTCCGTGAGATTGCTGAGATGACACAGATATCATATGGAAGTGTATTTACTATCCTTCATGAAAAATTGAGCATGAAAAAGGTTTTTTCCAAGTGGGTGCCGCGATTGCTTTCGATGGACCGACACAAATGAAACTTTGTGGAAGCCGTTACACCGGAAAATGTGACAAAGTTGTGAAGCTCCGTGATGGAACAAGAACAGCAACGAGTCGATGATTCAGAAAGCTGTTTATCGCTATTTACTCGCAACAAAAAAGATTTCTTGCGTCGTTACGTGACCATGGACGAAACAAACACTACACTCCAGAGTCGAAGCGGTAGTCATCTGAGTGGCGCACAGCTGGCGAAAGCCGTCCGAAACGTCCGAAAACGCAGCAGTCAGCTGGCAAAGTCCTGGCGTCAGTTTTTTGGGATACACATGGCGTGATTTTCATTGACTACCTCGAAAAAGGTAAATCGATCAACAGTGATTATTATATTGACTTACTGGTGCGTTTGAAGGAGGAAATCGCAAAAAAACGACCGCACATGCAGAGAAAAAAATCCTTTTTCACCAAGACAATGCACCCTGCCACAAGTCGATGAAAACAATGGCAAAATTGAACGAATTGGGTTTTGATCTGCTTCCCCACCCCCCATATTCGCCAGATTTAGCCCCCAGTGACTACTGGCTCTTTGCTGATCTTAAAAAAATGCTCCAGGGAAAAAGATTTGGCTCAAATGAGGAGGTCATCGCTGAAACTGAAGCTTATTTTGAAGCGAAAGATAAATTTTTTTATAAACATGGTATTGAAAAATTGGAAAAGCGTTGGAACCATTGTATCACCCTAAAAGGTGATTATGTTGATGAATAAAAAAAAATTTTGCAAAAAAAATGTTGTTTTCATTGTTAGTCTCGGGACTTATTGATCCATGTGTTATGTAACTCTATCGCGGTTGTAGAAAGCTGAAGTAAGGCTATTACCAAAAGAAAGTAAAATATTGGCAAATAAAAAAAAGTCATTAATATCGATGAAAGAGAATCTACAAACAGTGGAACATAATAACTTTTATCGCGAACTTTTACAGTAGTTAGTTAGTTAGTTAGATAGTTAGAGTGGTACTTACAGCTTCTGTAGTTGTATAACATTTAGAACATAGCCGTTTTCTATTTGTTAAAAAAATTATTTTTTTAATACTATTTTCAATATAAACACATTCTCCTTCTATACTGGACTGTCACTTAACGCCTTTGATACTTCCACTCTTTCTTTGCTGGAAAATTATTCTATAATGTTTGTATTCCCTGGACAAATCCAAAAATCTGTTACCATTAACGTTTTTTACATCGTTCCTCATTCTTTTAAAAGTTCAAAAATATAATCCTTTCTTATACCACAGTCTATCTCACGGATAAATAAATTAACCATATCCTAAAAGAGGACAATTCTTCGTGTAAACACACAACCATTTTACATAAGATACACTTGTGTATCTGATATGAAAAAGAAAGCCTTATCAAATCAATTGTTTTCGTAATCGTTGTTATTGAGCTTCATTGCCAACGAATTTATTTGTCCATATTTAATCTGGATGTTACTCAATTATGTTTTCATATTCTTTGTTCTTCAGTGGTTAGCTTTAAAGTTAAATAGACCAGTTCTTCACGGCCAAATTATAATTCAAGAGAATATGTTGTAAATGTTTTTTCAAAAAAATTAATTTTAAATAAAATAAAAGTATGGATTTATATATCGATTTTGTTATTTAAATGTTTCTTTTAATCATACTTTTGAAAGAGTAGGAAAATTCTATCGAATTAGCTAATAGTAAAGATACAATTTTCAAAACAAGTATTTATGAAACACAGAGTACACATATATTAAGTAATAAAAAGCGAAGTCACTATTCTTATACATCCGATAGAAAGAAAAAATACTAAGGACAATATATAACATAAACATAAATTTGAATTTACCATAACTTTTTAAAGAAACAAACTAATACCACATTTACTGATTTTTTTCCACAATTATTTAATTGACTTTTGTATTTAAAAATATTTTTTTGGACGGCAATGTATATTTTCTTTTCTTGCTTAAAAATATGTTAGTATTGTATAATTAAATATCAAATATAAGTGGAGAATAAACAGTTTTTAAATTATAAGTTATATAGCTTAATTGCAGAGAAAGTAGTGAACTAAATATTTATTGCAGGAGAAATTTATATAATCTGTTGCAAGGCGTTATGACTTACTTATGTGTATATGTAAATGTATTATCACAGGAAAGTTGATTTTAACGGATACGTTTTCGTAATTAATGTCGAACCTCTTTTTTTCATAAAAGGAAGATTCGATGTTTACGATTTTTAATATGCTTTTGTAGTTGGTATTTTATTTATATAACTGTATGTCAAAATGTTTTATATGTATTTTTTTAACTTAATCTCAACAAATTTGGTTTTATGGTTTGTTTTGTGGAAACTTCTTTAATGCAACATGATGATCTAAAGTTATCTGGTTAATACTCAATACATATATTGACAAAATTAATTCTACAGGCGATTCCTTTTTCCTAGTTTCTTTTTTACCACGTGTTATTTTTACGTTGGAAATACTGTTCAAAATATTGGCAGATTTTTAATGTCGATCCTCCGTGGTACGAAATGAATTGATCTGAGTGTGAGCAATATTAGGAAATACTAAGAACTTACTTACAAACTGTTGTGGTGCCAACAATTCAAATTGCGAAAAGAATTTTCAGTTGAAATAATGCCCACACCGCGGTTGCTGTATGCAGGTTTGTGAAGAAATTTCGCGAGATTGGCCTACTATTTGATAATACGAGTTATCCTCTTGCTCATTCAGTGAATTCAGATGAGAAATTGCTGCTTTGGTGAAAATATACGTCGAAATACGAAAATCTCAACTCTCCACATATCTCAACAGCTGAACATTAGTCACACTAGCCTAGGGAGAATTTTACATAAAGACCTCGGATTATTTGCTTACAAGGTTCGACTTACGCAGATATTCAAGGAAAATATATACCCGTTTCCTTATAGCTTCTCCGCTTTGGCTTTAGAGCGTTGGTCTTGCTGAAAAGACTTTTGGATGATATGCATTTTCTTTTTGTCGGCTATGTAAACAAGCAAAAGGACCGTACTTGGTATTCGGAAAACTCATGCGGAATCGTCTGCATTCTCAGCGTATGATTCCTTAGTGTAGTTTTTGTAACAGTGCCATCCATTACTGGCCAATTTTCTTCGAAGACGAAGATCGCATTACGGTCAACCGAGTACGATCATATCTTCGGATGAGGCGCATTTTCATGTCGTCAGTTATGTAAATAAGCAAAAGCAAACTTGATATCTAAAAAACCTACGTATAGTCGTAGAGAGGCCAATGTATCCTCAGCGTATGATTGCTTGGTGTGGTTTTCAAAATGGCACCTTTCATCGAAAATGAAGATGCAGCAGAATTACGGTCAACGAAGAGCAATGCAGAGGCATGATAAGTGGTGATTAGTTTTGGACAGAAATTAGTGTATTCGGTTTAGACTCTAGCAAAATAACGCTGCATTCAACTCAATCCGTGCAACAATTAATATTTTGCGTACTAAGTTCAATAATCGTGTAATATATATATATATATATATATATATATATATATATATATATATAACCGTTATGGCAACGTTACTTGGCTTGTGTGGAACTACAACTTAATGCCGTTGAAGGTACTCTTAATAATCGATGTTGGGCTGACACGATTCAGGCAAATAAACATGATATTGATCGAGTTATAGGCAGTCATTTGAATGAGATTATATTTCATAACTAACCGGAAGGTTTACTCTTTACAATAAAGCGTCAAACTTTACTTTATAACAATTTTAATAAGAAACCAAACGACGGGTCATATCATGTATGTCCAAAATGCGAAGGAAATTAATTTGACGTGTTGTACAGCAAGAAAATACTTGTGCGATTATTAGGTATCATATAAGTTCTCTGAAAAGAATTGAAATATAAAGAAAGAGAAGGGAGGCTCTTGGGGAAATAAGAAGAATTAAAAAAGACTGGAAGGCGTAAAGAAGACAATGCAATGTTCCATAGGGCACAACAATGCGGAATAAATAAAAGTAATTTATATTAGAAACGCACTGCTAAGGACTTAAAATTCCAGACATTAAAGTTAGCAAAATTAGTCACTCATTGTAAGAAAACAATTTCTGAATGACCTATATAAACGTTGTCAATGCGATTAAGTTATTTTTGACAAAGAGCAGTACAAACGTGACATGAATGGCACGGGAAGGGAATGCGTTGAAAAGTAAGAAACTTAATGCCCCAACTCATTTATTTAATTTCGCCAAATTATCGTCGTGCATATATCATGCGATGTATATTAAACAATCGTTAGGCTATTAATACATGGTGTAATATGTTTTATAGCCATGGGAGTGTCTAGGTATTTGAAAAATGATTTGACATTATTAAAGCAGCAGTTATTACTTATATCGCTTTGTATCGTAGCTATATGGTAAAGAAGATATCTACAGCATCATCCTAGAAGAAACATGTAGACAAGGTTACAATCGAATTATTTAAGGTAAATAAGTACAAGTTGTACACCAAAGATGAAATTTTTAAAAAACTAAACAAAACTCTCTTATCGCTGTGAATGAAATCTTTTTAAATTAGTGTGGAACCAAATAAAAAATAGGTTCCATAAAGCAACGAGACCTTTAAATTAGTAAAAATGAAACAACTTTTGTTGCAGATAATTCAAAATGTTACTCCTAGCAAATGAAGGAAAGACATGTGCCATGTTATTAAAGAGCAACAAAAAATGGATGAGCTAGATGGTCTTTTGAACGTTATACTTGAGTCCTTTGCTGTTTCCCTCAGCAGTGATATTAGACTATCACATTTTATAGCGAAGCTCAATGAATATTTTATAATTCTGCATTTAAAGTATATGTATATGATTTTGACAGTTGTAAAAGGAGAATTATCTAAAATTTTAAGAATTTTAGCAGTTATCTTGTGTTAACAACTGGACAAGACATACTAATAAAAACACGTAAATATCATTAAATATATTGCATATTCTGTTTGCCTTCTTGATAAATAAAATAAAAATTTTAAAAATAAATTATCTATGAAGAACATATATATTTTTAATATTTCTTTTTATTATAATATACAAAAGCTAGCTTTATTGGTTATTAATATTACGTTGTTAAATTTTTGTAAAAATTCTAAGAATTTTCAAAGAAATTCAGACTACTTAATTTCAGAATATCATTTTAAATCTCCCACAAATATTTATCTAGTAGTTTCTTAGTGTAATTTTGTTTTTATATTTTTTTCGTCCAAATAAAGAAGTTTGTTTTGAGAGACTGAAAGCACCACTTCTCTTAGATGATTTTTTTGTTCTATAGTAAAAATTATTATCTAAATTTAAAGAGTATATATTTATGCAATTACAACCTTTTGCGGTAAATTTTATGTCGCTTGAAGATTTAAAAGATATTTTCCATTCTTTTTTGTATAATTACCACATCTGTAGAATGCAGTTTCTAATCTTTACATCAACGTAATATTGTTTGTTCAAGAGCAATCTATTCACTGATACTTTCACAATTTCTATTGCCAATTACCACTTAATTAACTTAAGTTTCAGTACACGCGAGAATATATATCTGAGGAAAATCTCTAGAACGCATTCACTCAAAAAAATATAAATGTTTACATCTCCCTAACGCCTTTCTATCAATGATTAACCATCAAATAATAAAAAGACATTCTAAACTGCAAATTTTCTTGTAATTAAAGTTTAATAAACAACATTTTATTTATTTTTATATTATTTTGGACAAATACATAAATCGATTTATTTATCGAAATTCTAATTCGAGATAATTAGAATCGTTCGTATTTGCTTGCCCTTGCCTGTATGTCTATCTCTTTCTCTGTGTGTGGAATTTAATAAATGAGATCGTAAGGAGATGAGGTGGGGGAGAATACCTCACTATATTGATGTTAAAATACATGTAAGAAAGTCCGGTGTTGCCGTAACAAGGTCACTAGGTGACCTACTTGTCATTTTACAGTTAAAGTGCCGTATTTGAACTGTTAATAACATCCGATTTTCTATCATTTCGAGACACGTCAACGTAATATTGTGCCACGCAAGTATCATTATTGTGTAAGTGCTTTAAAATTGTCGCGTATGTACGAGTACATACATAAGTATGTTTATCGCAGCTTTGGAAAGGACCGATTCAATTCGGATTATATACAATTGCGTGGAGTACAATAATAGTTTGCTATTGAAAATTCTTTGATCTAAATAAAAATATATTAACGAATTCATACTAAAAGAATTCTCTTTTCTCTGAGATTAAGGCACTGAAATCCTAATTGTATAAATATAAAATCTCAGAGTATAAATATGAAGAAAGATTCTTATATAATCTACCTAAATAGAAAAAAAAGCCGAGTGCAATGAAGGAAGACTATTTTTCTATGTTGCTGCAATACCAAGACCTCTATTCAGTAGCAATTTTTAGGTTATCATTGTCTAACTTGTTTTTCAACCCAGAGAAAGGATTCGGACTATATAATAAAAACTAAACTATTGGTTGAATATCTTAACTAATAGAAAATACATTCCTCGATAACTTGTTGCACTTTTTAGGCCTTGGATACCCTGTAATTGTGAAGCCGTACATATTACCAGAAAAGTTTTAAGCTCGTTTCGCTCAAATAGCTTTTTAAAATTTTTAATGGTCTATTTATTAATATCAACAATAATTGTCGTGCTCCTTCTCACCTACACCCAGAAATTCTTGGCCATCAATTTCCCATCGAACACTGCGTTTTCGTTTTCTTTTAGTGGCAGAAAGCCTTTATACCACCTACTCCATTGACTCTTTTTTAATCTTATGTGACAATTGTCGAAAAATAGTGGCAGTTATTTTAACTCTACTATAATTTCCCGCTAAAGTTCTGGTCTAGCAAATTTCTGTTCTGCTTGACGGCCTACCGTTTGGGAAGATTTTTCATGATTTCCATTTACTATTTAAGCGAATGCTTACAGCCAAAAATCTAGTAGTAATAGCTAATGGTATGCAAGTACTCCCTGTAATATGCGTTAATCTGTTGGAAGATGTAAAACATGGTTTATTATTAGTAGTAGTAGTAACTACGATGACGGTTACGCTTTACATAACACCTGGAAAACGCTCCTTTCAAAGTCTTTCCATCGTAAACTCGGTACTCCAGTGACTCAATATAACCTTTAGTTTTAGTACATTAGTGAGAAGACCAATACCAAGCCTGAAGATGTCCCTTGCAAGAACGGACGAAACATCGGCAGGTGAAGCAGCAGTACCAGGGATTCGGTTCCAGCCCGAACTCCAAGAAGAAATTAAAGAAATTATAATTCAATTTCAACAACTTTAGAAACATCTCTGACATTTGAAATCGAGACATCAGAATAACCCAAGTGTTTTGGCTAGAAAGACTGTTCCGCAGTGCTATTCTCTAATAACCTTATTCTATAATAGATACATATTTTCGAAATGTTTAATATTATATAAAATGGCAAACTTCATTTTGCGTTAATTTTTTTATATTTTGTAAAACTAATGTTATATATGACATCATCTTTTAATCAATAATAGCGATATAATTTGAAATTATACATATACATACATATAACCTATTTTTTTTCGACCTTCTATAATATATATGTCATCAATGATATCTTCTCATAAATGGAGATATTACTTTATTCAACACACGTAATATATTTCGTATTTACACATATTATTTAATTAAGTATTTAATTTAATGATAAATCTGTTTCAGATCCAGGGTCACTTACCCACTTAAGTAAACTATTATTCAGTTATGCGTTATTTTTATTAGAATAAGAAACAGGAAAAATACGATGCAAACTGAACTAGAATATGCGGCCAAGTTCAACTACAGTAATAACAATATATTTTTTGCGAAATAAAAAATGTTATAAAACGAATGGCGTTGTACTTGAGAATGACCTCAGTACACTAATCAATGTGATTTACTAGGATTAATATGTATTGTATTATACAGCGCGTATTTTCAATAAACATTTTGATGCGAAGTTGGGTTTTTTGTACGTAACGAGTGCTGCTTTCATATTGGTTTTTCAAAATTTTGGAAATTGGATCGCTATCAAAAAGGAGCCAAAACAAAGGATATATGGCATAAAAGGTATTTAGCTAAAGGAGTGAAAATTTTAGAGTGAAACGGATTTATTATCTTTATTATAAGAGTGCTATCCGATGTAATTTTCAACATACATATTTATTTCAACAATAAATATGTATTCCATCAGAATATTAATTAAAATTAGTAAATTTAGCTTATATATCAGATAAACGCATAATTTAAGCGTACAGAAAAAGCACACTTAAGATATTTTGCTAGAAAATATTTGTGAATTATCATTATATTGTATTGGAACTATCAGTATAGTTCCAATACAATATAATATAGTCGATCAAAATTTGACTGGACGTATGTGTAGTTTTTTCGATTACCAAATCATGAAGAACATATCTGGTGTTAGGAAACGTGGCACTATATACATCAGCATTAACCTGAATACATATTGTTGCTGAAACAGGTAACCTTATTTGACCTTATTAGCCTTATTTGGCATATATGCAGTTCATAAATATATTTTAGTTATTTACTTGTGTTTGCCCATGGATGACTTGTCACTTGCATGCACCAATTCAGGAACCTTATTGCGTAATCTGCTATTACGTTTTCCATTATACCAGTAAATTTTGTTCAGTTTTATAGCTGCGTGTGCTCGCGTGGCTTATGCGGCGATACGTCATGAAATAAATGGAAATAATTCATATACATTTAAGATCTTATGATGTCAGCAGCGAAACATCTACTAAATAGCTCATATTAATTATTGAACAGGTAATGAACAGCTCACATCAGCTATTGAACAGATAATCAATAGTTTAGATGTTCAATTGCTAATATGAACTGTTCAATAGTTGTTTATTACCTTTTCAATGGTAGATGCGCTGCTTTCTCTTAATGTTAAATTTCCATCAAGTGGCGGGTCCAAAACCCTTGTTTCCTTCCACTTTCTAGAGTTCCTGGTTTGGCTCACTAATAATGCGTATTAGCATTTAGGTCTATTCTCCAGTACGTTATATATTGACCTTTAATCCATCTACTTATTCATTTTTAGGCTTCACTCTAGCAGCCCCAGTACAGGTTCTGGTTCAATACACAGTGAAGCTAGAAATCTCATCAATGGTTTCGTTCCCTGTGATTCCTCTGTAGCTCTCTATCCAGAGTAGCTTTACTACATTTCGCTGCGCCAGCTTTCTAAATTTTTTATGATTCCAGTTTCTGTTAGTTTTTTACTTTTACAATTCTTTAATATTGATTCTAGGGTAATTACCTCAATTCATATAATCTGTTACCACATCGAGGAATCTTTCACACGTTTACCAAGTTCAGGGGATCCTTAACTGTACTATTGAATCCTTCCTGGATCATTATAGTCAAGTAAGTCACATTCATATTCTAGAACATGATGACCTTCACTACTAAGAAAGCACTAATCAGTGTGCTCATAGAATTTCTCAAAGCTATATATTAATCTTTCAACATTCTAATGGTTTTAATATTATATGTCAGTGAACCTCATGCGTTATCTAGTGGAAAAATAGATGTCTTCAATGGAATCAATTGCATTACGTTAAATCCGTTTTTTTTCAAAAAATAAGAATAAATTACAATTTTTCTCATTAAACCTAAGATTGCCTAACTCATACAATTACGATATGTATAATTGTTTAATATACCGGTATCAATTTTCGAAATAATAATAAATAGTATTTTTGAAATAAAACTTATATTTTCATATTTCTTGTTATATTTAAATTATATTCATAACATGTATTAAACAAAATTAATAAGTCGTGAAGCTACAATAAATTGAATTGATCACCTCTATGCGAAACAACAGAATTTAGTGAAACGTATTTTGAAGAGATATTTTCTTTTAAACATGGATTAAGTCTGTAAGAGTGTTTTTATGAAATTAGTGTTTAGTAATCACTTATGATCATTAGATACTGTAAAATACTGATTCAATGAACTTCGTTTTGGCCATGTATACTTCGAAGATTAAATCCACACGAGGTGTTTAAAAAGAACGCCCACCGATATATGATTGGTAACTGTAACTCAACACCATACTAGATGATCTTAGTTTTACTCTCAATGAACACCATTTTTCGCAATCATTAGAGTTATTGGGCGACACTGGGCATATTGAAATTACACTCCGGAATGATTATAATACAATCATTTTAAGTAGTACGCTACGGTGTGCTTGTCCGAAGTGAATCATAATAACGCTTGTCTACAATAATCCTAAACAGTACTCTATCTAAACAAGTGAATTATCAAGTTAATAGGTAGTCCACCATATAGTCGCGACTTAGCGTTCAACAAATTATTTTTATAGCCATATGTCAAAGATATGTTGTGGAAAGTGGATTTTATTTGGACCTATTTATGCTTTTTAAAGAGATAAACGACATGCTTTCTTTTTTTCCGGATGCAAAATTATATTGGCTATAATGTGAAATAAATAGTTTGGGAAATGTAATAAAACTTTTATTCGGTAATATTTAAACGAACATACAGATGAGATGTTGTAGGGTCGAACGAAAGTTCACAAATACTAGTGAAGGAGCGCGTGACAGAATAGCATCTGAGGGAGAAAGAAGACATTATTGTCCATTGATAATTTTATCTTGTACACGTAGTTTTTGTATGCTAGTTTTGTAATATAACTAAAGTGGATAGTGGGAGTAAATATATATATATATATATATATGTATGTTTTGACCGTAGTATGTTGTTTTGCAATACATATAACACAGCGAATATGCTAGTATACTGCTAAGTAAGAAATTTTGTATAAATTTATTAGTATATGTCACAAAAGAAATTACTTCTTGTTTACGCGGCATTATTATTTATCACACCCAACAACGTTTGAAAATAAACTGATTGAAAATAAAGTTTCCAAGGTCGACCTTTGCTCAACATGTTTCATTCACAAAGTCGCTTACTCAACATTAAATATAATATTATATATGATATGAAGTGTACATATTATCGACCGAAAAACGTACTTTTCAGTAGAAAACACTGTTTTGTACTGTTATTTTGAACATATTGTATTAACTGAGTTGTTATCTAGGATGATACATATACATTTGTGTGTACATATCTATACTTGTTTACGTTCAAACTTAAAGATATGTTTGTAAACATACTATATGCATGAAATTTAATGCACAAATGTTAATTAAAATCAGCAAATTTTATTTTACAGGATTCGATAAGAAACACCAAAATATTTTGTTATTCGTTAAAAATGTGGTAAATATTTTCATAAAAGATATTTCTACCATATTTACATAACAGAATTATTGTAGTTAATTTGTGCATTTAAAATTGTTTAAGCTATCTACGAATTGTTGTAACTCGTGTTTGTGACTATGGTTTTGTAATCAATTAAGCATGGCCCGAATTGAAGTAAAAATGCTTATTTGTAAACACTTTATGCAAGAAGTGTAATATTTTTATTATTTATAAAGTTTATAATATACTAATAGATATTTCATAAGTTATAAGTATACAAGGTGACCTTTATTTCACACACGATTTGATATATGAAGAATAGAATGTTTCAAAAAAAAAAATGATTTCTTAATACTGCTAGCTAATACTTTGTGATACTTCATGTTGAATTAAAATATAAATAAGAAACGTATACTTTGATATGTCGCTATATTTAACACATATGTAATATGTAGGTTACTACAATGTCGACATTACAATGTTGTTTCTAAACTATCTCAAACTACTTTTTTAATTTATGAGAATATTTTCCAAACATAATGTGGAATAATAGCACACAGTCCATGCACTAAGTTATCGTCCTAGTGCACTAAACAACTCTAGTTGTACTAGAAACCAGAAGCCCATACGTCTTTAAGACCTGTTACGGGCTGCTCTTGATGACATTTTTATATATATGTACATATATTCCGAGTGCAAAGCTGATTTTTATAATCCTATGCTGTTCGACATTTCAGTCAGCTGTCTTTCATCTTCCGAAACGTGTTCGAAATAAAGTGCCAATTCAATGTACACGTTTATGGAACCCCTTTCCACATTAATTTTCGTAATTCTGTATACGTATTTCGACAACTATGTTGTCATCATCAGCAGATAAGTTAAGCAGTGTTGCACCTGGAGAACTACGGCCATAAATACTCGTACGAAACAATTAATATCGCACACGATCCGTATCGCTGAAAGCCACGACGCACATACAGTGTGCGTCGTGGTTGTGTATTGTTTCGTACGGGTATTTATAGCCGTAGTTCTCCAGGTGCAACACTGCTTAATTTATTTGCTGATGATGACAACTTAGTTGTCGAAATACGTATACGGAATTACGAAAATTAATGTGTAAAGGGGTTATATATCAACCTTAGTGATTAAGTTAATCAACCACAGGGTCCATCAAAATCACGTTTATGGAATACTATTTTAAATAAAATAATTACGATCAGTAAATACAATCTATATTTTGTATTGACGTTACTTGTTTAATAATCTCGTAAAAGTAATGATAAACAAAGAAATATATGTACGTCTTGGAAATCTAAAGTGAATATGTGCTAGTAATATAGGCGGCGTTTCTTTCTTTTCTAGCGAAAATGAATGAACAAGCGAATATGATGTAAAACAATTAAAAAGCATCACGAAATAATTACAAAGAACTACATACATCACTAAACTGTCGTGACCTGGCTATAATTTAGAAAAGATATTAGACAATATTTTATCCATTGTGATCAAAATTACATGAAACCTTTTTTTTAGTGTTAGA
This sequence comes from Dermolepida albohirtum, assembly GCA_031893035.1. Taxonomy (NCBI): domain Eukaryota; kingdom Metazoa; phylum Arthropoda; class Insecta; order Coleoptera; family Scarabaeidae; genus Dermolepida; species Dermolepida albohirtum. Next base: position 420,085 of record JAVIWB010003531.1, on the reverse strand, counting down.
AAAAATATTTTCAATAAACAGGGTAGATACAGTTATTTTATATCATGATTTCGTTTATTCATCATCGGCGAGCAATTAAAGTATTGGATTTATGCAATACGTTAGAGTGAAATAAATTCGTTTTGCAATATGCATTCTAAGAAACAGGTACATTTATTTCGTATAGTATGAAAGTGACTTCCCACATTTGCTTAAACTGGAACTATTTTATCATTCATGTGCAATGTTAGGTCTTAGTTATGCTTTTTCCATAATAAAATACACCCTTATTAAGCCCGCTTCCAAATGAGATAATTGGTAATCGACGATCTTGATATAGAAGATTTTGCAATACTCACCGAGTTATTCATCAGTACAGAAGATGTAAGAAATCATATAATTGGGCCATTCATCGTAACACTATAAAATGTAATTAAAAAAAACAAGTAAGTAAAAATGGGAAACTTCTAAAAATTTTAAAAATGTATATTCTCATTAGTCTGGTATGTAGACTTCCGCGGTCGTGGTCCATACTATATTAGTTTGGGCTTTTGGGCTGGAACCGCGTCACTGGTTTAACTGCCGACGTTTTGTACCCACTCATATGGGACATCTTCAGGGCTCAACTACTGCACTGAAACTGAATGATAAAACAGTTTCAGTGCAGTAGTCGAGCCCTGAAGATGTCCCATGCGAGTGGGTACGAAACGTCGGCAGTTATACCAGTGACGCAGTTCCAGCCTGGAAGCCCAGAAGAATATAGTGTATTCTCATTTTCCAATACAAAAAAAAATTATATTTAAGATACTTACTTAGGATTCTTAAACCTGGCGGAATCCTTCTAATGCCAAACTGACTATACGAATATATTATAAAAATGATTATAATTATATCTTCTCCTAACTTAATAGCGGCAAATCGAAAATTTCAAAATGCGTAAGAAGCAGTTTAGTCATTTGTATAAAAGTATCGAATGAAATATATTAGCTTCAGTGGGGATATTATTCCAAACGAGTAATCGTTGCTTATCCATATCTTTCAAATTTGATAATAAAATTAATTTATTTCGATTGAAAAAATTTCTCATAGCTTTGTGTCATTTATAATTGTTTAAAATTGTTTGTCCATTCTTAGATTATTAACTTTGTACAATCTACTGGGAATATAAATCTGGCTACATACCTAAAACTAGTTGTTTTGCATTACGATACTTTCTTTTAAAAAATGAAAAAGTTAGAAGTCATAGAACCACTGTTTCGCAATTTTTTTTGGACACATACACAACAAAATCATAAGATGTATTTAAAAATAAAAATATCGTTTTTTTTAAATATTGTTTTATATATTTTCTCTCATTTATTTAAATATTTATCATACCTACTAAATTAAAAAGCTTTATCACAATTACATTTAGGTAAAAAGTTCCGCAGTGTATATTGCTGGATATGAATCAAATATGTGTAATAATTAAAATGCAAAATTATGAATCTGAATATATATTTAAATTTGACAGAAAACTGAAATGTACGGCAAAAAATAGATCGGTAAGGGTGAATTTATTGCATGGCCAACTAGATTTCCTGATCTTACCCTTTAAAATTTTTTGTTGGAACATATCAAGAATATAGTTTACCAACAAACAATGAATATATGAAACAAAGAATTGTCCTAACCTTTCGACAAATGTGAAAAGTGAAATAAGCGGAATTCAATTCCGTGCATATGTTTGCGAAACTCAATCGAAATTATAATCCACATTAATTACTAAAAATGTGGACTTTAAAGCAGATTCAAATGTAGCTCTCCTAATCTCTTATAATTTCTATTATTTAATTTATGATTAAATACAATTAATTTGTTTTTTTTTTCAGTGTTAATGATTAATTTGTTTTTGTGACGCCAACTATGAAAGTTATGGAGTAAATATTTCCAAATTATTGCGCAATATACAGTACTTGCGGCAAGAGACGTAATTCGGAAGATCATTAATAAAAAGTATAAATAGTAGAGGTCCCAATACTGAACCCTATGGCACACCAGTAGTTTGAAAGTAAGTATTTGAAGATACGCTATCACTCCTAGCCTGGATTTTTCTACTGGAAAGGTATGATGATAGCCAATTATTTCGGAAAGGTCAAAGAAAAATGTAGCTACTTTCAGTTTTTGATTAAGTAAATCATTTATGCACTGCACAAAATCGGTACATGTTTTTCTGTGTAATAACCTACATTTTATATTTGTTACTATAATTTGTAATGCATAGATGTTAAAATGGCAATTGGCCTATAATTATCAATGATCTCAGTGTCACCCTTCTTAAAAATAGTAACAGAAATTTTTAGAGTATCCAGGAATTGGCCAATTTCCTCGGAATAATTTATGCGATTTGTTATAAGTTCTGCAATGATTGCAGTATTGGCCTTTGCTGAGCAAAGAATTTCATAATTTTCTTCGGATCCCTCACAAGATCGCCACCGTACTTTAAACGTATCTCGCGACAATGAGAATTATTTCTGCTTAGGTTTCCATTTATTATAGATAAAAGCACCTTACTAGTATTATTATGTTATTCGATTAGCTTATATAGTGTTTCATTTAAAATAACAAAGGTGTATAATATATGTATAGACAAAGCTAAATAGTCTGTATACTTTAAAATAATTTTACAGTGTAGAATACTTAATGTCAAATAACTTTTACTTAAAACATTTTTTAATTGAGTGAATAGATAATTCGTTATTTTCAAAATATCAAAAAACGTAGATTGCGTAATTAACGCCATACTTAACATACTTAAATACGAAACAATGTGTTGTGGCGGAGGAACCTTTTAATGTTATTGGAAAAACTTCAATTGTTACTATAATAAAACCAATAGTGGCAAATGAATGCGATAGTGGAATAAATATAAATACTAACGGAAATAAAATAGGACGATTCTTTCATTTCTAACAAAAGAGGAGCAATCATCTCTTCTATCTAAATATTGTTTGGATGTTTTTCTCATTTCTTCCTTATTATATGAGGGTGGGCAAAAGGTTTTGTATTTGGATACGCATCCCTTGAAAATTATATGAAACTCTATTGCGCTAGGGATTGCAGAGTCGATTACTATTATAGAATATTTTGTGTTGCGTGATCATGAAATAAAACCGGCAATGTCGCAGCTTTCAGATACGAGGATTAGATAGATTTTTCATGAACATTTGGGGATGAACAATGTCAGTGCAAAGTAGGCACCGAAATTTCTGTCGACTATTTGAGCTCAAGATCATATCAATTATTTACGGTTGTTCTTGTAAAACTTTGCAGTCAATCGTAATCGATGAAGTGGATAGCAGAGACCGATTGAATGAGCTCGACATAAAGCCAAGTCTCGTAATCGAAGAAAGCAATTATAAGAATTTTTCGTATATTTTAGAAGACTATTTAAATATTCATGTCTATCCAGAATAACGCATTCGTTCATACACCTAGGGTGGCAGAAGTTACATCCAATACATTGTCTCGGCATGATTTCAAATGATCAATACTTATATCTTAATAAAATAGGGCAAAAATAACACGAAAGACGAAATTTAAACACTTGTGTTGGAGCACTTTGAGGCAAATTTAAACATTTCTGTCTAGAAAAGTATAATAAAACAAATACGGAAAATTTATGGTTCAACCCACGTTTATAATGTTACTAAATTTCAAAATTCTTCCAAAATAATTTCGAATGTACATTTTATAAAATTAACAATTTATTCTGTTTGTTGAACTCATATATACAGAGAAATTCTGTGTCTATTGTTCATATGATTTTAATTATTAAAATATTTCCAAAAGGAACAGAAACGGGGCGCTAGAAATTTATGCCTTAGTGACTTTAAAATAGCTTAAATTACTAGATTCCAATATTGGTTTTATTAAAATGGAATGTTACTTTTTTTGGAATAAATTTAAAATTAGTTCCAATTCGTATTTCGTTTCGTACAGTTTCATAGAATTGAAATAAATAAATATTTGGCAAATTTTTTGCAGCCACAGTTTTCTTTCCATTTGCTTATCTTTATTCTTAAAAGAAATTAAGGGTTTTCCGGACATAACATGCCCGTACTCTCCTGATTCCTCTCCGTTTCCCACTGTCTAATGAATTCATTATTACACAGTATTTTTACACGTGCTTTTAATAAGTAAAACGAACTAAATTTCTATATTTCCTAATATGTATATAAAATAAATAGTAGTATATATATTCCATACTTACCTTTCTAGTCTTTTTGTGCGACTTTGTCATTGGATTATCAAATTCGTGGTTTAAAAACTCTCCATTAAGCCGTAATAAAGTACGAATTTTGTCTGAGTTTCTATGGTAAAGTACAAAATTAAAACTGACAAGAATTTATAAAAACTGCCCTAAAAGACCATTTAATCATTAATAAATTTTTATTGTAACTATCAGTCGGAAAATAATTTATGTGCATTTTCAAGTAAATAAGTGACTTTCTTCTGAGGAAAATTAAGTGAGCATGCAGTATGTTTAGCTAGCTACTGTTCTAAAAAACCAACCACCATAAGATTAAAGAATGCTTAATAATAATAATGAATTCATGGCCACCATAAACTACGTTATTGAAGCTTTTACGTTTAAGGTAACACCCTGTTAGGAGATTCTAAATATTGTAACCCAAAAGTCTACGCTATTGGTTTCCTCGGAAAATAAACTCGACTTGAAAAAAGAACAGAGAAAGCCGCATTTGTCTAAGTAAATGTCACTAAATAAATAAATAAATAAGTGAGTCGACACACAGTGAACGTGAAATAAATAAAACACCAAATGTACTTAATAAACAGAATCTATTTTCAACATTTTGTACAAACATACAAATATTAAAAAAAATAATGCGTATCTAAAAAATAAATATCGAGGTTTGCTTTTACTGTTGTTGCCACTTTAAATGTGACATGTACCTAGTTCTCAATGCATCAACGCATTAATAAATAAAAAAATAATGTATGTATATAAATAATAAATAAAAATACAATATGGAGAAACTAAGTAAACGCGACAGTATTGTTAGGAAGCAATATAGATTTAAAAGAAAGTCACTAAATACTATTCCATTAGAATTCAAAACTAAAATAAATACAAACATTTATTTGGAATTAAAAAGATAAGATATTTTCATAATTATATGTACATTTTTCATGGAAAACAAATTATTTGCGGTATATATTTTCTGGTGATCACGAAAATGTGTATAGATAAAATATTGAATGATATTTAATAAAATATTTCAGAAGTTATTAAATTATTGTATATGTAAAATAAATATAACCTCAAAATTATATACATTCCTTTAAATAAATAAATATTTTTTGCTACATAATAATTTGGCTGTAATACGTAATCTACTGCATTATCATTTTATTTTACTTCAGTATCAATTAATAAAATAAAATTATACACAGCATACCTGAAGAATTAAGAGAAAAATCTGGTTTGTGATCAAATATTTAAAAAATCGTATCGAAAATTATTTTATTTAATAAATAAGTGTTTATTTTCCTTTTCGTTATTATAACAATTTTTACTATTTATTTAGTCCTTTTTTTTATAAATTGCTTTATTACTTCAGTTTTTAAAACGTGTAAGAAAACATTTTTAGACAATTAAATATTAAATAAGCTTATATTTAAAAATAATATTATTTCTTTTGTTTGTATATATAATTTAGGACTAAGGATTTGGTTTCATTATATTAATTCTTTGTGAACTAATTAATATTTTTATAGTTAAAATTTTAAAATTTGTTATACTTGAAAGGTTAAAAAAATCAGTGTATGATTAAATACCAAAACATACAATCACGAAATTACAATATGATGGGTGAATTAAGGGAAGCAAGAGATTCGATTAGTCCGGAGTGAATGCATGGAAAATTTGGCCTAGAGAAGCAATATAAATGAAAAAGTTTGTAGGTGTAATAAAAGAAATTAATCCATATAAGATATTTTAAATTAAGATTACACTATTGTGGCGAAAAGAACTAACGAGAAAAAATATTATAAACAGCTAAAATTAAACTGCTAAAAAATTATTGAAGAGATCACGCTGAAGGATATTAGACACAAAAAGTAATAAGAGAAGAAACTCTAAGTATACTTTATTGCAAGATAAAAATGAAAGAAATGAACCACGAGGAAATTCTAAAAACATGATTATGGTTTTTGAAAGGAAAAGTGGATATATTGGATCCAAATATTTAACAAAATGAAGACTTAAAACTCAAACAAGCAAACAAAGTCAGAAGACATCTCAATTTGTAGAAGTCGAGTATTTTTACATGTAAATTTTTAACATATCTAAGGCACACTTAAATTACGTTAATTATGGTATTTTAGTGCCCTTCTAAAAGTAGATATGGACTTACAAAATATTTCTCTTATACGAACTTTCACCCCTAACCGTGTGTTTAATTTGAGTTCTTTTCCACTAAAATCTAAATATATTAATTGTAATGCATTATTTACATATTATATATGTCAAGGGGGTTTTCTATACCAACAGCGTTTATTGTCAACAATACCTAGTCCTTCATTATTTGCTATAATATTTCGTCAAAATTAAAGAAATTCTAAAATTTAGGTGTATAATACTTGGGCATTTAAATTTTTAAATTAGACTTGAAAGTGTTACTATACATTTTCTTGATATATTCTTTGCCACAGTTACATTCAAAAAATATTATTAAATTTCAATTACAAACGTATGATTCTATTAAAATATCGATTTAGGTATTATAATTAAAACATGGAGAAATTGTAAATATTGAATTTAAAAGAAATCATGTAAATCATTCATCACAATAACGAATACAATCTCTAAAATAGTTTGATTTAAATATAGGATGGAATATTTTCAAATATGCCAAAGTTAAATTTCAAATATATATTAAATATTGTTTGATTTATATAGTAAATTCTGACATCATGTTAACGTTACAGCATAGAAACAGGTGCATTTTTCTTTATTATATGACTCAATTCCTAACTAATATTTATATGTTTCTAATCTCATTGGATTAGAGTCTGACCTTAAGAAAAATTAAAGATCGTTCGCATAAATAAATGATCAATGAATCATAAACTTCATGAAAAGTAATTAACCCTAAAATTTTTTCTTTTTGAGATTTATTAAAAGAATAGTCCACAAAGAGTTAAATATTGTATGTCACAACAGTGATATGCATATTTTATCACTGTTTGCTAAAAAGAGATTACCTTTGGTTACTTTTAATACTTTAGTTTAATTAAGTAGATTGAGAAAAGATCTATTATATAATCTTCATAACAAAATTACCAAAAACAAAATATTTTCTTTTAAATAATCTGACCTTAAATAAATAAATTAAATTTTAGCATTTAGTATTTTTGAGAAAATTGTTTAGCGCCTAATTTTAAATCTGCAACAATTACCGAAGATTATTTGTTCGTTTAACAGCTTTAACCTTGTGATGTTGATATCGATTTCTAGACTTACTGCTTTTTTTACGATGTGTGGACTTACGGGCTTTCGATTCACGTGATCGCTTCGTCTCCAGGGCATCCTCCAAATCAACGTCGTCATCATCGTCGTCGTCATCGTCGTCTTCTAAATCTTCGTCGTCGTCGTCGTCGTCGTCGTCATCATCGCTCGCCAAAGCCTCCAAATCCGCTTCATCATCGTCATCATCGTCATCATCGTCGTCATCATCATCGGTTGCGGCTTCATCTTCGTCATCGTCAGGTGAAACTGGCTCGACAATTTGCGGTTTAGCGATACTATTGATAACGGTCGCTTCTGATTCGGGATCTTTGTAAATTAGAGATTCACTTTCTGCCGCTTCTGCATAAGCGTCTGCCTCAGCTACGTCTTCAGCGACTTCAACTTCTTCGGATGCTGCAGCTTCGACTGTTTCTGCTGCTTCTTCCGCAATATCTGACGCGACCACTGCCGGAACAGCGGGGACTGCAGGAGCTGCTGGAGCGACTGGTTGCACCTCTTCTTCTTCCTCATCATCTTCGTCATCATCGTCGTCATCATCATCTTTTGGAAAAAAAAGATATAAATATTTTTTATATTTTTTACAATTTATAATGAACAGCAAGGTTACGAGGGTAATTTTTTAATTTAGATTTAATAATAAATTGGTAAGTAGTTATATTTTCGCGTTATCGAAATGTCCAAGCACAGTTACAATGAATCTAATCTTTTCGTTCTTTTACTCTGAAATATTTTTCAAAATCTAAAAAAATTGCCGAAAACTGCAATAACAGTTGTTATGGAATCATTACCCGCTTTTCAATATTTTTATTATAAGTTATAAAATTACAAGAACTAAATTTTGATTAGAATCTGGAATAAATTTTTCAATATGGAACAAAGATGACATTTTTTTGATATTCCAAAAACTCATCATAAAATGCAAATGGGAATTCTCATAGCATGAAAAACAAAAGAGGACTGGAAAGAAAATATATATTTTAACACCATAAAATTGACATCTTTGTAAAATTTGATATTATATTATTTTTGTTAATGTTGCTTAAAGTGCTTTTTACAATTTGCATAATGTTTGATTTTGTTCGGCAAAGAATTTGCCTAAATTTTATTTTCAGAACAATATTTCTGCAACAGCTTACATGAAAATGTTAAAAAAAGGTTTCGTTGACGAGTGCATATCAAGAACAAGGGTGTTTGAGTGTTATGAAATGTTCAATAAAGAAAAGAAAAAATGCGTCGAAGGTGAAGGAAAATTGATCTGAACAATCAATATTATTAACTGGTAAAACCCATTTCAGGAAAATAAAAACTCTCATATCCAAAAATCGTCAGCTGAATAGAGCTCTGGTAGGTAGATACTACTGAGATTTTATTTTGATCGGTATAACCAATTTTGAAAGACCCTTTCTGTTTCAGATATGAAAAGACTGAAGGGTTTGTACAATGATGTTTTCTCATTACCAGTCTGTCATAAATCGCATGATTGCCGACAATGAGACATTGATCTATGATCGTGATCACAAAACAGCCGACTAGTCTCAGTCCCCTTTCATCTTTGACACGATATTCATGTCAAAGATGAAAGGGTACTGAAATATAACGATAATTCAAGAAACAAAGTCGTATTGGTCAGTTTCTTTAATTACTCTTGTGTAGAGCATTATGAATATATTCTGATTGATCAAACTGTTAATAAGGAATACTATTTGAGTGTTATGCGTCGTTTACACAGAGCAATCTCTCTAAAATGCTAAATATTATTAAAAGATAAATCGCGGTTTTTGCATTATGATAATGCATCAAGTCACGCCGCTTACTCAAGATTATAATTCAACATATCGTTTCACATCCATCGCATTCGCTTAATTTAGCACTGTATGCTTTTTTTATTTCCATGGCTTAAAAAGCCGCTTCGTAGAAACTGTTAGATGGATAAAACGAAATTGGAAACGCACTCTGAAGGATATACCAGAAATCGACTTTTAGAAGTATTATGAAGATTGAAAAAATCGTTTGGAAAGATTATTTCGAAAAACAACTATTTTGTAGGAGATTAAATAAATTTGGAAGAATAAATACTTTGCGTGTTATTTAACTAATGCCGAATGCTTTTTTGTAATAGTTATATAATTCTATAATACAACCGTGACAATTAGTAAACATACAGTTTGAGGTAATTATATTTCTGTTGAATAGTTCTACTGACAGTTTCATTAGTAGTAACATCAATATACGAGGGTGAGCTGGAAAGTCCGTAGAATGACGGATAGAGTGTTTAATTAAGAGCGTCTCGGATTTTTTAACGAGATGAATAGTGTTGTACTTCGAGTTATTAGTAAGTACTCCTTCTTGAAAGGCTTATCAGCAACAAATATTCACAATGAGATAAAGGATGATCTAAAAAACTCGGCTTCATCATTTTCAACTGTGGATAGATGGGTTCGAGAGTATAATATACTTGTATAATTATTAAACGCCTTTCCAAAAATTGTTGAAAGGTTCATGTTGTTGTATTAAGAGACGGTCGTTTGAAAATGTCTTAGATAGCGAAGGCTTTAAACGTATCTACGAGGATAGTTTGTCAAGTAGTGAGAGTGACACATAGGTGGCGCTCTAATTGGTAAAACAAATGCACTGTAATTTAGGTTGGCTATTTATATGTTTACATTCCGATATTTAGATAAATCGGTTGATTAGTTTATTTTTGACAGCTGATTGAAAAAGAAGCATCATGTCGTTTTGTTAAAATGAAAAAAGCAGAGTATCGTGCGGTGATTAAATATTTCGTAATTAAAGGTATGAAAGCTACCGAAATAAAAGATGAGTTACGGGAAATATTAGATGAACCTGCTCCATGATCCGCTACAATAAGTAGATGGGTAAATGAATTTAAACGTGATAAAACAAGCTGTGTTGATGAAGCGCGCTCTGCAGCACCCAAAATCGTGACTTCTAAGGAAATGATTATAAAAATCCATAATATTATTACGCAAAATCGACGACTCAAAGTCAGATAGCAGACCCGGTAAACATTTCAACAGAACGCGTACACCACATTTTAACGAAAGAATTGGGCCTTTCCAAGCTTTCAGCAAGATGGGTGCCGCGATTGCTTACGACTGATCAAAAGTTCACTCGTTTGCGCATTTCCAATGAGTGTTTGGACCTTTATAAGCGGAATCCGGTTGATTTTTGTAGGCGATTTGTTACTTGCGTTGAAACTTGGATACACTACGGTACACCCGAAACTAAACAGCAATCGAAACAATGGTTAGAACGTGGTTCTGCACCTCCAAAGGAAGCGAAAACCACTTTATCGGCAAACAAGGTGATGGCATCAATTTGTTGGGATTTAAAGGGCATTTTGCTCATTGATTACCTTCAGAAAGGTGCCACAATAAACGGACAATATTATGCAGAACTTCTACAAAAATTAAATGTTGAGATTCGTGCTAAACGGCCAGGAATGGCAAAGAAAAGGATTCTGTTTCACCAAGACAACGCTCCCTCGCATACCAGCATATTTGCGATGTCCAAAATCCATGAGTTGCATTTTCAATTAGTACCACGTGCGGCATATTCACCGGATCTAGCCCCTTCCGACTTTCACCTTTTTCCAAAATTGAAAACGGCACTAGGTGGAAAGAAATTTTCGTCTAACGACGAGTTTATCATCTTCGTAAATGAGTATTTTGCAGGCCTTCCGGAATCGCATTTTAGAGATGGCATAAGGGCATTGGAGCACCGGTGGAATAAATGTATTGCTCTTTTAGGAGAATATATTGAAAAATAAAAATTATTTTGTATTTAAAAAACTACCCTCGTAACGAACGCGCGACATACATTTTGAATGAAGAGTTGACTATGAAAAAGCTGTCCGCGAAGTAAGTGTCGCGACTGCTAAGTGATAATCAAAACTTGGTGCGAAAACAAATTTTTTATGTTTGGAATACTTTTGAAAAAAGAGAAAGTAGATTCAATATTGTGATTTATCATCACAGATGAGACTTGGGTTTAATAATACGCGTCCTCACGCAAGTGTAGTTTCAAAAATGAACGGGGTTTCGATTTGTTACCGTACCCACCTCATTAGCCGAATTTAGCACCGTCGAATAATTACCTCTTGCTAAAGCTGCTGTGGATGCTTATTTTAGTGAATTTAAGAGTTATGAATGTCAACCAGACTTAGAAACTGAATGATCGCTGGGACAAGGGATTATGTTGAGAAATAATCACAGTTTCAAATCGCAAAGTTCTTTTCTTTATTTTCATTCCACCGGCTTTTCTTTTCAGCTAACCATCCTAGAAATATGTTTTAAATACGATCTTGAATATAATTACAACACGTTGGTAATTCACACAAAAATATTTAAAAATGAATTCTCGCGAAGAGTCTGTAGGGCAACAAGGGCAAAATATTTTATAAATTAAATAAAAAGGCAAATAAGAACAATGACAACATTCATTGCGTTAGACCCACCGAAACCATAATACTAATATTTTCGCGCAAAACAAAGACATTCCTTCAATTGCTTCGTGAACAAGTGCACAAGAGATTGAATTAATAACTTAATACAAACCTCCGAGAATATCATCGAAAATTCCATCGAAGTAATCATCATCTGCGGCATCATCATCGTCGTCATCGTCATCGTCTATTCCCAAGTCTAAATCATCGTCGTCGTCATCATCATCGTCATCGTCATCATCATCATCCGTAGACGTAGATTGTCTTCCGGTTTCTTTGGCATCCGATTTCACAGCATTGTCGACTGCTGCCGTTGATGTTTTGATTAACGCAGAAACTTTTTGTACTTCAGAAGAAAGTGGTTCTTCAGAAAGCTGCACTGTTTCTTCCTTTTTCAGAACATTATCTACCGCTTCGTCAGTTTTAAAGACGCCTTGAGTTTGCTCCTCCTTTTTACCCTCTTCTTGTACTCTGGTTTGTTTGTCCTGGTCTACTTCTTGTTCATCAGGAGCACTTATTACAATCGGACTACTTTTAGCGTATACAATGCAGAGGCAGATAACTGCCAAGAACAAATGTTTTCTCATGTTTTTCCTAAAAATGAAAAATAAGAAATAAATGATTTGAGATATTAGATATTAGTAATAATTAAACTACTATTTATTTTGATCAGTACATTATGACCGGATAGCTATTTTCTATTCTATGTATATGAAAAAAAATTGTATTATATTATATTATTTAATAGAAGTACGAATAGTGATTACGATATGAACTGCATTACAAAAATTCTAACAATATACATTTCAGATCAATTGTATTAGTTTACGTAGAATTTTACAGTATTACTTCTAATAAAGTTGTCCTTAACTTTCTTTAATGCGTTCAATGCCAAGTAGAAGAAGGTAGTTCATTTTTTCACGATTAATTTCCAGTTATTTAGGGAACTACGATAAATAAGGGCTATATCTAGTATGATTTCATGAGTAGATAGTACTGTACATATGGCTGAATTACTTATCAAATTTTCAATTCAATAAAATTTCTAAATGAAACTATTAACAAAATGTTATTCACCGGAATACCTTTCTATGTTAGCCTTAGATTTATGGTTGAAGTTAAACAATAATTTGAAATCAAAACAGTTTTATGATGCATAAAATTAAGTTAGGTAATAATAATTTAGGAAACTATTTGAGTCACATTTCCAATATTCCCCGAAATTGTTTCAAATTTATTTAAACGTAAGATATTTTTAGCCTAACTTTGACACTACCGTCATTAAACTATTGTTAAAATTTAAAATGAATTTTTGAAATTTTGAGAACCAGGAATATCTTGAGCCTACTTAGTAGGTAGTGATATACTGACATTTCTTATTGCCATTGTAATATTTTCATTTAAGTGGGTATTCTATGAAACTAAGTGCTTTGTTCATTTTTTTCTCAGCCTCTCCAGCTAACCTAACAATTACGCTTTCCTACATATTTTGTTTAACTTTTTTAACTAGCTGTTGGCAAAAAATTATGGAAACAATACTGCAAGCAATTATATATTGAAGAGAATAAATAAGAAAACACTGTGGATACTCCATAAACAATATTATCATAAAATGATTAATGCTCTGGAGGTAATGGTGGAAGTAATATTTGTGACATGCGAAGAAATATGACACACGGGTAAATTGGGCTTCGTTGGTATATATGCCCTTTCATAAAAAAGGACCTAAAAACCTATGCGAAAACTACAGAACAATATCTACAATATTACTTCTTATCTTAGTAAAGTAATAATACTGATAAAAGTTTATCTTTTACCCCAGACATCAAAAGAGCAGGCTAGATTTATAATAGAAAAAGGAACGAGAGAATATATAGTATACTGAATATGCGATAGATAATCAAGAAATGTAAAGTTTATTATTGCATATTTCTGTTTTCTTGATTATAGCAAGGCTTTTAATTGCGTAAGTTTGTACAAGCTCTGAATAATTTTAGTGGAAATGGAAACACCGCAATATCTCGTGATTAAACCCCTATATGTAAATAACATCTCCAAAATAAAACCTTTCATCAGATGTCGGGGTTGTGTTTTCTGACAAATATGGAGAATGGATCGTCAGGAAGACTACAGAAAACTGGGAGGTTGGCGTTCTTATAAGAGGCAAAGAACTGTGCAATACCGATGATAATACTCTAAGAGTTCCAGAGAGACTGGGCACAATAATTAAGCGGCGAATACTTAATTTGAACATAATATATGGCAAGGAAGATGTAGTGGAACCAATAATACCCTGGGACCATTGAGCTTTTCAGTGGTCCCAGTGCAAGAGAAAGATTACACAATCGATAGACAGATTTAGTTAAAAAAGTCACCAACACTTCTAATATAATGTACGGCGAAAGACAGAGAAGTCGGAATCGATTTGTTGATTCATAAAGTCACGATTGTCATTACGGGTTACCGAGAAGAATTTACAAAGCTTAATGACAGCAACAATTGAAACACATACTTTTTTAAAATACAAAGGTTTATAGTAATTATTTGCACAAGAAATCATCGAACTGTGAATCTTTTCAGTAATTTCAACTGTGAGAACACAATCGGGTATTTTGCGACAAATAGTGTTCCTTAATTACCATAAATGGTGGCTGTACAATGAATTTAAACATAGTCGACTTTCCTTAAAAGACACGATTCGAGTTCATAAATCAAAAACGGCTATTGCTGAAGAGAATATTGGTCTTGTTCAGAATATGATTGAAGAAGGTCGATATCTTATAACAAGGAGTACTTAAAGATTAATATGAAGTTAATTAAAGCTATCTTACTTTCAATTAAAGCTATGTTAGGTCCAAACGAACATAAAGTTTATTCTCGTTGGATTCTACACAATTTGACTCCAGTTCAAAAAAACAGATCGTGCGAGATAATGCTGAATCTGATTTATACTGACCTGTTCTACCAATACATCGTCTTATTCAGTATACAACAACATTACAGATAATGAAATTTGCTGATATGATTTCCAAAATAAGAAATTAGCGTTTAGAACTTCGAATTGAATTGACTTCATTAATAGTCGACAAAAAATCGAAATCTGAAGATGGTGGTAGCGTTTTTGGTATTAATGGACATGTTTTCACTGTGGTGTAGGACGACTATCGTTCTCTTAATACAGATGGAAAAGAGGATAATCTTATATTAGGATAAAAATTAACCTCGCACTGTTGCTCAAATTATTGAATATTTAAATACCTATAGCATTGAAATAATTGGCCATTGGCGTTACACTCCAGATTTGGTATTAATGACTTTTTTTTTGTTTCTACGTGCAAAGGATAAATTCCTACTTTACTAGATTCAATAAAAACAGAACACTTCTGCAATATGGTCATTCTTCAAAAGATTATATAAGTAAGTTGCCGCGAATGTGTTTTATTTGAACCATTACAGCTCCAGAAACATGCGAATTGTGCAGACATCTGCTGCAAAATATTTTTTGCAGCTTTTTCTGTGTATCTTTAATTATTCTTTTTTTCGTTTGGTTTATTAAAACCTTTTTTCATTTCATGATTTCGTATGCAAATTCTGTAGGAGAAAAATTTTAGCCGACATTTTTGACATTTTAGCTTGGTTATTACACAAATTATAAATAGTTTAAACATACAAAATGTGTTTCAATTTTAACCTGTGTTTAATGTATTTTTTTATTATTAAGAACATATTTTTAGTTACTGGTAATTTTAATTATGAAATTAAAAATGTTTTATTACCCCATTAGGAACCCATTGACATATGTATATTGGTTTCGTTCGTTACAAGAACATATAAGGAGCAACTTACACACGCTTTGTGTCGTTTATTCTTATTCTCCTTAAGTTTCTACTTAAATTACCACACGAATGATTTTTTAACACTACATGATAGCGTAGTACCCCTATTCAAATCTTCTGCTTAGTTACTTAACGATTATTAGTAATAATAAGGTACAGTTAGATTATTGCTGATTTTTATATTTGCCGGATGTACTTTAATGATAATTACATAGTTGTCCAATTGAATTTTCTATACCAAATTTAAAATAAAGTATGAGGGTAGTCCCAGAAATATCCGATCTAACAAAGAAAATACAAAAAATTTAGAAAAAATATCTTTATTTCTCTACATAGCCTCCTTTGAACTCAATAGACGTTTCCCAGAGATGTTCAATAGTTTCGATACTTTGTTTATAGTGAAAATCGTCGAGCTCCTCAAAATAGCTATAAACTGCAATTCCACCTCATCAAATCTTTTACCACCGAGCAACTTTTTTGGAAACAGCAAATAATCCAATAAACCGAGGCACTAAATCTGGTAAATGGAATCCATTAGGAAGCAATACGAACTTTGGCCATCGCGATGATGGATGTGTTAATTGGTGTATTGTCTTCATAAAACAAAACTTTTTTTCGAAAAACGTGCCAGATATTTCTTGATTTCATCACTCAAACACTGTAATAAGTTAGCATAATACTCGCCGTTGATTGATTTACCTTTTCGAAGGTAATCTGGTGAAAATTATTCCACGAGTCTCCCAAAAAACTAATGCCGTGACCATGCCTGCAAATGGAACTGTCTTCGCCTTCTTTGGAGCGAACTTTGGAGCAGACTAGAATAGGAGAACTTCCTATTCTAGTCTGTTTTGACTGTTCCTTCGTCTCAGATGTAAAGTGATAGTCTTATATTTTATAAAAAAACTCGGCTTTA
Organism: Dermolepida albohirtum; assembly: GCA_031893035.1. Taxonomy (NCBI): domain Eukaryota; kingdom Metazoa; phylum Arthropoda; class Insecta; order Coleoptera; family Scarabaeidae; genus Dermolepida; species Dermolepida albohirtum. The sequence continues at coordinate 403,358 of JAVIWB010003531.1, read as the reverse complement.
TTGCTTTGAAACTTCGCCAAATATTCGATTGAAACATCCTCACGATGCTGTTTCAGTTCCATTGGGAGTAATCGAGATATTCATCTTGCCCAGAGTTTTGTCATGTCCTAATTTTCAGTCAACATGCGATGTAAAGCACTTTTTGGAATACCTATCATATCTGCTTGCTCACGCAGTTTCAGCTGACTATCATCCAACACCATTTTGTAGATTTCTTCACCGTTTCTGGCATAGTCACTTCATTTGGTCGACCACTGCGATGTTCGTCTTGGCAGTTCGTACGGCCTCATTTAAACTCTACCACCTAATATTTTGCTGTTGTAAACGAAGGAGGCGACTCCTCCAAAGTATAATCTAGTCCTGCTTTGATATTAGTTCGACTATCGTCTTAAAAAATAAATGTATTGTATCACATATACTAAACAACGTAGAATCGTCAAACTTCAAATTTAGGCTTTATAAGGTTGGCACTTTCTACTATAGTCATTTTTTTCAAACGACAATCACCATCTATAAGCCAGGTCGGGTGCCTCTGAGACTTGTAATTAAAGCCTTAAATTAAAAAATTCACAAAGATGCTGCAAAACCTTAACATTAGAATAGTAATAAAGAATACCAATACAATCACATATTAAAAAAAAGTTTCCGATATTATCGAAATAATAATTTTTATATAAAAAATATTTTATGAGCAATTTACTTTTTTATACAATCATTAAAGCCGGTATTTTTTGTATTCATAAATCACTATTATACCACGAGCATTATAAAAGTTCTGCCATATGGTGCAACCAATTATCTCGCGCTGTGACATTTTAAGCCTCTTCAAACCTATACAGAGAACTGGTGGTGAAAATAATGAAGCATCCGTCGCTATATGCAACTTTAGCTGCTTCCACAGGCTGAAAGAGAGGACGTTTTCCAACGATGACGAGCGTGCCCGACTTTGAAAGGAAGTAGCTACTTTGATGACGAATGCGGAAGAAATTATTTTGAAATATTGTGAATATTAGAGCTCTATTGTGAAACTGCTGCAACAAACACATATGGATATACATAAGCTTAATACACGCATATGATCGAAGTGTTGAAGTTCCCAAACATTTATACTTCATTTTACTTTATAATTTTTTGCAAGAAGTGCTGTACTTCGACACACGTTCGATGCTATTCTTAATACTGGTTTTAATGATAAACGAAATGAACAATATATAAACAGAAATTTTTATTTTACACACCTTGTAGTAAATATACCCAAACTCAGCTCAGTTGGTATGAAAGCATGAAAGCCATAACCTTGGCACTAGCTATGCATCACGGCGCCTTCTATCTGTGTCATGATGTCAGAGAACGAAGCGCCGTCGTCAGTGGCACAACGCATTATAATAAAATTTCTATAAAACCGTTCCATATTCTATGAAGACTTCGAGCGCAGTTTTGGAGTAACATCCTTTAAAAGATGCATGTGTACGTGAGGCATAAAATATTTTAGGAGAAAGAGAGGGTGTCAAAAGCTAGAGCTATTTCCGTCACCCGAGGGCTATAGTGACTATAATCTGAATGTTCGTCACTTTCTCGAGGGCATCAGAATAAGCTATGGTATTGCTCAAACAATTTCGAATTTCGAAAAGTGTCTGAAAATCAAAAATTAGAAATCGCGACGATTAAGGACGAGCCTGCAATCCTGGCTTAAGTGCTTGGTTTTCAAAAACCTTGTCAGCATTCCGGTAGTTGAGTTTCATCTCAAAAAACCGTGTGTAATTTTAGAAAATTCCATTATTATTTTTATTTTGTCAATGATAGAATGATAGGATGATTTTAAATCTGTTTTTCACTACTAAGGATACACTATGTGCAAACATGGAAAGTAAGTAGCATCAACCACGTCAAACTGCATATACGTTATTTGTGACCCTGAAAAATGGCTTCCAAAAAATCTAATAAATTTTGAGATGTATGGTACTCATCAACAGCATATAGGATGGCATATGTTTTTCACGTTGACTATGACTATGACTCTATGCGACTGTACTTTATACGTAAATACGCAGTCTGTCGCAGAGGAAACGGAACTTTTTAAAATAGTAATTCTTAGCGACGACATCTAATAAAAAAATATGCGCCGGTAGGGTAGATCTTTTACCAATGTTATGTTAAAATATCATGACATTTGCATCATTAGAAGCAGAGAAATTGCGCAGAAAGTAAGTTCTGTTTTAAACTCGGTAAATCGTTTAATTTGATGAGACAAGTGTATGGTGATGCGTGTTTATCACGTACGAGTATGTCTGAGCGATATAAATGATTTAAAGACGCTTGTACGGACGTAAATGACAACGAAAATCCTGGTGCCGAATTTAGCTTTGTACAGACTTGATTAAAGACTCAAAAAAGGACGAAAACTTCAACTTGAACTTTATGAAAACTGGTCACTTGTCTAAGCAGAATATTTTTTAAAATTTCCTCAATAATGTAAACCAGAATGTTACGCTTTACAGTTTAAATTGAATAATAAACAATTACTAGAGTACAGTATCGTCCAAAGGATTAGGTCCATACACATTTTAATTAAAAATTTGTAATTGCTAAAAGTTTCTCATTTATTATCTATTAAATATATGGAAATGTTTGGTACTGGTTCTACTTTACAGCAAGCAAATTAGTCTTTTCCTGTGAAGACCCAATATTATTTTCCTAGTTATTTCTGTATTTCTCTAGTATTACCTAAGTTCTCTGCTTTTTTTTCAGGATTTAAAAAAATGTCTGGCCAACTAGAAATTTTATGAAATAAACAAAACTAAAGTCTCTATCAAAAAATACCTATTAAGGTTTTTCGAGAACCCAAGTTTTATTCGCATGGAGAATATTTATCATCTACTGCCAATGATCAAACACATTACGGCGATATTCATAAAACAACTGAAAGTAAAGATCGAATTATTGTTATAAAATATTTAAAAATTAGATATGAATTAATGAAACTACAATAAAATAAAATGTTAAATAATATTGGATATGTATATGAAAGGACTCTAAAGTGGTGTTTAATAGAACCAACCTGACAGATCAACAAGCTGTAAATAAAGTAGGCTAATATTTGAAGGGAAGATAACGTAACTGCAATGAGGAAAACAACAGTTGATTAAAGAAGATTGAGAAAAAGCAATTTTTAAATAAATTTGTTCAAATTATTTACATAAAAGTGATAAAATTTTAAAAATATTTGTAGCTTGAGATCGTGTTTAGTGATAAAATACATATAAATGCTGTCATTGAAATTTGATTTGTGTAAAGTATCGCAATAGCAGAACAACTCGGACCTCCGTATGCCCTGTGTTCCGAAAGTAAGCAAAATGATTCTGTTTTAATGAAATACGAGTAGCACTATTTGTTGGTGGAAGATTAATTTATAAATAGTATTATTACAAATAATTTGTAAAAATTTTGTGAGATTTCATTCACTAGAAGCCAAGATGCGATGCATTTATGTGACAGTTTCTACTCCTCGCACAATGACCAAAAACTGCGTGACTTTGCGATAATTTGTAAAAAACAATCCTTGAGATTGATCGAATTGGAACTTGAAATACTAAAGACATCGTCTGAAGTATTTAATGTTTTTTCTAAATCAATTGATGAATGAGCGCAAAAATTGTACCCGACTAGGCATTACCAAGGCACTATTTTACTGAAACTTGAAAAGATGGAAATGTTTATAAAAGTAATCCCAGCTAATGGTGAGATCTGGTGCTTGAAATACGATTTAGGCTGTAGGCGTTGAAGTGTTGAATAGCGCCAACCAATCCAAAAAATCTCATTTGGAAAATAACAAATTAAAGTAATGCTCACAAATACCCACAAAGAACTCATTCCAAATGGTATAACGATTAAGAGGACCAGGTAGTTAACGATTGATGCATAATAATGCACACTCTCATCGTACATCAAATGTCACATCCTTCATATTCATCTTATTTGGATCCGCGAATTTTATTTCCTCAGATACATTTGGCGATAAAAGGAAACTGTTTCGCAAGGAGCAATTTCAATACACGTTGCAATCGACGACATAAAAATAAGTCATTTGAAGTACTTCTTGAACGTGTAAGTGGTTTTATTTCTGAGAATATTTCGAATAAATAAAATGACAATCTATGCAAATGATGTAGACAAGTTCATGCAGCATAAAATGCCATCATGTAGAGTCAGATCTGCTCACAATACATTAGATACAAAAAATATTGACATATTGTATACTTATTGAAGAATACTATAATTGAAAACGTTCATATTCAAAGTATTTAGAAGTATATGTAATCATTGGTACGTCGAAAAAGTTATTGTGGCGTATAAAGCCACTATAACAAGTGTGTTCGAAACGATTATTGCTAAGACATTGATATGATAAATATATATATAGTGCTAGTAATACGGTACTGTATTACTCTGATTAGCAAAAGAGACAATGTTCAGCTAGTAGCATAATCTTCTGTTTTACGATTCTCGTAAATAACTGTATCATGTCTAATTTTATTGCATAGAAGTGTACGCGTTAAATAAGCATATATTGTATTTTATAGTTATTTGAAACTGACATGTTTCGTTATCTCAGTGTTAGATACATTAACAATTTTTTTCAGTCAATGTACTCTTTGTTTATATTGTATACATTGTACGGTTACGCTTACGGTGCGAGAACATTTATTTAGCAACTAACGGTAACTGAAATATTTTAATTCTGTCTCGTTAAATGTGTTTTGAAGTTTTTAAAGTTCAGTTTTGTACGCAATTTTCAATTAATGCAACGTCAATGTTAGAAGCTAGTTTTTCTATAAACTTATATAATATTTAACATTCATATTATACCTATATCAAATAAAAATACGTTCACTGACCCTTTTGAGGACAAAATAACAAAAATTTCATGAACGTATACAAAATTAGTCAAGTTTTGGAAGTTATGAGGATTCTATTTATTTAACTCGTATGTATGCAATGTTTGTAATAGTTGACTTGCACGAGATTACTTTGATATCATGTATAAAATTATAAATGCTTAAACAATTTTAAGCATATTTTTTATGAACCCGAATAACATAATATTTATATATTTAATATTAGGTATTAAAAGTGTTTAAACATTTTTAAAAATTCGGTGTTTATAAAAATATGATAGACGTTACTTCATCATTATTGATAAACCATTCATTTCATTATAAATTAATTCTTTCACAATCTATAATTTTGTTTTTAACATTATTGATTTTTCTATCACATACGTTATTGTCTATTTTGCAATTACGAGGTGTGTAAACTATTTATTATGAATAATACATATGTGATGTGTGATTGAAGTTGAAACACAATGTATGTCTATATACACATAATTAATGTTATAAAATAAACATTTTTAAAATTATTTTATCAATGCAACAAATAATTAGAATATATGTATTTGTGCGTTACAACGTACGCGTAGTGTTTTAATTGCAATGAAGATGTTACCGCGATTTTAACGAAATAAAAAGAAACGTTGACGACTAATTAAGATTTTAATATAAAATAAAATCTTGTATTTTGAATGGGATTAACAATCAAAGTTAAAGTGTTATTGAAATCAATACATATAAATTTGGGTTTTTTAGGATATTCCATCGATAGCAGAGACCGAAAGAGAAAGAAGATTCGAAGAAAAGACCTGCGTGGAACGAATCTACATTAAACTCCAAAATTATTAGGTGTGTTTTCCTAATATTAATATTGTATTACGACAATTTAAAATTGCATAAAAGGTAGATACGTCAGTAACATATTTGAAAGTGTTTCGAATGATTCAAAATTTTAACCGTTGTATAAAAGCTTAAGGTATCAATAACATATATAATCTAGATATTTGTTGTTAAAATTAAAATATATTTCTATTTATTACTTCGAATTTCCTGTATTTTAATTAAAGAAATTCAATTAGTTTTGGAACTATGATATACAAGTTTATACATAAAACGACGGAGACTCAGGTATCGTCTGATTTTAGTGTAGTCAAACTTTTTGAAATAAAACCATTAGCGGAAGTTTATATACATATAATAAATTTATAAATATATTTAAATTTCAAGAAGTACTTTTATAATAATAATGTTCTTTGTTATCCAATAGATGTGTACATCCACTTACATTAGAGAATAACTAAACAGTAAATAGCAGTGCAGGCTTGCAAGAAAAAATATACATACATATATACACACAATGTACATATATACACAGTCTGTCTCAGAGAAAACGGAACTTTTTTAAAATAAAAACAAAAGCTTACTATTTTGGTAACGTATCATGTAACATGTCGGATAAATTTTTAAGTTCATCTTTGGAAATGTCCTGCAAGATCTCTGTCGACGCCTTTATAATGGCTTCGACGTCGACATCACGCTGTCCTTTCATCGGCAAAAGTAGTTTGGGGCATAGATAGAAGGAGGGCAAACTCGGTGAATATGGTGAATGGCTGGTTTAAAATGTCATTTATAGTTAGAAACTCGGTGATAAGCGTCGAGCTATGAGATGGTGCATTATAATGCAATAAACGCCAGCTGCTGTTTTCACAATATTAAGGGCGCATACTTCATAAAAACAAGATAATATACGGCATTGACTGTTTGACTAGTTGGTACAAACTCTTTGTTCACTATGCCTTTCGAATCATAAAAACAAATCATCATTGTCTTCACTTTTTACTTCTCCAAACGGCTTTCTTTCGGTCTTTCTTCGCTTGCATGCTTCCATTCAGAGCTTTGATCCTTGGTTTCTGGATCATATTGAAAATACCACGTCTCATCGCCAGTTATAATAGAATACCTGAAGTTTTCGCCCTTTTTTGAGTCTTTAATCAAGTCTGTACAATGTTGAATTCGGAGCAATTGTCGATCATCAGTTAGCTTGTGTGGTGCAAACCTTGCGCGAATCTTTCTCAGTCCAAAATGCTGTGTCGAAATGCTATGAATTAAATCTTTGGAAATATTTAATTCCATTCCCATGCATCGCAATGAAGATTTCGTCTCATTTCAGATAAATTCATGCACAAGTTCCATGTTACTTTCCGTAACCACGGATTTTTTTGCAACAGAAGGTTCGTCGTAATTTATGTCCGCGCGACCGTTTTTAAATCGTTTATACTCCTTATACATAGTCGTACGTGATAAACACACATCAACATATATTTGTTTCGTCAAATTAAATATTTCAGTAAACAATTTAAAGAGTTTAAAGCAGAGCTTGATGTTTGCTCTTTGTTCAAAATTCATTTTTCGACCAATGCCAAATACGCAGTGTTATTTTACGCGCAATATCTATGTTTCTAATGATGCAAATGTCATGATATTTTGACATAGATTTGGTGAAATTGGTGAAAGATCTACCTTACCAACGCATATTTTTTAAATAGATAGCTCCATTAAGAATTACTATTTTAAAAAGTTCCGTTTCCGTTTCACCAACTTCACCAAATCTATGTCAAAATATCATTTCCGAAAATGAAAAAAGAGCTGCGGGGTAAAAAATTTACTGCCGATGATGAAGTCAAGGAGGCAGTTTCGGCGTATTTTGCAGATAAAGAGAAATCATTTTTTTATGAGGGTATAATTAAATTAATTGAAAGATGTGAAAAATGTATCCGTCTTGCAGGTGAATATATTGAAAAAGAAAAATAATTTGGTTTTTTTATTTCCACCCCTTGTCCCCCATTCCGCGAATACAAAAACGCTCCCTCGTATCATCTTGCGGTCCATCATAAAATCACATGTCAAAAATAATGATCACAATTTTGATTTTAATAATCCGGTCATTTTAGAGATAGAGAGCAATTACAAGAAAAGAATATTCTTGGAAATGGCTCACATCTGTAAAAATCCTAACACCATCAATTATAAATCTGATATCAACCAATTAAGTACTATCTATTGCAATTTAATAGAATGAAAATCAGTGTCACACGGATCAATTCTTCACCACATTCATATATTTTTTGTTTTTGTTATGCACCTCGTATATCAGTTCTTTTAAAATCTAGCACTTTTCGGAAAAAAAGGTTTCCCCCCCTTTTTTAGGATTTTACACGTTAAATGATTTAGTTTCAAATGTAAATTATTTGTGTAACATGCTCTGACCTTTATCTACCACTGACGCTAGTATAATTGTTTATAGTTTTATTCGTTAGTATTTAGTATGACAAACCACATTTTAATGATTTTTAAAGAATTTTTTAAATTAATCTAGTTTTTGTAATAAAAAGATAATAATTGTGAGCATGATTAAAATATTGTACATGTTATTGTTTTTTAGAACTCCTGAGGAAGCTATAAATTTATAGCGAAATATAGAGGATAAAACAAATGATTGTTTTTTAATTTTTTAATTTTCTTAACAGTTGACCGAATACCCGACGAATTTCATTGATTTGGATTATCTTATAACGGTCGACCAAAACACTTTTAGCTTATTTTATATATATATATATGTATATATATGTATATATATATATATATATATATATATATATATATATATATATATACAGTCGAACTGAAAAGTCCCCGGTCTACCATAGTAAATCACAGTTTTTTGGCAAAATTCGATATTATTATTCAACATAGTTGCCTTCGAGGGCGATACACCGATTATAGCGTTCTTCCAACTTTTCGATACCATTTTGGTAGTACGAATTGTCTTTAGCCTCGAAATAGGCCTCAGTTTCGGCGATCACCTCCTCATCCCTGCTAAATTTCTTCCCGGCGAGCATTCTCTTGAGGTCTGCAAACAGGAAATAGTCGCTGGGGACCACATCTGGAGAGTACGGTGGATGGGGAAGTAATTCGAAACCCAATTCACTTAATTTGGCCATTGTTTTCATTGATTTGTGACACGGTGCATTGTCTTGGTGAAACAGTACTTTCTTCTTCTTCATATGGGGCCGTTTTTTTTGCGATTTCGTTCTTCAAACGGTCCAATAACGCTGTATAATAGTCGCTGTTGATGGACTGGCCCTTTTTAAGATAATCTATGAAAATTATTCCATGCGCATCCCAAAAAACTGACGCCATAACTTTTCCAGCTGACTGTTGCGTCTTTCCACGCTTTGGAGCCGGTTCATCGCGTGCAGTCCACTCGGCTGACTGTCGATTGGACTCTGGAGTGTAGTGATGAATCCATGTTTCATCCATTGTCACATATCGACGCAAAAACTCGTTATTATTACGATTTAACAGCTTCAAACACAGCTCAGAATCATCAACTCGTTGTTGTTTTTGATCGAATGTGAGCTCGCGGGGCACCCATTTTGCACAGAGCTACCACATGCCCAAATATTCATGCACGATGTGTCCAACACGTTCCTTTGATATCTTTAGGATGTCAGCTATCTCGATCAACTTTACTTTACGGTCATTTAAAATGATTTTGCGAACTTTTTTGATGTTTTCGTCGGTGACAGCTTCTTTTGGTCGTCCACTGCGTTCGCCGTCTTCGGTGCTCATTTCACCACGTTTAAACTTAGCATATCAATCAATTATGGTTGATTTTCCTGGCGCAGCGTCCGGAAACTCCTCATCAAGCCATGCTTTTGCTTCAACGGTATTTTTTCCCTTCAAAAAGCAGTACTTTATCAGCACACGAAATTCTTTTTTTTCCATTTTTTTAAATAACAAAAGTAGCTTCACTCTTAATGCAATATCTCAGTAACTAATGGTCGGATTGATGTCAAATTTTGACACGTTTCGTTTGAAGGTTAGTACTATCTAAAAAACATATGGATTTAATAACAGTAGCGCCATCTATGCGTCAGATCGGGGACTTTTCAGCCGACCTGGTATATAATAAGAGAAAATAAAAACCTACACACATTATTTTCATAGAAAAGACAATTAACTGCATCAATTATAAGAATCTAAATTAGTATTATTTGCATTCTTAGCCATATGATTAATTGAAGCCTGTGCTAATACACTCGTTTGAGCACTAGGAACTGAGAAGCTAGCTGACGATATAGTGCTATAACTTGCTACCAGAAAATTGATCTCTTCGGGTAAAAATGAGGATGAATTGTGTTTATTAGAAGCGCTTTGAAGAAGTTGACATTAAAGGTATGTTTTCGATTGTCAGGGATTGCATGCCATGCCTACTCAAAAGGCCATCATAGTCTACACTACGAGGCGGATATAATCCATCAGCTTTGAAACCTAAATACTTTAAAAATTTCCTCTGAACTTTCTCCAAATCAAGCTCCCAGTAAATGTATACTATACAACTAGAAGCATGTTCTAATTTGGGTCGCACTAGAATGTAATACAAAGTTTTTATTTTTTATGTGAAACTGTTGAGGGTTCAGACTGGTAAATCCATTAAGTGAGTAATTAATCTTCAAACTCCAATTGACCTTTGCAAATGCAATTTAATTTTGAAATATTTAAGAATTATAAATCAACTTAGTATGTTGAATTTACGCATGTAAATATATGCATAAAGTAAAACATTCCTAACCCAATTTTTTTATTCGTCTATCAGTACATCTGAAGTGAATGAAATTTACGCCGAGATCTAAATAGGTTTCGGCAGAATTAACCAAGCACTTCTACTGCAATTGTCTGACGATAAATATGTACAAGGTACGTATAATTGGCACAAAAGCTATACTTCGTTCGGATTTGAATCGTAAATCTTTATTTTAAAATTTTATGTCGTGTTTCGTATATTTTCAGAAACCACTCGCATAGTACTGTAATAATAGATACCGTAATGTTTTCTAAATTTCAACCTTCGAAAACATTTTTGCTCGTCGTTAGTAGTATTCAGTGGTGAAGCGAATTTTACGTTTTAAATTCTACCTGTTACGCGATATATAATTCGTTCTTGAAATTATTTATCGTGAAAATAATAGGTATTGAAAAATTTTAAATTAGAGTGTATTTTATCACAGGATTTCATTTTTGGATATTCATCTGATAATAAATCAGTGACACTATTACATAACTAATTGTAAGAGTTACATTGAATGTAAAATCCGTTTGTGTCTAAGCATAGTTTCAATCTACGAGGTATCGCCTGTACTACTTGTTCTCCATTCTTGTGTAATTTTTTACTACGGCGTTAATTCTGTTTCTATCTTCGCCGACGTCGTCCCGTAAACTTTTACTTTAATGGAACTTAAAACAAGAAAGTCTAAAGAATTGTGACTGGGAGGTCTTGCAGGCCATAAGATACGACTGCCCTATTTAAGCATTCATCCAACTACTGCCTTACATTATGAGCAAAGTGAGTAGGAGCTTCATCATGCATGTAAATTATGTTATGGCATATGTTCAAAACGATTTATTAGATAAATTGACCCAACGATTCTGTGATTCATTGTGTCCGACGAAACTTTCTTTATTGACCATATTCGAAATTCATGCGGAGTATTATGAGTATTAAATACACCATCTTTTTGTTAATATTAGACTCATCATTCCAAAAGAGATTGTGTTGCAAAAATTTAATATTAGAGGGATCTTCTTGTCTCTCGTAGTTCGTCTAAAATTTGCTCTGTAATTGTATCGTATGTTTTTGCCTTAGTCAATTAGCATTAGCACTATTTGGGTTTGTAGGACTAGTTACACGAAGACGTTAATTCATTTTTCGAAATACATTTCCATAAGGATGTTTCCAGTTTGGGAAATGTATGTGATATTCTCGTTCTGCCATGTCAGCATTTCCATTACAAAAACCAAAATACCATGCACATATTGGCATATTAATAGATTCTAAACACTCATGTATACATACAAAATAATAACAAAAAAATCAAAACTCCAGAAACACAAGAACTAATGAACTTAAACACGAAAAAAGCGGAGGCTTCATAATTAAAACACGACAGTGAATTTAATACCAAAACGTTTCCAAATGTATTCTTTCCGTGAAAATATTAAAAACAATATGCTAATGTTGAGATATTCGATTCAGAATATAACAAATTAAAATTTAATTTGACTAAATATAGAGAAAAAAGGAAACTAAGAAGAACCAGTGAGCTGTATAACAAATTAATACAGTCATCACCGCAAAATTGACTCATTAAGTATATTGTGAAATGGAAATACATTAGCAGATAATGGCTGTGAAGCTAATTCACTTGATGAAGACCTATGAATACAGAATTGCCTGTGAGAAATTTGTAAACATTGTTGACTGTTGTCTAATGATTTTAGTGAAGAAAATTAAAAAATTTCTAAGATAAACATAGTTTTATTTCCCCTTTCTTGAAGTTTTTGGCATTACTTCAATTATGTATGATTTTAGAACATTATAAAATGGAGAATTTTTTAATGTAAATCAGTTTTTTATTTTATAATTTTATATATTCTTTACATACGGTCATTTGATCAAGTTGTATACCACATGAAAATAAATTTTAGTGAATCTACTTTGCACTATTTATTTCCACAAGAATTTCATTATGAATTCGCCATTCGTATTGCATATGTAATTTAGAAATGATATCAAATATAAAGGTAATATGGTGCTTATACCAAAATAACAACTAAATGTATAACGAGGAATCATGTAGTGAAGAAATGGTAAAGAGAGAATATTTTAGTACGAGTAGAACACCATAATCACTTAAGGTTGATATATAATTCCTCTCCACATTAATTTTCGTATTCGGTTTACGTATTTCGACAACCAAGTTGTATGCATCAGCAGATAATTAAACACTGTCTCACCTGTAAACCACGGCAAAAACCTGCACGAAAAAAATTCCGTACACGATATGTACAGTCGAAAGCCAAAACGCACACTGTAGCCAAAACGCATATAGTAGAACATCAATTATGATGGCTCGATTATGTCATAGATACATACGAGTATAACACCAGAATAAGAACAAATATTTAAAAATCAGATTTTAGATAAACAGAGGCAGGTAGTTACAAATGTGAAATAGAACTATACCCGTAATATAAAAAGGAAGCGGAAAATGAGAAGTTGTAATGAGAATTGTTATAGATGAGGAAAAAATTAATAAAATTTGGAGAGTAAATTTTAGTAAAAACATAGGATGACTTTCGAAAATATGTAATGCGTTCTCAACAAATTATTTGCCAAAATGCAGAGCTGCACTGTCGTGCTGTATCCACATTTGTCATCTTACATTATAGGAATGTAATCTAGTATATTGTAAAGTCATTTTCCAGAAAATGTGAATAACGAACTACCGTGAGATGTTATTCGATCATAATCGGACCAATGGGACGATCGTTAGTAATGCCACACCAAACATTCACCGAAATTCTATCTTGAAAATGGGATTCACTATTTTGTCGTGGATGATCAAATGTAACAATGTGAATTCCTAAAGTTATTGATGTTGTTCGTGGTGAAGAAAGTTTCTTCACTAAACATTATTTTTGCGACAAATTTCTCGATTTCTCGCTAACCAGCTACTAAATTCAAGTCTTGATACGTAGTTGCCAAGTTTTAGGGCTTATACAGGTAAGATATGGTATGGATACAAACGGAAATTGTGTAAAGTTCCCCATACTCTCACACGGCTTACGTTAATGATATTGATCATTTTTCAGGCATTAGAAAGTTGAGCGTCAACTATATTAAGTATTGCTTCTTCTTGTTGTACGGGACGTTCAGATGTCGGTGCAGGAAACTTGCCTGTTGTTCTTAAACATCATTGAACATTGCTAAAAACAGTTCTACAAGGCACTCCACTAGTGGGAAATCGCCAACGATATTCATCAACTGATGCTCATCCATTTCCATTACATAATCCATAAACAAAGTGATTATCCGCGTATTCTTCATTCAAAGAAATTAACATATTTTTAAGAGTATTTTAATGTAACACGAAATAAACGCTCTAAATTAACTTAATTGACGTTTACTGTCACAATGAATGATAACTGATGAATCACAGTCACCCCGACTTTTTAATAACAACGAAATTAATAGTGGTACGTAATATCGGCATTTGTAAGGTTATCTAAAATTTCAAATGCTTGTAGTTCAGTTAGGATAGAATTTTGGGCATATGTTCAGTAGACGTTTTTAACTTGAAATTGCTTCAGTAACACATCATCGAGTTATAACAATCATGTCATGGGACACCCGATGTGTATTGTACACACACCCACACACACACACATATACATACATATATATATATATATATATATATATATATATATATATATGATATCTCTTCCATTCAGTATTGTTCTAGATGAAGTTGGAAGGTATACAATAAGACTATAATGAAACTACCGAAGGTCCAGGTTATGCTGGTAATATATGCTTGCTATCACATAATGAGGAATAGAAAAAAGGAAAAATAAATATTCTTAGACAAGAAACTGTAAAAGTAGCTGTCGAAATAAACTAGGCCGAAACAAAAATGTTTTAAACTATTTAAATTAAAGCCATAACACATAATACTCCCTCTTTAAAATTAATAAATTTAAAGGTAATCAACTAACTAACGTACCAAATCCCGGAAATATTGTAATAGACAAGAATAGAGAAAACAAAAAAAAGGAAGCAGGATGACGATTCAGATAGAGAAGTTACAAATTAAAAATGCAGTATGAGCAGTATTCATTTCCTCAGATAAAGTATAGCAGACAACTACAAAAGTCAAGTACTGCTAACACAATAACACACTGGTGTATGGATTGGAAGCATAGATATTACCAAAAAAAAACATTATAACAACAAAAATAAAGGGAAGGAAATATATGTACATAGATCAGATATATGTATATTCAGAAAAAAAGAAGGGGCAAAAAAAGTTGAGAACCATGAAAAACTTTGAGAAGAACGATAGAGCAATGCATCGAAAACGACCTGTTCCACAAGGAAATGAGAAAGATAATACATATGCATGTTGCTACTAAAAACTACTAGAAGATTTCTATTACTGATTTATTAAGATTCTAAACTAGCGACGAATTCCACGAAGCTAATAAACGAAAAGGAATATTAATGTTAGTACTTCATTCAAATATTTTGCAACAACAGCGACCCAAAGAATAAAGAATAAATGTCGTAAATTCTCAAATTAGTTTGTTAATGCCGGATAGAGAATTTGAAGAATCCCTAAGTAGTTTCAAACGAGCTACGGGAAAGTTAGTGCGATGGCATAGATTATCATGGAAATTCGAAACATTTGAATACTATTTAACAGTACTTTCAAAAAATTCAAGAGTCTAGCGCAAACAATAATGAAAGAAAGATATTCTGATAATTAAAGGTGTTTCAAATTGCGCGGTTTTTTTTAAGAATAAATAAAATATAGTGGCGCACTGAATTTGTCTGGGTATGTGGGCATTTAAAAAGTGTAATGCATGACATTTATAAAAATGGCTTCGTACACGGTACAACAACGCGTTCAAATTGTTGAATTATTTTATAAAAATTAGTCCATCTGAAAGAACTATTGGTCGAATTATTAAAAAATTTTAAGAGACCGGTTCCGTGGAAGATCAAAACAATGAAAAATACAGTCGTAGTGGTCGGTCACAAGAAAATATTGGTTTGGTTCGTGAAAGTGTTGCTGAAGATCCTGAAATATCCATTAGATGGGGTTCACAACAACTTGGACTTAGTGGATCAACCACATGGCGTATTTTAGAGAAGGATTTAACTCTGACGGCATATAAGGTTCAAATAATTTCATCAATGAACAACCAGCTGATTTTTTCTTAAAAAATAATGTTTTCCGATGAGGCACATTTTGAACTTGGTGGCTATGTTAATAAACAAAATTGCCATATCTGGGGTGAGGAAAAACCACGAATTATTCATGAGAAACATATGCATCCTAAACAAGTAACTGTTTGGTGTGCATTATGGTCAGGTGGTGTAATTGGACATTACTTCTTTGAAAATGCTGCTGGTGAAGCTGTAACGTCAATGGTGATCGATATCGTCGGATGATAACCGAATTTTTGTAGCCTGAATTAATGGATATTGATCTAGAGGATATGTGGTTTCAACAGGATGGCGCTACACCGCACTTTTCACACGAATTAATTGATTTATTGAGAGAAATTTCCTGGACGTATAATCTGAAGAAACGGTGATGTTAATTGGCCACCAAGATCATGTGATTTGATACCGTCAGACTATTTTCTTTGGGGTTATGTGAAAGGTCAGGTTTATAAAAACAATCCACAATCAATTTCTGCTTTGAAAGATGAAATTATTCGTGTCATTGGTGAGATAGAGCCTCAATTACGTCAAAATGTCATTGAAAATTTTAACAAAAAAGTGGACATTTGTGGAGCTGCAAGAGGAGGCCATTTGGCAGATATTATTTTTCACATATAACTGATACTTCAATTACCAATAAAAAGTGTTTGAAAGTGAATGCAAACTTTTATTTATTCTTTAAAATAACGCGAAATTTGAAACATCCTTTACATTTAACAGCAGATAGTACATATTCAGTTAATTTATTATGTTAAAATTAGTTCGCTTTTAAAGTTGTAAGGAAGTCTCCACTAAAACAAAGACGAAGTTTTAATATTTTTGTAATATACAATCTGTTAATGTAATATCTTCTTACTAGATGACAAATTTGAATACAAAGGTACCAGAGATACTCCATACATTATTTTCTTCATTAACTGAAAAGTGCAAAATTATGTGAATAAATATTTTTAAGCACATTTACTTTAATGTTTAATTATCATTAACATTCCAGACGGGTTTTGATCTTTTCATCAAAAATAAAATTGCCCATGCTATGAATGTCGTATATATGTACGTATATGTATGAATATGCTTTACTGTATTGACGCAAGAAGTGATTCAATTTCATTAAAGTAATACATTTTAAGCAAGAATAGCCGAATTATTTATTTACTGTTAAACAACGTGCAGAAAACGTTTTTACAAACAATTTCACGTACCTAACTGTATTTATATAAACACACATGTTTAAAATCTGAGTTAATTCCTCTAACGGTCACAAACATTAGACGTACTTCGAAGTATCTATGGGATTTGTTCTTATGGTACACAATAGCAAATTGTTAAACCGTTAAAGAAATAAATTAGTTACTTTGTGTTTAAAAATTAATGGAATTTGGGCTAAAATTTTTATATAAATACTTTGGAAGGTGCTAAAGTACTATTTGTGTTGTTACATACATACATATAAGTATATACAGATCGTACGATTTTTGTTTTACTAAAACGTCATCAATTACATCATACATCTCAAACATTAAATTCAATATGGAACTTCATATATTAAAAATTGTACCAAGAAAGAAAAAAACAATTTCATATTTAAAGAATGTTTAAATCTCTGTTGACTGGAAAATGTTAACTAGCTTCATCCTACTAAAAATGAATGACGAATCAGGAAAGAAAAAAGTCTATCAATTCAAAAGCTGATTTGTTAATTTTTACTACAGCTAAAACTTGTGTCAAGCCGTGTGTTGGCTTGATGGAAAAACGTTTCTCTTAGTTGAACTAGGACGCTTTTCATTAATTTTTTGCTTTAACTTGTTTAAAAGATTTGCGTAATATGCGCTTAGTGACGATTTGGCCTTTTGAAATGTAATCAACAAGAAGAAACAACGTTAGCCTCACAAATTGAACAGCCATCGCTTTCTTTGAGTGAAAACCACTGTCTAGATTGTTGTTTTGTTTGTATAATGGTGAGTCTAGGTCTAGGGTGTGTTGAAAAACGCCCAAACACTTACAAGAGATTATTTGCATTCACACCATTTTTTGATCAATACTGAGCAGTCGCGGCACCTACCTCGCGGACATCTTTATCAAAGCCAACTATCTATTCGAAATTATGTTGCACGTTCTTTAGAAAACAATTTTTGGTATAGTGGCAGATTTCGAACAGTAACTACGTGGTGCAAATTGAACGATTGTACGATCATATTGGAACTCATGTACACATTTATAAACAATGGAAAATAAAAAAAGCCAAGTTCTTCAGACCGCCCTTCATTTTATGATGAATATTTGTTGCTGAAAAGCCATTCAAGAAGAAGTTAATCAAAAAGGTAAAAACTCCTTAGCACATAAACATTGGTATTCTGGATACGTATTTCGACATTTAAGTAATATCTTCATATAGAATTTATGTACTGCAATGATACACTATGAAGAATTAGAAGGCGGTTTTCTGTTTATAATAACTTAAAAAAGTTTATCATTTCTTTGATTCAATTCGATAATTATCGAAGGCGTCAACGCGACCAATAGCTTAAGAGGGATTTTAATTAAAATTTATTCCATTGGTACTAATACGTTTTGAAATTTGTTCTAATATTTTTTTAAGCGAATTTCAAGGCAGATTTGTGAATGAATAATTACTTGAATACATAGACTGTCTTCCAACACAAAGTTTTCATATTACGTTCAACTGTAAATCTTATGATAATATATGATCAATATATGTACAGAATACTTTAACTTTTACTTGAGAAGTTTAACCAATGCTCAGAAATGTCTAATTTGATCATAAAGTTATTTTATCGTGCTCCTCTAATAACTTGCTGCATCTGTTTAAAGCTAATATAAGATTATTTACTCAAACATTTTATTGTAGACAGATTATTTGGTAAAAAATTATGATCTTACATCTAGAGACCTTTAACCAAATATTGTCGTTAAGATACTAACGAAAATTGAGTTCTAATAGAAAGGAAATGCAGTGGAATCATCATGAAAATCTATCATGATTAAATCTGTCTATCATTAAATATACTATACAGGTGTGCATTTATTTCCATTACTACATATTTACATAAGGACTACTTTTCATGCGCTTGAATATCTCTTCTCCTTAATAAATTTAGACTTAATTGAAGCGGTTCCGCCCTCTAAACCTCTTTTCTTGAATAGCATATGCTCGTATGTATTAATAATACTGTTTAGAATATAACTTTCGTTTACTGTACCATACAATCACGTCACGTCTCATTTTATCAAACATATTAATGGTGGCTATATCATTCATGAGTAGATATTCCATAACTTTGTTTCTGTTTAACCCCCCGCCCCTCCTTATTTGCCCCCAAAAATGTAAAATACTATTACAATAATTTTAATAATTCAAAAAATAATTTCAAAATTTATTGAAACAATAAAAACA
Organism: Dermolepida albohirtum; assembly: GCA_031893035.1. Classification (NCBI taxonomy): domain Eukaryota; kingdom Metazoa; phylum Arthropoda; class Insecta; order Coleoptera; family Scarabaeidae; genus Dermolepida; species Dermolepida albohirtum. The sequence continues at coordinate 384,199 of JAVIWB010003531.1, read as the reverse complement.
ACAGAACTGAATTCAAAAAATCGAAATATAATCTGTTGTTTCTTGTTATGAATTTTGATTTTGACGGGCATATAACTTTATGATGTCAACATTAATTTTGTTTACTTTAGTTCAATGACATTTCACAGCCTTCTTATTTAAACATACTTCAGTTCATCTTTTTGTTAAAATCCAAAATTATTTAAGGGATGTTGAAGAATAATATTAAAATATTTAAACGAAATTTACCATATTCACAGTATTCAATACCAATCCCAAAGTTGACCTAAATTTGTATAGATTTCTTTAGAAATTAGGTCAACTTTTCGGTATGTATTATTACTCTCTTAACTCAAAAAATACAATAATGATTTTCTTAGAACTGAAGGACGAATAAATTTTTATTTAAAACGCTCTTCTGAAATGATTACACCAGCTCACATATTAGGTTATGTAGATTACATATTTAAATCACTAACACTGCGAACGAGGTCTCCACGTAAAGTAGGTCAAAATTAGAATCGTCTTCGGTTACCGGATTTATAAACTCGCGCTCTCAAGAGGTAATTGCACTAGGAACGGTTCTGAATGAATCGACAATGTCGACTAAAAGAAAATAAAGAAAAGAGAAACACTTAGATATTTTATCGCGGTATCGAATTTCTCTTCTTGATAATCTCCTAACACATACTTACCCTGATCTTTTTCTTTGCTTTTCTTGAAATTTGGCCGAAAGAAAGCGAGGATAATAACGACACTACGTTTTAAACACTTAGTATATACACATGGAAGAGCTTTGACCGTTTGTGACCGCGTGTATGGTTGATAAACTAACAAGTCGTGATGGCTCAACACTGGAGTACTTATACCATCAATGACGTCATTGTATTTCCACTGCCAAAGAGTGTTGGGTTCATCTGTTGTGCGAAGTGTTTTCTAGAGATACTCACAGAAAATTCTTTACTTAAATATTTATAAACAGTATGCGCAAATATAATTATAAATTAACATTAGTTTATGTTAGAAAATGCGCAATTTTCTTGGAATAACAATGAAAAATAAATAAAATTAAAAATTTTGGAAATACGCTGAATAACGTAAGAAGTTGTCTGTATTCTTTGGTCTACCAAGATATAATGGTAAATGTTTGAAATATACAGACGTATGCGTCTTGACTATTGCCTTTCTCGTGGTGTCTTTCAGATGGTAATCAAAACCTATTGGAGGAAGTAGTTTATTAAACAGCATTTTTAGAAATCTAGTTTTTGACACATTTATTTACATTAATAATGACAATAATATTTACATATTTTTAAACATGCGCTGAAGAAGCTTCTGTATAAAAGTCAAGTATCAAGTATAAAAAGATTCTCACCTCATTAACTAAATGAAAATTTGCACTTTTAAGTTTACTCTTGATCAAAGTACATTTAATTTTCTATTACACAGTATACAGATATCAGTATTTATTTTTGTTTTGTGTTAAATGTGTTAATAAAATAGTTTTTACATGATTGATAAAGTGTAAAGTAACATAAATCAAACGTGTTAGACAAAGCAAAGAGAAAATAATGCACTTTGAGCTTTTCCTATTTCATCTTTTGTGAGCGCTATTTTACATAGCTTTAATTTTGTGTCAACCAATTATACCATATACCTATCGTCAATAGTTTTTTTTTGATTATATTGTGAAAAAAAAATTTATGAAAAAGTGAAAAAAAAACACACAGTCCAGTAAATATGAAAGATATACAAGCAAAATGAATTTGAGTTTGCTTCAGAAAATCAGTTAAAATTGACGAACGACGGAAAATGGCCGACTATAGAGTTTTTCAATAGCGATCTTTGACAGCTAATAGCATCCATATTGTACAATATTTTGACGTCGGGTTTTAACATTTGCAAATAGTAAGTCGTAACGAATTGATCAAGGCGCACTGCACTGCTTTGCAATGGGTCCAGATTATTCAAATTTATTATGAAAATGATCGTTCCGTTCACAATACGTTTTGTCCTTTACGAGAATTTTATGGTCAACATATTCGGCCCAGTGAAGAATAATTCAGTCTTGCGCAAAAATTTGAACTAACTAGTTTAGTAGCATATCTTTAAAATGCGCATCCTCGAAGCTCTGAAACGCGTGAAAATATGATACAATCTCCCAAGAAATTGGAATTTCTTAGGCTTCTTCAACGTAGTGAGTTTTGAGAAAGTTTCGATTCAAGATACAGTTGGAAGATCATGCAACACATAAAAATTTTGAGATTTAGCTCTGGAGTATTTCGCGGTTGACGATGATTTTCATAGGAAAATGATCTTTACAAACTAGGTATATTTTCGGTTAAATGGTTTCGTTAATAAACAAAATTGCAGAATTTGGGTCAAACAAAATCCACAAGAGAATCAAGAGTTTTCGATACATGTAAGAAGGTGAAGTGGAATTTGGAGTGGATTTTCAATTGGCGACATCATCGGCAAAAGATAACGGTTGGTAATAATAATTTTTTTATAGCAAGTTGAAAAAAATGGACGTTGCTGATATATTCTTTCAACAGGATGGCCCCACTTGCCAGGTAGCACACTTAACAATCAATTTGTCGACGAGAGGAAATTTAGGTAGATTTATAACTAAAGCTATTACTTTTTTTAAAAACTGCTGATGTCAATTGGTAAGATCTTGTGATTTAACGCTTTTAGATTATTTTTGTAGGGCTACGTTAAGTCACTCACTTACAGAAATACACCGTGATTTACAGTAGAATTGAAGGACAACACATTTATTCGAGAAATTGAACCAAATTTGCCAGAATACTCAAAAATTTGATCTTTCGTACACATTGTATAAGACGAAGCCCGAAGCCTAGGAGGACATTTTCCCACCATAATGCTAATTGATATGTTGTAAAATAAAAATAAGCTCTCTTATCTTTTACTGCAACTTGTTTTATTTTTAAGGGGGTGATATATTTTCTGAAAGACCAACTTGGTTCTCGACATTCAGGGCGAATTGATGAATATAGTCTAACAAAAACACCAACTATTAACCACTATATTACTTAGAAGAATTCTTTGTTTATAATTCTCTCGGCATCGTAAAAATCAGTGAGCACTGTTTTGATTTTACCTTCTTCGAACGAACTTTTTTTGAATATCTTTCATATAATGATTGCCATTCAACACTTCGGTGATCTCGATTTCTAGATCGTACTGAACACACCATACTTTATTCCTAGACAAGATGGTTTCTAAGAAGTTTTAGTCTCTTCAAGATTCTCCTGTAGCACCATCTATTAAATCGACGTAGAACCAATTACGAATTTAGTTTTCGAAAATAAAAGTTTTCAGGCAAAGCACGACGGATATTGGTTATTCTAAATTGTAAATCACGCACTTTTTTGAGATTGTTAATTGATTGGATCGAACGTGTATCATCATTTTTATCATTTCTGAATCGTCGATGTGCTCAAAAACTTGTGTTTTGTGATAAACACTTATCTCTATAATATTTTAACGTTTTTTAATATAGAGCTTAATGTTTATTCTTTTCTTTCGACCAAGGCGTTTAAAATACTGTCATTTAAATGAATCGTATCTTGGCTTGTAATAGACGAATATGGAATTTTATAGATTTTCTAGAAAGGTTGATACTTCAGCTTTTATCAACACATGGCACCACTAATTTCATTAATATGTGCTACCATTCTAGTTATTTTCTGGATAGAAGGTGAATGACCAAAAAATTAAATGAAAATTTTTTTATTTATTTAAAAAAATACTTTTTGTATTTTGCATTAATGCCGTATTTTGAGCATTTATATGTGAAGGGGTTAAGTGTGCAAGTAAGCCAGTTTTACCAACATTAATTAGAAGATGATAGTGTCCCGTTAAAAATATAAAAATAAATGAACGTTTGAGAATAATTAGAATGTTAATAAGACACTGTTTACGACACGTTTCTAGTCATTTAACCCTCATTCGGTAAACTGTAGTCCTGTAGTTTATTATATTTTTTGGGATACAGCAAAAAATGAGATAAACTCTACCTTTCTCTATCGTCCGAATATGCAATAGTCCAAAACAAGAAAATATATAGAAAGTTCACGTTTGTCCCGCCAAATGTACGACTACGTCGTCTCGATGCGTATGTGAACAGATCACTTTTAAACTTGGCAAACGCACTTTGATGAACGCCTGAGAATAATCCAAATATTAATAAGACCCTACTTAATACGTATTTCGAGTAATTCAGCTCTCATCAAGTAAACTGTGGTGTTATTAATGAACATATTCAATGTGGTTTATTGTATCTTTTGAGATACGATAAACCACAGAAAATCGTATCCTTTGAAAATTTAACTTTTTGTCTAATTGCCTAAGTATTATTCCGTGTGTACGCACTGCTATGTTAAAATTTGCGAATCATTGTCGATTTAACATGTGAAAACGTTCACACTATAATTGATTATGATTTTCATTGTGATGAACTTAACAACAATGCATGGAAAGTTTGATTTCTGCATTTAGTGGGGAAGTATCATCAAAGGTAACGGTATATCGCAGGTTTCAAGAATTTGAATTTGATCGTTCTTCGTTTCAGGATGAACCAAGGGCAGTTCATTGTCATCTGTTGTTGCTAAAAATATTGATACTGAACGTCGAATAATTGAAGAGAAGCGTAATGTAACATATGATGAGACAATCATGCCTCTTTGCACATTTCTTGAACGTCGATAATTTCTATTTTGTGTACGTAGTTAACCTTGAGGAAACTTTGTTTTCATTGATTACATTATAATTTATTCACTATCGAAGATCGTGTCAGACGGTGCAAAGCAATGCTGAAGAATTTCATTTACTAATATTCTAAACACATTTACGATATCATTATGTCTAATGAATTGTGGATACATGCTTACGAACCAGAAACAAAGCAAGCGTAAAGAGCTTGGATTGTACAGTAAATGACAACAATTCTTGCTCAGTTATTAGCGAGTGGCAAGAAAACAACCCTTAAGGTGGAATCATTTTTCATCGTGATAAAGCTACACCTTATAATGCCCATGCAACAGTTAAAGGCATTGAATTAACTAGTTATCCAGCCATTATGTCTGATATAGTTTCAAGAGACTTTTTACATTTCCCACAGTCAAAGAAAAATAAAATGTGTGATCACCGTTTCTCCTATTTTGAAGAAACATTCAAGTCCCCCATTTTGAGTTTTCTTATTTACCATTTTTGCTGCCCTGAAAAAGCTAGTAATGTTAAGTCACACGTTTTAAGTATTCCAGTATTAGAAGGAAATAAATGTTTCAGTTATTGGTTCGAACGTATGAAGCGGTACATAAAATGTAATGGTGAAATAGCTTTATATTTATGTATAAAGTGATTTCTTTCGAAATTTTCCGACCGGCTCTTGTACGATGCTGAATATAAAGAATCTATTAACTACATGTCTTCAGTTACAAGACCTTTTCTTCACGATACAAGTCTACCCGTGCCAATGCTATCACCAGACATTTCTGCACTAATTTTGTCGTTTGATTCTGAAACATTGTAATTAAGCGTTATCAAATTAGAGAACTGAAAAAAAATAATTAATATTTCAATAGTTGTAATGGTTAATCGCAACAAATAAAAAATGGAGCTAGGTAAAATAAAATAATAACGTAATAATGCTTATTGCTGTGTTAATTCATTGTTGTTTTAACTGTTAATTTAGAGAAATTGTAATACAGCAAATTGCTAAGATTCAGATTAAAATGTCTTAAAGTTTTGGACTGTTTAAACTGATTTATTATCAGAAGGAAATGATCCTGTTATCTTGAAAACAATTTTATAATATTCAGTTTATATAATAATTAAAACAAACTTTTAGATTATCTTTTAAAGTTACAAAAGTGTGTTTGCGGCTCCAATAAATTGGCAATAACAGCTTATTTAAAAACGCGTCAATAAATTTTATTCGATTTTTCAATGGAGAAAGAGCTTATGACACTATCCGTGCAAAATTATAGTCATCTTGAGGCTACACGGCAATGTAACGTGCGAATGTGAATGATATAAGCAAATATTTAATTTGGCGACTCCGATAAATTGGCATGCTTGGTCATTCACCTTTAAATTACTTTTTCACGCTATAATAATTTATGTATGGTTAGAATTGTTTGACTTTTACCTTCACAAATCAGACATACCAATATAATATCGCAAAAGTAGTGTGTAGCGTAAGCAAAAAGTTTCAATAATTTACAATCACCCGGTATAAGAGAACATCATATTTTCTGATAAGAATAAATAATATGATAGTATTAGTATAATTCATATTAGAAATTTGAATTTTAAAGTAAATTGAAATTTTACTTAAAATAATAAAATATCTACGTGCCTTATTTCTTCTTCTTATACTAAAATGAATTATCATCTATCGATCGATCCTCGTCAGCTCGGCTATTGGAGAAGCGAATACATTGTCTAGTTTATTTAATAGCCGTTAGATATCAGTTATCTTCTGTTTTTCTTGGTAACCGTCATATATTTAAAATGGCTACTCCGCAACAGAAATCATTTTGTGTTCTCGAGTTTGCGAAGTGCAATTCCGTGACTACAGTGCAAAGACGTTTCAGGTTGAGCTACCAAACTGGGGGTGGGGTTTCGTTAAAGACATCGTTTATGTACCACCACTGCCACAGAACCTGGAAGAGTTGAAGAACCATGTCCGTGCTGCCATAACATCAGTGACGATGGACATGCTTGCCCGAGTATGGGAGGAATTGGAGTATCGATGTGATATTATTCGTGTTGCTGATGGAGGACATATTGAACATCTGTAATCTGAACTTCAGAGGTTCGTAAATATGTGTGAAAAGTTTCATATTCGTATGTCTTAAAGTTTAATAAATATGTACATTCAAAATACGTATATTCTTTTTGAAACACCCTGTATAATTAAAAAAGGACGAGAGGCTTTCAATCAAAAATATTGACATTGGTAATTTATTTGGTTGATCTATGCTATATGGAGCATTGGGGAAATTGAGGTGAAAAGCTATTTGCTCGTAATAGGGAATTTCTGTTTTCAAAGTAATTTATTGTTGTAAATGTACTAAAACTGACCGTTACTGTACTACGTTAAATGTACAACAAACTTTATTCCAGGAAATATATAGTACGAAATGCTCTTTTGGTATTCTCTTAATATTGAGCCTAATAAAATAAAACAATGCTTTACTGTGAAAGTCTCATCACATTTTCTCAAAGCACCTTTCATTACGATTAATATATTTTCAGATTTAAATCAACCAGTTTTTAAAAAGGTTTTATCCGTGCTTCTGAAAACATATAATTAATCTGTCTTTTGTAAACAATGGGCTAAGTAAAACGCCCTAATCTTTAACATACAAGAATAAAATGAATCGTTTGGCACTAGATCGTAATATGATAGACAGTTTCTTTCATGCTGACATAAATCCTTTATTGTCCGAAATGTGAAGATTAACGACATACAGGAAATACATGATACAATATCATTCAGAATTAACTTAATTATAACAATTCATGATCGTGTTTCTGTTGCTTTTATTAGACCAGACTGATTTTGGAATACAAGGTAGTGAACTGTTGTTTTTTTTTGGAGTCATATGTGTAGATACAAATTTCATTGCTTATTGTAGCGTTATTATCCTAGTAAAAGTATATGTGTAAATGATACGATTTATTCTTTATTCAAGCGGTAAATTATGGAAGAATCTACAGAATATATTTGTTTTGTACGTAACTTTATCTTGTAAATTAGTGACATACTAACGCCCAAAGTTACTTAAATTCTATCATCTGGTATGCAATCGCGATGTTTTTGTGAGCAACAACTGTTTTTGTACGCATTGTATGTAGTCTGGTCTTTTAAAGGTGCACAGTGAAAATTATCTTCATAGAAGTGTCTCGCGATAACTAATGAACAGGACTCGCTATTAAACATCTTATTCAGTTCATTGAAACTTCTTTCCGACTTAATCCATCCTAAAATAATTTAAAAACACCGCAAGGTTTCATGAAGAACATTATGATACATATGTATATTCTGTATAAATAGGTTTATAGATTTTGCGACAAAACTTATAACAAAATAATATTATCGTTGATAATGTTTATTACAGACAGATAAATAATTATTTTAAATTATGATGCTTTACTATGCTTCGTTAAAAGTGCATAACTTTGATTGTCTTAATTATGTTTTTTAATGTTTAATGAAAAAGTGTGGTTTTATTTAGAAAATAATGAGATGTTCAAAGTTGTCCTTTGCAACTTGAATTAGGTTAGCCACACTGTTTGGATTTTATTCCAGGGCATAATCATTTTAGACTGAAAAATATTTTTTATGACATACTTTATTAGGTAGTTTGGTACATATATTACCATATTAACATTGTTTGAACAATAAACTAAAATCGCATATAAAAATCTAAAAACAAAACGTTTTCGTTTTGCTTCAGGATTTTAACTTAACTATGTTGTTTACAGTAAAAATATAACATATTAGCGTGCGTCTAACTGCAAACAGTTATAAACTCTAAAGAAATTATATGCAAGGATGTAGGAAATTAGTAACAATGCTTCCACTTTGTTCTTAGTGGTGTTAGCACATTACTATTTTGATCTTTTTTTTTTGCTATCGGGGTCTCTGGAATAAGGCAGATAATTAATAAATAGGCAATCCCGAAAAATACACTCTATGTGGTAAAACTAACTTCAGTGCATCTTTTAATCCATTTCTTCATATTCTCAAACTTTTTTGTAATAATTGAGGAGTTATTGAGCTGCATACTCCTACAATTGTTTTTTTAGATCTAATATTTGCGGTTTATTTTTATATAGCTACAGTTTTTTTTTCATGTGGGAAGACATAATAGCAATGGTAAATAGTAATAGTAAATTATTAAATCTGTAGATCGCAGAAGAAATTTTTTGATAAACGAATTGTTAGTTTATCAAAAAATTTCTACGACTTATGAATACTAAAATTGATCTTGTAGTATACGCAAGCAAGAAAAGTCAAGTAAATTATATGTAGAATGGTTATCTTCAAAAAACATTTTCATAAGCAGTGACAAGAAAATCGCAATTAAAATTTACTTTTTTCGCATAAAATGTTTTAAATTAGAATCTTCAGCCATTAAATTAGTACATACGAGGGGAACTAGGTATCTAGGTAGCCATGATAGAAACAACTATTTGTACTTTGCACAATAACATCCAATTGTGACAATACTTTTCTACATATGCATCAAATTTCGCTTCTATTCTTCATTATTTTCTGCTCTATGAACAAAAAAATTTTTCCAAGATTAAAACATTACAGTGTTATCAAATTTTCGAGGAAGGAATAAAATTCTCCTAAAACTTTCACGAACGAATGATTGCAGTGTATGAAAATAAGGATTCCTCATATTTTAAAGTGAAATATTGATTAAAATAGCTTGACATCGTCGTGAATTCATCGAAGACGAAATAGGAATTATTTTTGTTGGAACAGCAAGAACCAAAGGAGGTTATAACGTCAGTTACCTACAGTAATACGTTAACAAAATTACGTACGACTATTAATCAAAAACGTTCGAGTTTGTGTCATAAAGGGGTCCTGATTCTTCAAGACAACGCGTGAGTTCACAAGATAGCCAAAATTCAACCCATCCTCCGCGAGTGGAATTTCTTTGGCCTAACTCCGTCGGATTTCTTTTTATTTCAAATTTAAAAAAAGTATTTAATCAAGGTTAATATATAATCCCTTTCCACATTAACTTTCGTAATTCTGTATACGTATTAAGTTAATCAACCACAGGCTCCATCAAATTCAACTTAAAAAAAGTACTTCAGAAGATATTTTAGCCAATTGAAAGAGAAATAGAAATGGAATAAAGTCGTTGCAGTAGAGGTGGTGCAAACGTGTTGAAGTTAAGGAAGATTATTTTGAAAAATTATATTATCAATGATTCTTTATTAAGCAGAAAACTTTTATATTTAGTTCTCTTCGTATTTCTATTAATACACATTTTCATATTCCAAAATTTTAATTTTAAAATTTTAATACCTACGAAATTGATGACACTAATATTGCCATTGATACTAGATCATAATAAATTACTAAAAGGAAATGTAATTCTATTTATGAACAACGTTCAACTTGAATTAGCCGATGATACGCTAGTTTCAATCGGAATCGCGCGACTTTGTAATTTTTAAGGTCAGTAGAACTGATCGTCAGCATTCGTATACAGAAGTAAAAACGCATATCTACATCACTACTAATTAGTAATGCACGTCTACTTTTCAACGGCATGATAGAAAACGAAGTTTTATTTTGAATAATTTATATTTATTTAGTGTTTTCTATGAAGTCCTATTTACAGATATAAATGTAGTATTTTGTTTTTTAAATATTATTAAATGTCTTTTCTAAAAAGATATTTAAAAATTTGGTCAATTTTCTACTTAAAATTTTAATACACTATATAAGTGCACAAATATACTAAGTTAATTGTTAATTTCATTTAAAAAATTAAAGCAGATAAAAAATTATGTGAAAATCCCTAGGACTTCTGAATTATATCCAGAAAAGTCATTTACTTCTGTAATCCTTCTCCTTTATTTTTGAAAATATTGAATAAACTAGAAAAGGTAAATATTTAAAATTTCCTGCATCATTACACTTTGATTTAATTAGAAATGGCTCAGCTCGATGTCTTCCCAATTTATTGTTTACCATTCTTCAACTTGTCCTTATGTTTTTCAGAGAATTTTTAATATAACTAGAATAATATTGTTGTTTTTTAACACATTGATCTCTACTTTTCAAAAGTTCGAACAATGTACAGTAGAGACGACTGATAAAATACATATTTTACACTGCGTTACAACAATTTTGTAATGCTGACCATCGCAATCCTTACAGTACCTAGTCAGTTTTTTTGTACAGTTTTTTGCTTTATTCGCATATCAAAATTTGGAATGTTTTTCGTAACACGTTACAATATTTTCATATCAGATAAGCTTTCAGGGCGTAATCGTTTCCTGGTAGCTGTTCCAGGTGGGTATTTTGTTATACATACCACTTGGTAGTTTTTTTAAGTGCTGTATATAATCATTTGATCAAACAAGTCTACTGTAGATTTACATTCATTATAGTCAACAAAAATTTCTGGTTTCTGATAGATATAATTACTTTTAGATATACTTACAGTTTTTAAAGTATATTTAGTTAAAAAAATTAATATATTCCGTTTGTATTTCCACTTGCGGATACTAATACATTTCTGATTTTGTTTAGCAATGAATTAATCTCTTTTTAATTTTTTCAATTTAATTTCTTCTAATATCCGACGAAAATTTTTATGTATATTTCCTACTCGATAAGTATTAGCATTAATTAGTTTTCTCCACTATGATGATGTATTGATTCTCAACATTGTTTAACAAAAATGACTAATTGGACTGTAGCGCTACATATAGTGGTTACAAGACCACTAGCGAAATAAGCATATTGATGATAAAATTATGATTTTATATCATCATATTTAATATTTTATCATTATGCTAGAAATAATGGAAATTATACTGTGGTGCCCTAAGCAGATTATGTGGCAGTCAACGTGTTAATAGGTGCAGGTCGAAGCATTCGTTAGCTAATTTATTGTTCTATAGTAAATTAATTTTGTAATTCCCTTAAATTATTATTTCATAATTTAAATACTTGTATATGATTGCTTCTAGTAATATCTAAACACTCTGATTATTTTACTTGAATTCCCCGAATATTGAATACCATACTTAATTCTTAAAAATATATATGCATAATATGCAAAATTTGCCACCCTTCCTCTGCCGTTCTAGACAACATAAGCAATCTAGTAATCTGGTAGTATAAACAAATGATATTAGTAATTAAAATTATATTTTAAAAATAAATCTCATAATTATGTCAACTAAATTAACAATTGCCTGTGAATAACTGTAAAATTAAAGTTTTTCAATATTTTGAGTATATATTACATCATTTAACAACTATTAAATAGAAAATTGTTGTACATAGATTAAGAACTTAAACTTCAGATTATGTAAGTTGTGTCGAGACTTCAAAAAACGCCGTACATCATGAGTAGCTGTGGGTGTAAAACGCATGTCTGTACTAACAAACATATTAACATAAGACAAATCTAACTTAAGTAGCTATTTACTATTGAATTATTTTACAGTAAAATGTTTACTCGGGAAAGAAATTACATTTAATAAAATCTTATTTTCGTGTTCAAATAAAAAAGGAAGACTTTCAAATGTTTACTTACGAAATTTATATGTACCATAAAATGCTTCTCTAAAATTATGTAAAGAGAGTTACATATTTCCATTAATTTCATAACAATATTAATAATGATGAAGTTTTGAATAAAGCCTCTTTTTATTGAATGGATGTAGTTTTATCTGAGTGAGTATATCAATTCTCAAAATATCTACTTATGTAGCACTTATTTTCATGAAACTACTTTACATCTCTTAACAAGTGAAATATGGATAAGTTACATATATTCAGAAGAAAACTTATTCGTCCAATATTTTTAAATGGACATATAGACGCAATAATATTTTTGAGCCATTTATAAACAAATTTTATGATGATGCTCTTCAAAGTTGATATTTCAAAAAGATTTTACTAAACTACAGGTTGGATAAGCTATTTTAGAATAAACAACTTTTGGAATATCTACAAAAAGTTTTCAATAACAGACTAATTAGTAACGACCTATTTTCTCCGAGATCGTATGATTTAATTCTTTAGACTATTTTGTATTTTCATACCAAAAAAATTAAATTTTTAAAACACCAATGTAAAAGTAGATGACTTTCAAAACAATATCAGCGAACTTACAAAAATGTTCCGAATATTTACGTTTTAGAAAACATGAATCATAATATTATTTTATGTTTGAATGTCGACCAACATTTTCAATATCTGCTTTCACTGTAAGTTTAATATTTATATGTATGTCATTTACCTAATTGATTGTGGCACCATACTACTTGTAAATGTCAAACTTCTTAAAAAGGGGCAACTTTGAATTATGTTTTATTTAAGATTAGATTGAACAGATTTAGTACAGATAGGCGTTTCATAATACATAGCTACCCGAGACCTAAGGACATTTTGCGCTTTTGTTATTTCACGAAATAGTAGCCCAACGAAAGAAACGTCCAAAACTAGTTTGATTTCTTCCATTCCCTCACAAATTCCCGGAAATCTTATAATATAACAAATTCAGTAACCTTAACCATTTATTCATATGGTCAAATCTGAAACAAATTTCTATCACAATATTGGTAATTTGGTTAATGTAAATTGATATCGAATTCTTAGCCAATCTTAGATTTAATGCAATTTGTGAGTCAATCGTATGTGTTTTACTAATCTTGGAATAATTAAGAAAATGACTACACTTTTATTTCACCCTTTAAATACGATCGTAAACTTGTTGATACCTGTCTCATCAATTTGGGTTGGGTACTGCAGCAATCCTCTTTGAATATGGATTTAATTAAATTCGAAGTACATGCTATAACACTAGTTACTATTGTTAAATTAGATCGGAAAAACTAACACTTAGGTTACCAGAGGCAGACGGAGAAAACACACATAAGAAAATTATTGTTAATTATTTTAATGAAAATTGATAGCATATTGAAAACGCCAAATGCAGAAGGAGGATATCCTTGTCGTAAAAACTGTGATGGAACTCATATTTTAGAAGAAAAGCTAAATTTAAACAAGCTTTTATTATAATGCTTGCCTATGCTATTGAGGGAAGAGCAGTAAACATTACGTGTTTATTATTCTTTTCAAGTGTTAAACAAATTTAAAGTCGATAACGAAACTTTTTTAAAGAGAGCTGTTTCATATAGAAACAGTTGAACTTACCAGTTTAACTTTAAAAGCGAGTGACAATCAAAACAATGATTAAAGCTGAAATATCATCTGCAAATATAACGATCATAATTTTGTAGAACTGGGGTTTAGATTTCGACCCACAGAATGCCTTGAAAAGAATAACTGTAAGTTATTATGAGACAATTTAAAGAAAAATGGATGCAATTCTAAAAGAAAACGTCTTGAAAAATTCATCATTGTGTCTTGTTCCATTGTTCGTTGGTTCTTCTAAGAGGAAATGTATTGCATAAGTATTTTCTCTACAGTAAAATTTTAGCCTTATTATATTTCTTTTTATTTTGGCATTTAAAAAGTAGTCAACGGGCGCTAATTTAGTTCTATTTTAATCCAGTTTGATATTTTTTATTTATATTTTTTTTATATTCATTGTGTTGTCGGGAAACTTACAACGTATTTTTGCAACAGATGACACTAGTTAATTTTCGTAAATATTATAGTTATTTGCATCTATTTAACTTCATATTGGAAAAAAAACTTTTCCTTTCGTAACGGAAAGAACACATGTCAAACTTGAACAGTTGCGTAAAATGCATGGTGACAGTGCTTCATAAAAACGTCAATGTTAACAATGATGCACGAAATTCCGTGCTTCTGATTTTGACTTTGCATCTTTAAACTTCCATTTCTTTTCTTCTCTTCGAAACTCGTTACGTGGTGTAACGTTCGTTCCAGATGGAGCTGAGAAATTTTTCGCCAATAGAAATAGGTCCTTCTATGAATGAGGGATTATGAAAGATGGTAAAAGGTTGTTGAAGAAAACTAGCAATATATAATTATTTGAAATTTTTGCATATTAATATATGACAAACAAAAAAATACGCTATGATTTTTTGGACGACCCAAAGCGTTCTTTACATTTTGGGCGTACAAAGAATTACGTACATAATTTGTTTGGTTAATTAATATCACATACACAATTACGAAACAACTACGGATATAGATCTATTACTAGTTCACTACAAAGTATTTCTTCCTCATGGTTATTAAGAAATAACAATAATAGTGTTAATAATTTTAATACTTCTTGAACATTAAATATTTCTTAGAAATTGATTATTACACGCTCTAATAATCTTCTGTTCTCTACGACTCACATAGTACTTTACACATTTTATCGACTTTTATAATTCTAATATATACAAAAAGATGTGAAATCATTCAAACATAAAGTTTTTCAATCATTTAAAATATAGAGAAATAAGCAAAAAAGATTAAGTGTACAATTCATTCATATAAAAACACATATGTTTCTATCTAATTTACACGCCTATTAAACAGATCTATACTTAAATGAAATTAAAACTAGTTTCTGAAATTGAAAAGTTGTGACCCACTGTAGCTAGGCTATGACCTAGAAAGAGTCTTTTACACAAGAGACTTCGAAAGAAGCAAGTGCAAGGTCACATACTTCTTCCTTCATTGCCACACGAGAACTTCCTCATACAATAAGTCTTATATAATAACTAGTGAGAATTATCTTAATTTTTAATACTTTTGCTGTTTGGGAAAGATAATTTTGAAACGATATTTATATTAGATTTTTTATTAAATTAAACAAATTCTACTCTTTGAACAATTAATATTATACAGTTGATCAATAAGGTTGATATATAACCCCTTTCCACAATTAACTATTTGTAAATTCTGTATACGCATTTCGACAACCAAGTTGTCATCATCAGCAGATAATTTCAAAGTGTCGCACCTGGTAAAACACGGCGAAAAAATTGTACGAAAAAATAAACTCCGTACGCGATCCGCACCGTTGAAAACCAAGATGTGCACATCTTGGTTTTCAAAATGGTTGTCGAAATGCGTATACAGAATTTACAAATAGTTAATTGTGGAAAGGGGTTATATATCAACCTTATTGATCAAGTCAATCAACCACAGGCTCCATCAAATTCAACTACAATATTATACAGAATCTATAATAAGGAATTATAAGCTATTTTACGTACACCCTAAGTAATCCCAAGAGCACTATTAAACAAAACGTATATAAAGAAGCTTGCTGTAAACAGAGTTATGTTATAACTACAACAGACTAATAACTGTTTGCAAAAGCTAATTATACTAACGTTGCGAACATTATGAGAAGTGATTACTAACTAACAGCAATGTTAAACTGTTTTTTTGTTTCAAATGTTATTATATACATATATACAACCAAATTTTCTATAACTTTGTGCAGTAACTCGGTTCTGATGTCACGAATGTAGTGTTCAATATTCAATCTTAATGCCTCAATGGTTGATGGTTTATTTATATAGACTATAGCAACCCACAAAAAGTTATCTAAATGAGTTTAACCACAGCTTCTTGAAGGCCAGTTACGTTTCTTGAAATTATTCTTTCGCCAAACAATACGTCGATATCGACAATTGCAGTTGTGTATTAACTTATTTACTTAATAAAAATGAGCTTTATCTGAAAAGATAATATTTTTGCCCAAAATTATAAGCCGCTAAACCAAACAGCAAAGGCACGGCCTTTACGAAAGTCTAGTGGCTTCAGTTTTGTGCCAACATAATCTAATAGGGATGTAAACTCAAATCTTTTCGCCAGATACGCTAAGTTGTCGTTCTTCTAAGCCATAATTTTTGAGCATGACGAGGAATCGGTAAATTTGAAACTTATGCAATATTATTTCTTACAGCAACAATATTCTCTATATTTCTTGCATTTCGATCTTGGTATTTTCACATCGTGAAGAGCAAAATGCCTTCAAATTTTTCTACGATTCGAGGAATAATAAGTACAGAAGGGCGATTATGCGGACCATAGTTATCATACGTTGAGTTTTCACAAAAGAAGGTATATTTTCATACAATTTTTGGATGATAACTATATGTTCTTGAAGCGTGTATTTAGCTATGAATATTCAGCAGTATATTAAACACAAACGACAACTATGACAGTTATAACTTTTTACACATGGTTACCATTTAATTACAAAATCATATCATTATTATTTTAAAACCTTTTACTTACATTACGCACTTATATTAACTATACCTTGTCTCAGAATAAGGAGGAGTGATTCAAATATTGCGCCAAAATAGTACATATTTTTAAGAGATTTCATTGATTCTTGAACAAGCAAGTTTAATATCTGGTACTGATCTAGAATTCGACGGCACTTTAACTTATTCTTTAAGAAATCTTATTCCCTTTATAAAGGCGCCCAGATGTTTAAAGAAATAATTTGTTGGAGAAAATATTGGTAAATATAGCTGATGCTTGATTAAATTCCGAATGTGCTGGGAAATCTAGATTCTTGCATTTTCGTATAACAGAATAAGTTCCTACTTATCCACAAAAATCGAATATTTTCATTTAATTGTACATTTATTGAATATATTATATATATATATATATATATATATATATATATATATATGGCATTTACCATTGCCAAGAAAGAATAACCTGTTAAAAAGTCTAAATCTCTAGTACTGTGTGGGTTTCAAAAGCACTTTTAACTTATTCATTTGAAAATCTTTCTCGTTTTATGAAGGCGTCAGGATGTTAAAGGAAATAATTTGTTAGAGATAATATTGGTATATATAGTGGATGCCTGAATTTTATAATTTAAATCATTAAATTCCGAAACTATTTACCAAGCTTAGTTTCTTGAATTATCATATAACAGAATAGCTTCCTACATGTCGATAAAAGTATATATATATAAGTAAAAACATGTGGATAGTTTGTCATTATAATCAATAAGAATTTTAGTGTATACTCTTTTTTATATTATACAACTAAACTGAAAATTATTATTCCACATATATCCACTGCTGAACTATAAACGTACTTTCACGTACTTTAGAAAAATTAAATTAATTTATTTAGTTTATTAGTATTAAGTTTATTTATACATATTTTTAAACAATTTAGAAAATTCTGTCTATTTTCGAATAGAGAAAGTAAATATCAGGTCTACCGGAAAGTTCTGTCCGTCTTTAGAATAAACCAAAATTATAAATTTTGTATGTTCCATTTTTCAAAAAATATCTTAAACCTAAAGGGGAACAATTGAAGCAGTGCTTGTCTGATATCTTCTTCGTTTTTGAATTTTTTGCCTTGTAAAAAATTTTATAAGCACAGAAACAAATGATAATCGGAGGGTTTTAGGTCCAGGGAGTATGGTGGATGCGACAGAATTCCCCAGCCTAGCTCTGCGAGTTCCTGACGAGTCCTGAAAGCAGTATGTGGTCTGGCGTCATCCTGAAGCAGTGTGATGTCCTTCTTGACAGTATCGTCATCGATCAAAGAAAGTCGCACAGAGCGGGGCTTATCAGAAAGATCGAAATCACCTACTTGAAATTTTTCGAACCATTTTCTGCATATCAGAAACTGTACCTTCACCAAACACTTTGAATGAATTTCTATACGCTTCTATAGCATTTATTCCTTGTTGAAATTCATACATAATACTGTGGCGTAAATTATCAGTAACCATGGGTACATGATCGTGTCTCGCTTACTGCATCTTCGTTTTAGTTCATTTATTAGGTAAATATGTATACATTCGGTGATAAAAAGAGAGAGCCAAATATGCGTCAAATGTAAATGCGCATACTTGTTGAAACTTGTAACCGGAACGGAAAAACTTTCCGGTACACCTAATATTAGAAACTTATTTAAGAAGGAGATATTACAATACTAATAATAAATGACTTTATTTCTTTAATATAGGTGCCCAAAAATCGACCTAGCTTCGATTATGAATTTTTAAAAACCCTTTGACAACTTAAATCACCAGCCAAAGCTCACACGGCGGGTAAAACGATAAATGTTATGTACTCTACGGAAATTGTTTAATTATTTTGAACAGCCAACATGAATTTCCTCTAAGATCTTGTAATCTTACATCATGTGATTCCCTATTACGGCATTTTTTAAAGAATTCAAAAAGGACCAACGCAAAATATAATTATAGAAAAAATTAATGGCATTAGGAGTAGTTCCATGTTACAAAATGTTTTTGGTAGCGTTATGTAAAGTAGTTATATGAAAGTGATGGACAATTTCAACATCTGTTATAATTTATTATGGTTATTATTATTGTATACAAATGATTTCTTAATGTATGTAACATTCTGCATTCTAATCAATCACTATTTTGAATAGCATCGTGGTATTTGTTTATTAAACCTATTTATTTTGGATACAGATAATAATTATTAGAAAAATGTATCACTTTGATTAAATAAAACACTTTAATACACTACACTCTTTATTTTAAAGATATCTAAGAACTTTATGAACAATTAATCTGTTTCAAAATGGTTTTAATTTTTTTTTCCCTGATCATATTATTAATCTAATGCAATAGTAATTCTCCATTTTATTTTTATGTACCACTAAGGAAAGAATGAATGACGAATAAAATTGTACAATTTCTTTCACAATAAGAAGAGATGTTATTGTTCAGTGGGAATTCTCTAAAATATGAAAACATTTAACTAAACATTTGAAGATTAATTATTATCTTCTGATCTTCACTACTTGATCAATTCTATTAATTAATATGTTATTTTAGGAAAATTTCAAGCGAGTTCCATGGTTTACTTTAGTGTCGAATTTTTTGAACTCATGTTTCATACAAGCGTTTCATTTTAAAAAATTAAAAGTTTTCTAATAAAATATACTCGTAGTTACACTAAATGTTCAAAACTAACTCCATTTTCGATTCTTAGCTTCATGTTATGAACGATACAAATAATCAAAACTGATTTCTTATTCCTAATAAATTTTACAGCCTGCTACAGTTCTAGAGAGTAAGAGTTTTCGATCATATGTAGATTATTGATTTTGTTAATGAATCTTAGAATTTCTAATTAATATCAAACAGTTATACCTTGTACCTTTCGTCCTTTCGTATTGTAAAAGTGATTTAATATTAATTTTAAATAAGAAAATTGCATTATGTAAATGAACATAATTTAATTTATGATTCTGTGAAGAACATTCATCTTTAAATTCATATATTACTAAACAGTTGAAGCATTTCCGTTTAGAAAGAGCATTAAAATGGAACGACTATTTAATTAATATATTGTTCAAATAAAAAAAAATGGATTTATATAAACCGAATAAAAATCTCACTTATATTTAAATACATAAGCATGCGTGTGCATATACATATTGTTAAACATTTGCCCACATGAACTACGTATATCTGTGTGTGTATTTATATGGTATTTGGGTTTAGTGTCAGCCAACAGAAATTGTTTTTATGTTGGTCGGAACCGTTACATTATAACCAAAAACTTTCTCCGTACTCGTCTATACCTCTAGGTCATCCACTTAACAATGTGGACTGTTTACCATATTAATGAAACTGGACATCCTATTTTGAAGAACTTGACTTTCTTAAATATGCAATCGAATCACGTCCGGTTAAATTATTACGATTATTATTCTTTAAATAATACTTAGGAAATGTAATTACATTAGCCAACAGATTCCATATCTTCATAATATTGTTAAATACCAAAAAATGCTTTTAAAACTTAATGACAATTTTATATATACATATATGTTATTGGTAACAATAACTTGGCCAGGATATTGAGATATGAAAGAAAGGCATTTTACTTTTATCTTCTAGCTTTCCAGTTAATTACATAGAATTTCTGAAAATTTAAAAGCTATTGAGAATTAGATAAAACCCAAGATAACAAATGTTTTAATTATAAAAACGTACGAAATAAATCAATCACCTTAAGACGAGAAGGGATTATGTGTTTGACCCAAATAATGAGTTAATGTTAAAAGGAATCATTCGAATGTTAATATCCTGTTTATACATATGTTTCAAGCATTCACATCAAGTAAACTTGTTATTAACGAACGATCCTTTGTAGGGTTTATCGTACCTTTTCACAGAAAAATTGTGAAAAACTGTTGCCTCCCTATTCCTTTTAACATTCATCTATTTAGCAAATCGCCGAAATAGTGTCTGTCTACACATGCTCTGGCAACTTTGTTGCCGACATGCGAGATAGACGCATTCTCGTTCTATCGTTCAATATATTCGTGCGTTTTACGATTGAGGGAGGCAATTAAATAACAAGACTGGTGTGAGAAGTGTTATTTATTGCAAATAAACTTTTATCGTCTTCAACATACGCTCCTTCCCTATCTATACACCGCTCTATACGTGTCTTCCATTGTTCAAAACAATGTTGTAGTTCATCAGTTGTCAGACTCTTCAACAACTCTGCCGTTTTTGCTTTTACACATTGAACAGACTGAAAATGTGTTTTCTTTAGTGCACTTTTCACTTTTGAGAACAAGTAGAAGTCAAATGGGGCAAAATCTGGCGAATATGCAGATTGATCAAACACCGCAATGCCTTTGTTTGCTAAAAACTGCTTCACAAATAGGCATCATTTTTGCGCAACCTTTTGTCATGTTTAATTCATCATGTTTTACTGTTTCTTTGTTAATGTTTACTAAATCGGCAATCATCCGAATGCTCAGAAGTCGGTCTTTTCGCACAATTTCATTAATTTTCTGAACGTCCTTCAGTTCTTGCAGTCACAGGTCGACCAGGACATTCATCATCTTCGACCTCTTCCCGACCTTCAAAAAACCATTTATGCCATTTAAAAACTCGTACGTGCAACATTATCACCAAATACCTCCTTAACATTTGTAAACATACTGTTGGCGATTTTTTAAATTTGACCAGGAATTTCAGGTTAATTCGCTGTTTAATTTGTTATTTAATTGCCATATCTCGTAAGTCGTACAGTGCCTACTTAAAACACGAAAAATTAAAATAAACGAACTCTCAAAAGTGAATAATTAATCTAGCATCTAAACTACAACAAAACAACAACCAGAGACACTCTGAACCATAAACCACTAATAAAACTAGTCAATTTGTGGCATTATATCACATAAAAAATAAATTGTTCTAACAAATATTTCTTTGATATCTAGAACAAATAGAATCTCAATAGTAACTTTTAGTTTTGATATGAACAAAAACTATAAAAAACTATTTGCAGAACATAATCGAGGACAAAACTGTCAAATTAAATGCTGCTGGACTACTTTAATATCATAACTCTTATCGTCGCGTTTAATTTAATTAAAATGATTCATTCCGAAACATTATAAAGTTTTATTGGCTGCGCCGTTACAAATAATATTGATGTATAGCATTATTTTCTCCGTAGACATAAAATATACATATTTTTTATTTTCAGATGTACTCCGCGTTGTAGATCTCATGTGATTCTGAGAAGAACCATTCTCTCTTGATGCTGTCTCTGGTATCTTTTGTTCAAGTAATAATCAGACCGACTCCAGAATGAGAATTTTTTATCTTTTCTTCATAAGGGCACCCGTTTAGACATTAAAAAAATGTAAGCTTGCCAAATGCTACTTTATATATATATATATCACCTTATTCATAAGATTCTTCTTACCGTAGCCCGTATGTAGCTCCAAAAGCATTTCTTACTTAATACTTTGCGCATTTAATTTCTATTATTATTACTTAATTTCGTAAGTCCTCAAAGTATTTAATTTTAATGTATAATTAGTTGTAGGTGTTATAGACAACTATTTGCGATTCACTTAACCCATTTGGCGCCGATGTACTCATTTGTGTATAGCTAAACATTTTCAAAAATTTAAAAA
Source organism: Dermolepida albohirtum (assembly GCA_031893035.1). Lineage (NCBI taxonomy): Eukaryota > Metazoa > Arthropoda > Insecta > Coleoptera > Scarabaeidae > Dermolepida > Dermolepida albohirtum. Next base: position 361,560 of record JAVIWB010003531.1, on the reverse strand, counting down.
ATTTGAAAATATTTGTGAATTTTTTGCAATTGCATATTAAAAGAAACCTTTAAAAAAATAAAAAAAATTGGCTAGATACATATCAACTGTCAAAAAATGGACTGCACAGACTTTCTCCTTTTTCAGCTTTTCCTATATTGCTAATTTCTTTTGTATTTTATTTTTCTGAAAATGAAAATTTCTTTTGAGTAAATAAGCAAAAACGAAATGATCTGGTAGCTACTTTTACAAAGTTATCGTATTTTAAATACATCTGTACTCAATTGAGTACAGTGGCAGAATCCATATAAAAATTGTAGCAACACTGCTACAGAAATATTAAAGCATACTTGTACGTTTATCTACATATGTAAGAAGGGGATTCCCAAAATATGAAAGTATCAATTCTACTAGTTGTGTCTGCTTCGAATAAGGTTAAGTGTTGAAAGTTAGCATCGTTGTGTTGTGGTTATAAGTTTAGAGTACAAAAGTTTATGATGAGTACTAAATGTTTTAAAGTTCGTAATGATTTCAAAGGATTACAAGAAGCTGTTAACGCAATATTGGAAGATAGTGATAACGATTCGTTACGTGATTTGCAAAAATGTTTTGAAGATTTTCACTTGTAAACCGCCGCTGTACTCAATTGAGTACACTCATCCCACTCAGCCTATTTATTATTGCTTAAACTTGTTCCTTATTTTATATTAACTTTGTATACAATGATTAAAAAACAAACTTATTTGTTAATTATCGCTTCTCGTTTTATTTTGGCGGTTAATGGGTTAATGCATTTAAAACATAAAATTTCAAATACAATACGTACATGTTTTTATTTAATGTCCAATTAGTTTTCAATATTTAATACTTTTAAATAAATAAAATTCATGTTCTATTTAATTTTAAAATAATGCCCCGAGCTCACAATACATGATGGTTTTAAAACTTTAAATTCGTTTTCAATTAAATTTATACGATAATCAAATTATTATAAGCGTAATAAAAATGACGAACCAATAGGAACATATTTATTACCTGTTTTATCTTAAATATATTGACATAAATATTTGGCAATTGTTTTTACAAAATCTTGTATGGACATATTTTAATGACTTTGCGACGTGTAACCTCTGTTAAACAAACTGACTGACGTAAAAGGTCTTAAGGCGGGATCGGCTTCTGGTAATGAGCCTCCAGTTGCAGTTCTTGGATCATTATTTAACATAAGAACTTGTCCATTACTGCTTTGTCTAAAAACAAATTATAAACGATATTATTTAAATGCTATGAATTGCGTACTTGATGATGGTGTCTCCTTCAATTTCTATAATATTTTCATTGTTGGTGAAGATAATACATCCATAATTCGAACCATTTTTTTCACTATATTCATTCAAGACTCCATTATATACAAGCAGATCATCTACTAAAACCTATTTACGAAACATATATTTCAATAAAAATTAAAATAATATTACTAAATTGCAAAATATATATTATTTTAAATACCGCAAATTCTTTGACTCCTCTTCTAGGAGTTTTCGAGTAATTCCACAGTTTTATTACGGAAATTTTTATAGGACTGTCCAGTACTATAAATATTCTGTTTAGGCATTTGGGTAAAATCGGGGCAAGCCATGAATGCGCTCCAGTTTTATCTTCATTTGTTCCATCTATTAATTTGTCGGGAGTTCTTACATCACCAGATACATCAGGTAATACATTCACACTTTCAGGATAGGCACAGATATCTATAAGAAAATCAAAAGTATTCGTTCCTTTCGTAACTCTTTAGCATTTATGTATTAATTCTATACACTTTTACATTACCTAATTAACGTTAGTTTTTACACAAATAAATTAAAAATATGTTTATATTAATATTTGTATTGTACGCATATCGTGTATAGTGTCAAGGTGGACGCACAAGTAGTAGCAGAATGTGCTCGGATCAAGAAGATAATTTAAAAGGTGCCTTTCTTCTCCCACAGTAATGCTAGAACATCATTCTCAAACTAGTGTTTCATTGTTTTTTAGTTTTGACTGCTATTTTCAGCTTCTGATACAAATATCTTGTACGGCTTTCCTTCGTATTCTAAGTCTTCCTGTCAGTCTTCTTTCTTGTCTCTTACTTTGCAATATCTATTTTAGTGTCATTCCATCTTCAGCCTCTTAGTTTTCATGTACTTACTATAGCTCCATATTCCTTGTTCATTTACTGGTTATGATATCCGTCTGAGTATTTTCCTTTCGTATGTGTTTATAGTTAACAAACTCTTTTGTTATGCAACGTAAAACAGCTTTTGTTCTGCGCTATAACTGAAGGTTCACGATACGCTTTATTTATTATTCACTACCATAATTGAAGAGCAAACAAATATGCAACATAAATTTGTGCTTGACAATACGACAAAGCCAAATCAATCACAAGATATACTAGTCCTGTAAAATTATTATTATTTGAATGCTCAACCAGCTTTCAGGTGTTAGATCCCATACAGACTTGTGAAATACATTAGAAACTTTGTTTTATTGATAGAAAGTACTTTTAGTTAAATATATAGTCCAGAAAAATTAACTTTATATTTGCGTTTATATCAAAAATAAATATGTAAACCTAATTTTATGAACTATAGATGTGTATATTTTACATGTTTCCATATATTTTAAGCTAATACATTCCATCACAAAAATACCGGGAATTGTTCAATAAAATACAAAATTAATCATCCAAACTTATTTAGTTGTCCTCGAAATTGACCGCTGCGATACACTTAAGCTAATGGCGAAACATTTCTTATAGGCACTTTTCGGTATAGTCTTCGGCTTCATCTGAGAATTCTTTTTATAGCTTAAGTGAATACAAAACGGCTTCTGTAAATGGTCATTTATATTTTACGAGCATTAAAAGTCACACAGGGCCGTATTGGACAATATATTTCGTAAAAAGTTTGCGTACAAGCATTGATGCTGAAATGGGTCATTATCAAACTGTGTTACGACGTGTCTCATGCGCGAAACATCAACTATAAAGTGTCAACAGACTTGTTCTTGTTCAGATCCTAAATCATTTTTCTTAAGCTTAAATGACGATTTTATATCACCATCTTTTTGACTTTGTTAATGTTTTCATTAATAAAAAATGTTTAGAATTGAGCGGAACGTGACAAAACTACAATTATTTTCCGAACTCCTTCGAATGTTTTTTATTATTTGTATGATTGTATTTTCGATAAATATTTGAACAATGCGGCACAAAAAATATGATTGACAACATAAAATTTACGGATTGGTGCCAATTTACAATTAAAAAACTACCCGATAATAATAGCGTCTGAATTCATCTATGACACACTACACTTTTATTATACGAAATTCTTTAACTTTCATCTAACACTTACTTGATTCTTCAAAATAGATCTTTTTGCCAGCGTCATCAAATACTTCAAGTCCGTTTAGACCACAATAGTACTGGTCACCCCAAGTTGAAAATATGTTAAATTGTATTACAAAACCCATCGGCATGTCTGGGTATTCATACAAATCCGGCTTTTTAGGCTTTTCGTCGCTGAAAAGATTTTCGGATGTACTATCTACATAAAGATACCTAGGTAATTCCTGATCGAATCTTATATCTTGAACATAATCGTAGCAAACATTACCAGGAGCTCGTCTCAACCAGAAAACTTCATTTTCCGAAATTGGACATGTTAAAGCTTTGCCATCTAAAAAGATTTTCAATTTGCTAACACCAACTGAAGATATATCCAAGGATTCGTTATAATTCCATAAGCGTAATCCTAAGAGTAAGAATTTATTTTAAAAAGTAAATTTTAATGGAGACTGGTTAATTGAATTAACCAAAAAAAAAAATAAATAAAATCCCTTACCACATCAATGTTCGTATTCTATATTCGTATTTCGACAATTAAATTGACATCATCAGCATATAATTAGTTACAGTGTCGCACATGGGTACGCGGTAAAACTCGCTCAGAACAATTTCACAACAACTTTTCCCGCTAACCACGAAATACATACTGATTATTTCACACAGACGTTAATATTTTCTGGTCTTAAAACTAACACTTGTACACAAACCTAGTAATTCAATAAGACCAATTGTTTTAGGGATTAACTCACCGACTTATTTAATCTTAAATACAAAAATTTGCCCGAAAAACTTGAAGGTTTGTGAGTTGTCAATTCAGTAGACTTTATTCAAATAATCAAAGATTGTAAATTAGAAGACGGGGAAATTTTAGTGCCATTCGACATAAAGTCATCGCTTCCTCAGTTACGTATTTTAGAAACTTTTAAAATATTTAGAAGACTTTTTTTATAAAAGTAAGATTCAACCGAAAATTTTAAATGCATACTTGCAATTGACAACCTTATGTATGTCTCAATATTGTTTCCAATTTCAAAGTAAATTCTATGGATAGAAACAAGGAACAGCAATGGACAATTTGCCTTTCTCTTTTTATAGAGAATTTATTTCTGAGTCATTTTGAAATTGATTTTAAACACACGCCATATATTTCCCAAGAATGAATTAGGTATGCAGTTGATATTTTGGCGATTTTTGACACTCATAAGTGTAACTTAGACGATTTCGTTAAGCAATTAAATTCAAAATTCCCGACGAATAAATTCACGGTAGAAAAAGAAAACAGGGACTTTTACCTTTCCTAGATAGTCTAGCAATTACCAGTAATCATAAAATAGAAATTGATATTTTACAAAAAGATGTCAATAGGTTTATCACGTTGGATTTAAATCATAGCATACAACGAAAGATGGGTTCTTTCAATTTTCTTATCAATCATTTGCTTAACTTTCCATTAACAAAAGTGAGATACAAAAGAAAATTAAATTTTATTAAGAACATTGCGAGATACGATTTTGATTCGGAAATAGTCATTAGTTTAATTAGGAAAGGTAACTTAAGAAAGACAATCCGGGATACCACTCTTTGTCAACTAAAAATAATCGAGACAAGTAATTTATGTGTATATAGTTTCACTCAGATACACAAAATTTAAATAGGCTTTTTAAAGAATGTGAGTTTCAAATTACATTTCGACATAAGAACTTTATTAAATTTCTCTTAGGAAATGTGAAAGATAAATTCGAGTTAAATCAGAATTCAGGGGTTTACGAAACAAACTGCCGAGATTGTAATAAACAATACATTGGCAAACTAAATGCACAAAAGGAACCCGGTATAAAGAACAATATCGTGTACATCATTAATCGACTTGAGAAATCCAGTTAAGCGAAACACGTGTTAAAAAATAATCATAACGTAATCATGAATTGTCTACATTTAATCAAAAATATAAACAATTACCGTAAACTGGAGAGTTACGAGAGCATATTTATTATGAAAAATTAAAACCATGTTCTTGAAAGATAGGATTGTTAAAAATGGTCAGTAAGTGGAAGCGGGGGTGTACTTTAGTATAAATGTTAGTTTTAACACTAGGAAATATTAACCTGTGTGTGAAATAATCAGTGTGTACTTCGTGGTTAGCGGGGAAAGTTGTGCCGGAATTGAACTGTGCGAGTTCTACCGAGAATCCAGATGCGACACTGATTAATTATCTGCTAATTCCTAGGAAATACGTATACAGGATACGAACATTGACGTGGTAGGAGTTTTATTTACCTTTTTTTGATTAAGTTAGTACATAACGAATAAAATATTACCAGACAGATATACGAAAGTTTCCAATGTTATAGTTAAAACAACTTCTTCACCATTATAAGGAATGCACCACATATTTCTCGAATCTGTTGTCAGATTTTTATTGTTTATTAGCCTATCCAATCCATCAGTTTCTGTATTACAGTTTAAATTCTCTTCTGATAATTTTACTACAGTTTCGTTACCTTGGATTAATTCCACACCTGTTAATCCTATAAGATTTGGATGATTCCAATTAGAAATAAACACTAAGTCAATTCGTTTGGCTCCGAATAGGATCTCTTCCCCATCAGTCTTTTTGGGTACCTCAGATAGATTGGGTTTAATTCCAGTAAACGGGCGTTCATTTTCCTATAAAGAAAAATATTAAAATATTCAAATTTTAAAACTGTAAAATTGAACTCACTTGGGAATAGGCAGAGGTTGGAGGTCTTTCCATTGGTGAAGAATCTTGGTAGGCACTCGAAATCAACGTTGGATAAAAGTTATCATTTTCGGCTATTAATCCCAAAACACTATCATCTGTTGTAAATAAAATCGTCTGTAAAATACTATATGAAACTTTGAAAATCAATCAAAAAAGAAATTCAATACATCACCAAAAGCATCAACACCGCCTAAAATTCCACCACAGGCTTTTCGTATTTCACCAATAAAGATTAAGACACCATCTAATGTAATCTGAATTTGCCGGACACCTCTGTGTGAATGTATACGTGATTTATTATAGTTCTAAAAAACATGCTGTTGTATTTAATTGCAAAATCGACAAAACAAATTTGTTATGAGTAACGAATGCTATGTTATAAAAATATAGATAAAATAATAATAATACCCATATTCTCATCATAGCTAATGTAGTTAAACTATGAAACTCAATTGATATGATATGTTTGCGTCCAGATGTATATGGGGCTAACCATACATGAACGTCATCTTGAGTTCTATTTACTCCATCTAGTAGATTGCTGACAACTCTGGGATCATTGTTACACTCTGGCAGAATATTTACGTCTGGTGGATTAGCGCTAATCTAAAATATGTTAAAATATCAAACAAATATAATTCTTTCTAAGTCTAACTAAAACCATTTAATTTATTTTTTCATTTACTAAGTTGACTCATATCAAATTTACAAAAATTTTCGTTTAATATTAAAAAAAGGACTTTATAACGTTACGTAAACATAACATTTTCGATCGTATTAAAAACTAAGCGAAAGAATTTTCGTCAAAATTCATTCCGAAAACCAATAGTTGTATCAAGATATAGTTGCTTTGAGAATGTTCGAGAGATATTGAACCTTATCAAACCTTACATCGGCAATAGTGATTCTTTTATCAAAAATTCCAAACATTTTGTCCAAAGACTAAATGGCTATGATCTACTAGTTAGTTTTGACGTCAAATCTTTATTTACTAGAGTTCATATACCTGACACTATCCAAATAATCCGTCAAATCCTTTCCACTGACAACTAACTTAATGATTTGGCCAATCTGGTGAATACTTGTTTAACTTCCACCTATTTTTAATTCCATGGTAATTATTATGAACAAGTATCGGGTGCAGCTATGGGGTCTCCTCTCTCTCCTGTTGTCGCTGACATTTTTATGGAGGCATTCGAACAATAAATCCTACACTCCTGTAACGAAAACCCAAAATGTTGGTTCAGATATGTGGATGACACCTTCGTTATTTGGCCGCATGGTCGGGATTCCTTGAACAACTTCCTTGTTTTCTTAAATTCACAACACGATTCCATAAATTTCACCATGGCGATTGAATCTGAAGGTTCCCTTCCTTTCCTCGACGTCTCGGTAACTCGTCATCTGGATTGTTCACTAGGACATTCAGTGTACCGCAAACCCACACACACTGATCGGTATCTCAATGCCCTCTCCCATTATCATCCCGCCCAGAAACAGGGCGTTATCAATTCCTTGGTCCAAAGAGCTGTCAACATATCTGACCAGCATTCTATATCCCAGGAATTAAGTCATGTTACCAAAGCTCTTATAAATAATAATTTCTCCAACCATAATATTCAGCGAACTATAGATCGACATCTTAATCCCAAAATCCCACAACTTAATACACAGCTTACATCATCTCTCCCCCTGTCTAAAGCCCATCTACCCTATATACAAGGTGTTACTGACCGCTTCAGTAGGGTTCTTCTCAAAAAACAACATCAAAACCATCTTCAAACCCCATTTCAAATTATCTGACCCTTTCTCCGTAAAAGACCATGTTTCTTTAGAATCACCTGGTGTGTACAGGATTCCTTGTTGATGCGGCAGGACATATATTGGTGAAACAAAGCGGTCTGTCGGCACTCGTGTTTCTGAACATGAGCGTTGTACTAGGTTGCTGCGCATAGTCGGTTCTGCACTTGCCGAGCATAGGCTGGAAACCGGGCACCATATTCAGTTTAATTCGACCAAGATCCTATCCCGCACTAACTATTTCTATGGTCGCAAAATCCGTGAAACTATAGAGATCTTTAAGCACCCCAATAACCTTAAGCGCGATGATGGCTACTCCCTACATAACGCTTGGCAATCCTGCATCTTCAAACTACCCAACCGCAACCGTAACGCATTAGGCATTGACACATAACCCATTATCCATATATAAACCCATCCCCCATCGACTTACACCAGTTTCAGTGCAGTAGTTCAGCCCTGAAGATGTCCCATACAAATGGGTACGAAACGTCGGCAGATATACAAGTGACGCGGTTCCAGCCCGAAAACCCAGTAGCAGACTCAATAGTGTAAAATTTTTTCAACTTTCTGCCTATTAAAACGTTTTTGCTATAAATTTTAGTCATCCTTTGATAATATGGTACTATGTTATGAAACAAATCAACGCTTTTTTGATCACAACTGTTTCCATTGTTCTCACTTTCTTTAGTGCATGTTCACTATGATCTCCCGAATCTCAGATTGATCTGTTTTTAATTGTTTAACATGAAAGGACAGAATCATCTAATATGTAATAATACTCATACAGTCGACTAAACGAGTATAAGTTTAATTAGAAATCTTATTTATTTCTCAATTTGGCAATCCTTCAAAACAAAACTGTCGCAATTTACATTTATTTTGACCGTAAGAATCTTTATTATTTTAATAGAAAGTACTGTGTTTTTAGCTTGCTTTAAGATATAGAGAAAGTGGTACTCCACACGTGATCTAGCTCTTATATTTAAAGAACAAAACAAACTATGAAATTTGAGCTGATGTCGGTTACGGGGACCATATCGATTGCAACCATAAAACGACGGATCTAAGTTTAGAGGTAGCCAGATGAATATAATTGATGAACAACATAATGGTCGTCCAAAAGACGTGTGTATTCGAAAAATGATTACAAAAGTGCAGATATGGTACTAGAAGACTCTCGAATAAAATTACGCGAAATAGCAGAGATTCTATATATTTCATATGGATTAGTGGTTCTGATTTTGCATCAGTATGCAAAATCAGAACCACTAATCCATATGAAATATATAGAAAAAAATTAAAAAATTATATGCAAGACGGGTGTTGCAGTTTTTAGCTGCGGAGGAGAACGCATTTCGGCAGTTAAAACACTATCCGAAAGACTTTAAAACCGGGATACAGCGTTATACACCCGAAAAGCAACAATCGAAATAATGTACTGAGACTAGCACTTATCAATTATCTTCAAAAAAGTAAAACACTAATAGTCGATAGATAAACTGCATGATGCAATACATTTTAGGCTCCAATTCAAGAAGAAACAAGAGTATTTTCTTTCATATCAATGGCAAATATTCATAAATTATTTCGAACTGCTTCAGCGTCTAATTAAATGAACTATGAGGAGAATACCATGAAAAGTCAAGTAATTTTTGCTAAAGAGTTCGTGTTTTCTTGTCCATACTCACTAAATTGGCTCACGCCCTTGTATTATGTCGCTCAATAATTACGTAATAGTAGATAAAGTAAAAATATAAAAAACTAAAAATATTTAAGAAATCTTAACAAAATCTTTTTATTTATACGACATATTCTCCATCAGTAAAAATACGATTTGCACAAAAAGTGCATTAAATAGTTTGTCTAACAGTGTTGGTATTAAGATTACTCGTCGTTAACTCTTGGATGTGTTCATTTGATGCAAAATAGCTTCGTTTCACCAAATGCAGCTAAATACAGATGATATGAAACAAATAGTTTTATTTTTGGTAAAAAAAATGAGCAATTGATGACCAAGGTTTATCGTGAAATAATAGCCAACCGTTCGGTTTCCGAACACGACGTATGATGTCGCCTATCAAACGTTTCAATACACCAATATTACATTCTGCATTAAGCGTTGTATCACCAGGAATGAATTCTTTGTAGCAATGGCCTTGGAACCATAAAAACAGTGATCACTATTTTGATTTTTGATTCAGTATTTTGTTTTTTGGTTAAAAAATTTTTACCATAATTTACATTTTCTTTGCCCATCCCTCAAAAACTGTTTGTGATAGATAATTATCGTCATTTCGTAGCACTTTTATTGTTACCAACAAAAAACTAGATTTTTATACGGAGGTGAAAAAAATACTATTACTTAATTGTATCATATCTTGACCCCCAGTGAACAAAATATTACGAAGTTTTTACAAATTATTTAAGAAGATTAACAATTCATAAATCAATCTCCCACTAACAAATGGCGCTATTGTTTTAATTAAAATGGAACCATTTCGATTAATTTCAAGACCAAGTTTCGAAACTGAAATATTTTTTAAATAGAGGGTTTTCCAATAAGGACTTGACAACTTTTTTTCAAAATAAAATGCAGACCATTTGAGATATTTCAAAAACTTTATTATCGGGTTGAAATACAATCAAAACATTTATGAATGGAACTCGACTTTGTTCATATGGCCACCGGGGGCACGTTTGCAGCGGTCGATTCGTTGGACCCAATTTTCGATGACTCGGCCACACAATTCGGCCGAAACGGCTGCTATTTCGCGTTCAATGTTGGCTCTGAGCTCTTCCAACGTTGTCGGCTTATTCGCATAGACCAATAACTTGACGTAGCCCCAAAGAAAAAAGTCTAGAGGCGTTAAATCGCACGAACGAGGCGGCCAATCGACTGATCCATTTCTTGAGATAACACGCTCATCAAACTTACTCCTCAATAAATCGATTGTAACGTGTGCTATGTGGCTTGTGGCACCGTCCTGATGAAACCACATGTTTTCCAAGTCCATATCTTCTAATTCGGGCCAAAAATAATCAGTAATCATGGCGCGATAACGATTACCATTCACAGTAACGTGACGATCATTATCGTCGACAAAAAAATATGGCCCTATCACGCCGCCGGCATGCAAACCGCACCAAACAGTTATTTTTTGTGGATGAAGTGGTGTTTCATGAAGCACATGTGGATTTTCACCCGACCAATAACGCATATTTTGCTTATTGACGAACCCATTGAGCCAAAAATGAGCTTCGTCACTGAAAATGATTTTGCGATGAAATTGATTATCTTGGCGCATCTTTTCCAGAGCCCAATAGGAGAACGTATGTCGCTTCAAATGGTCCATCGGCTTCAATTCTTGTGTCAGCTTGATCTTGTATGAGTGTAAACCAAGATCCTTACGCAAAATTCGCCATAAAGTGGTCTAGGCGATGCCCAACTCTTGAGAACGCCGTGGAATTGACTGATTTGGATCATTTGCTACAGACGTTTCAACGGCAGCGACATTTTCGACACTTCGACCAACCCGTTGTCTAACTGGCACGGCAACATCACACAACGAATATGTAGAGTCAAATTTTTGCACTAAACTTGTTACTGCCTGTCTACTAGGGCGAGAATTACGACCGAAAATCGGAGTTAACTCTCTTAAAGTAGCGGTCACCGACTTCTGAATTTCTGTAGTAAATTTTTATAATTTGCAGACGTTGTTCGTTCGTGTACTTTACCATAATGAAAATGTTAAGTTTACTGAATAAATTGACAGTGACAGTTCGATAATTAGTGAAAGGGTGCGTTCACAAATTGAATTAAAAGTTGTCAAGTCCCTATTGGAAAACCCTTTATATGAAGTGAGTACAATATTTCTATGTATTATCTTTTATTTTTATATTTATTTATTCCTTACCTTTTTAACATCAACGATTTTTCCATCATCTCCGAAAATATCAATTCCGTTTAACCCAACGTAATGTTTGTCACCCCATGTACTTAAAATAGTAATCAACAACTTTTTTCCAGTTGGAAGAGCAGGTATTATAAAATTATCAGCATCGGTACTTATAATGTCTTTGACAGAATCACCGAAAACGGATACTTTATTTTTTTTCTTGTTCTTCTTCTTTCTATAAGAGGTCTTTGCTATATCTTCGAAACTTGGGGTCCTCATTATACGAGAGCTCAGTTTACGTTTATCGTCTTCCATTTGATGAATAATTTTCTCATTTTCTGTCAATAATTCGTTAATTATTTCACGACGTAATTTTTCCTCTTTGGCTATCTTCATTTTATAATTGTTAAGGTGCAAACTGGATTGAGAAGGGTCGCTATCATGTTCACTTTTGATCAAAAAGACATTCAATTCTTCATTGTTATTGATCGAGTTTCCTAAGTACTTATGTACGTCTTCGGATGATTTAGATTTATTAGGGGGCATCATAAATTTGTCCCTAAAGACGTCTGGACCTAAAGCATTTGATTCCGCAGCTTTTTTTATATTGCTGTAAACGTAGAAGGGAACGTAGTTTGACATTTCACTTTTGGAACGAATTGGTATAGAGTTTTCAAATATCGATGGGCTGTACGAGGTCTTTTCGGAATCTATTGAAGACACTGGTGATAATGAATTTTCTGTAACTAGAAATTGCTTTATCATTAACTAAAAGCTACCTTTTACAAATATGTATTTGCGAAGAAACGAAAAAAATTATAGCACAGTTCTTTCAAAATCGTATTAACAAGATTAAAAAAAGCAAAAAGTTGCACTTACAAAGTATTTTCAGCAGTCAGTTAGATCAAAACGCAAGCTTTCGTGGAGTATATTGTTTTGTCTTTCTATTTGATATTTAATTAATTTAATCAATACAGTGAAATCTCATATAACGCCTGACGTACAGAAACAGCTTTCCAAATTACATATTTCAAGTATTCATTCCATCTAAATTATTCTTTAGTAAATGTGCGTGATCAATTAACTTTAGGGAAGTTATAGCACGCCTCACCCCGGAAATGTATTGTCATCAATTTTATTTTTTATAATGATTAAACGAGACCGTAGCATATAAGCATACAAACATTTGCGTGAATGTCATAAAAATCGTAAGTTAGCATTGAAATGGGACGCGGAACGCTTAAATGAATTCATAATCAAATAACAGCCATCTGTGAACAAAAAATAAAAAAATTGAGTGATTGTGCGTATTGATGTACTTTAAAGAAAACCTGTTACTAGTACTTTAGTATCCACCAAAAAGTGGTATGTTTTTAATGAGTTATTAGCAAATCTAAAGGAAGATATATATGTCTTTTAAATATGCTTCTTACATATGACAATCGTTTAATATCTTTTTTATAAGAATTACAATTTTTCACCGTTATGTCGTCTTTAAATTTAACACCACTTTATTATCTTTCAATATGGCCCTAACAACTGAAAATCCAATATAATAGATTTGGAACTATATGGAAGCGTTTTCTGGGAAGTCGTCACGAAGAAGAATCAGTCACACTTTTTATCGAACGATTCTGTATTTTTATTAAAATGCTGACTCTTTTTAAACAACAATTCAGCGTAGTAAGAATCATAAATCGGTGCGGTTTGCCAAGAACACGTGGCCAAATAAAATATCTTTATAATTTTTGCACCAGTGAAATACTTCTTCAAACTAATGACGATATTTTATATGACATACTAAATTTAACATTATGCAATGTAAATCGATCGTTTTGACATCGCCATAAATATTAAACAAGAATTATTGCAAGTACACGTAATATTGGTGATGATAGCATGGATAAGGTTTTAAGCTCCATAGAAAAGCAACTTCTAAAATTAAAGGAAAATAAATTCAACTATATATATCCCGATAAAAATGAAAGCTCGTATGCTGGAATAGAGGCAAGTTTGAGTATTTTAAGAATCGATGCAAATTCCCCTCACGTTCAGAATTGGCTCAACGCGAAGAGGATCAGGAAAATTAGAATTGGTCTAACATCAAGTTGTAATGCGGAGTCCAAAGCGTAGTGCTTTGGGCTCTGCAGGATACGTTGATTTACTGAAGCGGCACATATGATAGTTTGACCAGATATAATTGAAACTAAACACTGCAGCAAGAGGAAAGCATTTATCCACGAAATAGTTCGAGTTGAAATTCGCCTAGAGCGGCATTTAATATCGTACGACGTTTTAGTCGCAAACATTTTAGACGACGTGATATTGGGATAGGACTTTCTACAAGCAGTAGCGCTTATATTTGACATTGAAAATTCAATACCGAAAATGACGAAATAACAATGTCAACATTTTTAGTCAAAGGCTGCAAAATCAGAGTTAAACATTCCAGTGAAAGTTGAAGGTAATTTGATCCGTTGGAGCATTGTAGGAATTACTGAACAGAAACAGAGTTTTAAACAAAAAAGGATATTATTAGTGAAATTATTGGTTCGAGTAAGAGATGAGCCAATTTCTATTATCTATTTCTATTTCTTCTACTAGAATTGATGCAGCAAGTCTTCGAACCTGCCCAGGGGAATCTAGACGATAAGCAGATAAAACAAATGAAAAAGCTTTTAAGAGATTATCAAGACGTCTTTCCCTTGTCCGAAACTTGCCCAAATAGGAGAATCAATTTCCTGAATCTTATACAGAATTAACACCGGAAGTCATCGATCTGTTAAACAAGCTTCAAGAAGTACGCGATTGGACAAACAAGAGCAAGTTTATCGCAAGGTACGCGAAATACACTTACAAGGCACTATCGAACCATCGCAGCACCCGATTTCGGATACCAGTCCCTAGTCGTTCTGGTGAAGAAGGATGGTACTACTAGATTTTGTGTTAACTACAGAAAATTTAAAGTATCGACCCAGAGGATAGCCATCCTCTACCAGGAATCGAGGACATCCACAGCGTCCTCAATTTTTAGGTTTACTTAAACAATATAAAGAGGAATTTGTACTTTTAGCTAAAATCAAAATGGATTAGAAGCATTCCAGAATAATGATACAAATAATGTATTTTTAATAATATATAAATAATATTTTTATGATATATAATGACAATGATCCTCAATAGTTATCCACAGGCAGGGATATTTGCATTACTTTTGAAAAAATCACAATTAACATAAACTACTCAACATCGACATATTTACTTAAAAAAATTTTCTAAAAAAGAATATGAAGAATATGAATAATTTATAAGAGCAATTATATGTATACAACTATCGTGCAAGTAAAAAGTATATATCCATAACGTGCCAAATTTTGAGGATTATTGTTATGAATTAAAACAATAGAATTACTCAAGTACAGACACTTCGAGATATATCGTATTTGCTGCAGTATTAATTTTAAAATCTTTTTAAAGAAATCTATTTATTTGTAATTTGCGTTTTTAATTGTAGCTATATGTAGGTGTTTTTTTTAAACAAAAAAAACACCTTCTATTTAATGTAGATGATACTGCATATAATTATGCGCTTTTACGATGTGAAACTCAAAAATCCTAATTTTCACCGTTTTCCACATCGTATACATGTTGCAGAAATGAAATTTTTGAAAAATCTTACCGGAGAGCAGGGAAATTCTTTCAAAAATTTTTGCAATGTGATGATGTAAAAAGTGGTAAAAATTAGAATTTTTCTTAAATTATATTGGTTTCTTTTTCGAGTAAGCCAATTCAAAAAGATCGAAAGTTGTTTGCTATTTTATCTATGTTTCAAAATGATTATAAGGATAATATATACACATTTGCTTTCTAAGTATCGACTTGGAAAGCAAATGTGTATATACAGTTGAACTCGAATATAACGTACCCGGGTTATAGCGAACACTTGCATATTACGACCAAATTGAAAGCAAATAGCGAAAAAAGTCATTTTTGTATGTAATTATGGATGACTATAACGAATTCGTTTATAGCGAACCCTTGCATATACCGCCGGTATTAATAAATGAAAATTTCTTTATCGAATACATATTTAATGGCGACGAAACGGGTTTGTTTTATAAAATGACTCCTGATAAAACATTAAAATTTCGAGGACAAAGATGCATCGGTGGCAAACAAAGTAAAGAACGCATAACAGTTTTTGTTTGCGCAAATATGACAAGAACAGAAAAGCGAAAATTGTTGGTTATAGGAAAGGCAAAAAATCCTAGATGTTTTAACAATACCCACAATTTGCGTGTAACCTACACAGGTAATAGGCCTGGATGACGTCATAAATTTTCGAATGTGAGCTAAGAAAGTGGGATAGGGAGTTAGAGAAGAATAGACGGAAAATTTTGTTGCTAGTGGACAACTGTCCGGCTCACACACGTCTACATTTCAATTTTATTAAACTTATTTTCCTACCTCCTAATGCCACAGCAACTTTGCAACCTATGGACCAAGGCGTAATTCGCTGCCTCAAATCACATTACCGAAGACTTTTTTAACTCGTTTAATTTACTGTCTCGAGCGTGAAATGGAATTTAAAGTTTCTTTGCTGGACGGCGTAATATTGATAAGCAAAACTTGGCAAAAAGTGTCGTCAATGACAATCAAAAATTGTTTTAAACATGCTGGGTTATATAGTAGCACTGATTTTGATAAGGATGATGACCTTACTCTTGCACAATTGATTTTAAAACATAAAAATGATAATCATAACGATGATAACATACTACTGTCAGTATGGGTAAAACAAAACAATGTAAATATATTTAACAACGAGGAATGGGTTACTCGGAATTTGATAACGATTTAATAACTAGTGACTTTCCAACTGATGCGGAAATTGTGTCAGAAGTTTCTCAGCAAGAACAAGAGGAACACGACAATGAGGCTGAAGGAGCAGAAGAACTCGAGCCTGAACCACCAACAATAATGGATGTATTTAATGCCATAACTTTGGTATGGTGACGTTGGGAATGACGTAAGAAACGCGATTGATTTATTACAAAATAGAATCGAAAAAGTTATGTTGGAAAAAATTTCTGTGCAATCTAAAATAACAAATTACTATTTACCTCAATAATATGTATGTTCTATAGTAGATACTTGTTTTTCATTCTATAAGTGTCTATATCTATTTACTTGTTAGAAAAATAAATATGTATTTGTTTTAACATTTCTAGTGTATTTTATTATACGTATGAAACGATTAGAAAAGGAATTTTTTGTTATAACAAAATATAAAAAGTAATGATTTACTTTAGCATTTCTGTTGTATGTTTTATTGCGTGTATTAAAACAATTTTAAAATAGCGTTTGAGATTATAGCGAACACCTGCTTATAACGAACGTTTATTCAATGCCCTGCGAGTTCGTTATACTCGTATGTATCAGAGTTCGACTGTATTATAGAGAATCGTCTCTATAAAAACACGTCGATCATTCCAATAAAAAATCATTATTATAAGGAGTTTAAGGCAACTAAAATGCAAATAAATGCTTATAGATTTAAACATTACAGAAGATGTTTTAAAGAAAGTATTAATGATGACTTCCGCTTTACATGATAGATGTTAATAATTGTGATCCTAAGAAGCTTTGGACTTTTGTTAATGAAAGGCATGGATATACATGAGCTTCGACCTCCATGTTGGTTAATGATGAGGTATTAGGTCCCCCCCTTAGTGTTACTCCCTCTTTTATATTTCATTTTTAATTGGTTTTACGTCTAGTGCTGATTTTCCTGTCTTATTTGACATTGATTTTCTTAATCTTGCGACTGGGTTTTAAATAGTATTAAACCAAAATGTGTACTAAAGCCTTAAATTTATGAAGCCAACATTTGATTTTATCTCTAGTTTTGCAATTAAAGATTGCAGACATATTTTGTTAAATTATTTGACGCACACATTTAATTTAATTTTAAAGGAGAGTAAATATCCTGAAAAGTGGAAAGTATAATGCATAGTTTGTACATAAAACTGGTAGCAAGAATGATATTAAAAACTGTTCCCCTGTATGTAACATACCTAATTTGGTTAAGATATTTAAAAGTATACTTTTCGAAACCATTCATAATCCCGTTGAAAATCCACTATCGATTCAGTAACATGGCATAAGGGACAAAGTACTGCCGCAAATCTTTGTTATTTTACTCATTATGTACTGAAGTACTGAAGTTGACGCATTGAAGCATTTGACCGTGTATAGCATTCACTTATTTTAAATAAACTAAATATAATACAAACTGTCAGATCTTATTTAACGAATTTCCTCAATTACTTTGAATATCTGGATTTCAAGTCATTTACCTATTGTCCTTTTTCTCGACCAAGGTTCAACTTTGGGGCATTTTCTATTCTCATTTTTTGTTAATGATTCTCCTGAGTGTTTGTCCTCTGAATGTCGAATGAATGTTAATAATGTCATGATTTTTGTCACTAGATTACTGTGCCGCTTTCAAAGATGATATTACGTTGTTACATTCTTAGAGTTTGCCTAACGATATCCCTCTAAACGTGTCTAAATGCAGGGTTATTAGTTTAGCAAGAAAACGAACATTCGTAGGATTTAATTATAACATTGTGCTGTAATTTAATTAAGGATCTTGGTGTTTGGTTTGATATTAAATTGAATATTAATAAAACTAAATATCATAGGGCAGTACTTCTAATTGTTCGTTTTCTCTGGAAATACATGTCAACTAAATTATGCTTCTCCTATCAGTTTATGTAACACATATATTCACAATAAGAATAATTATTGTTCTGCTATGTGTTTCCTATTCTAAATATATGGATAAGTTTGAGAATATTCAGAGGAAATTTATTAAGACTTTGTATTTTCGTAAGTATAGCAATTATCTGTCGCATATACATATGACAACCTTTGAGAAAATTTGGGAATTTATCTCTGCGTAATCATATGATAATTATATGTTCAAATCATCTTTGCTCAAAATAGTTATATTTGTGATTCAAAACTTAACAGCACAATTTTATCTATCCGTTTCTAGATTTAACTCTCATTGCAGGCTATCTCTTTGTTACTAGTACTCATTATCATTCTCAATCTTCGATCTTGTCTATACTTATTGTGTGGACACTGACATGTTTAATATCAAATTGAATGATTTAATAATATTAACTAGTTTGTAATTTCAGAACATAATTTTCATCCATTTCTTTTTATTTCCAAATCTTTTTTCTTATGTTATTCAAGTTTATGTCTAACTTCGCTGATAATGCTTTTAGATAATGAATTATTATTACATTATATTAATAATTTTCATTATTCTCTTTTCTCTTTTTACATTTCCATTTATTTTAAGTGTGCTATAGTTAATATGTAGTATATATAAATTTATAATTAGTTCACTTTTAATGCTTTTGGATAATAAATTATTTATGTCTACGTTATTTATGTTTTCAACTATAATACATAAATACTACTGTGTATAATAATTTGCGTTGCAGACAAAAAATGATCGAATACGATAAAATTTGTTGGGAAAGGTCAAGAATAATGATGCAAACAACTATATCATTTTTTGTGTGTACATTTTGCAAGATAATTATGCGAATTTCGCATTTAAATTATAATGAGTACGATATTAAATTAAATATATGTATATACTTATATTGTAAATATATGTATACATATATATATATATATATATATATATATATATATATATATATATATATATATATATATATATATATTCAAAGCCAATGCGTGTTTTTTAATGTGTTAATTACGTAATGTAAAAAAGCATTGTAAAGTATAGTTTCATTTATATATGTATATACACACAGACAAACACACACACACACACACACAAAGCTATTCTGCCACGTACGTTATCAATAATTATTGTTGGATAAAATAAACATAGGAATAACTACCTACATTTTAGCTGCAGCTGTATATACAATAGTATATGTCTGCGATTAAAGTTTCTTTATAAGTTAATTATTTCGTTGTATATAAATACATACGATTTTATGTCTATTTTACTGCTATTCAATTAGACTACTTTATACACATACGTATATTAAAAAATATCTCAGATAGTTTATATATATATATATATATATATATATATATATATATATATATATACAAATGCACTCTCAAGTATGGACACTTGACTGAATTTTATATAAGAATTATATTAATGCCAATAAGTAGCGATAAATATCTTATTCATAGGGAGGTTTATGATTCAAACAGGTATTTTATTTGTATATATTCTCCAAATAATATGATAGAAACAATTTTATCTAGCAATAACTATAATTACCTGATATTGCATCTCAATAGCATTGTACGATAATTCCAAATATATATATTCAGGATTAAATGGTACGGTCATTAAAAAGGGACTAAAGTCTAGAAATTTACCTGAAATGAGTCGGTTACTCTATTACTAGCTCCTTGTGCGCATCAGTAGATCACTGAACGTGCTTGTGTGAAGTTGTCTATTTTATAAGCGAATAGTGTAATTTCTGTTTACAAAATGCCACCTGAAAAGTCGCTTGATAGTGGAATACGATCAGCGATACTTGCATCGTGAGAGGTATTCAGTTCACGGTATTGGCGAAAAATTAAAAGTGAAAAAATCGATAGTGAATCTCACAATTCCTCGGTTTAAAGAAACTGGCAGTCTGGAAGACCGTAATCGGCCGGGACCATCGAGAGGTACTTCCAAAGTTAATGCCGAAACGGTTAAATTAATTAGCAAAAGAAATAGAAAATTAACGGCACCTGAAATAACAGCCGAATTTAATCAGGGCCATGCCAAAGAAAATTCTGTCAGTACAGCGAAACGACGATTAGTGGAAGCAAACTTACATGGTTGCGTTGCCTCATGGAAACCATTATTACGACGTGGAAATAAGCAGAAACGACTTCAACGGGCACCGTAAGTAGACAATCGATGAGTGTAAGAACGTATTGTGGAGTGACGAATCGAAATTTGGAGTGTTCGGGCAAAAGAGAAGAATTTTCGTCAGACGACAGGCGCGAGGAAAAATGTGGCCAAATTACATAGCTCCAACGGTGAAACATGAGGGTGGTTCTGTTGTAGTCTAGGGCTGTTTTCCATTAGCCAGAATGTGACAGTTGATAAAAATAGATGGTATTATGAGAAAGGAGAGACCCCAAACACACGTCGTTGTTGTGTAAAAATTACCTTGAAGCGGAGAAAAACGAAAATATTTTGAAAGTTATTACATGGCCGCCTCAAAGTCCGGAGCTCAACCCCATTGAATTACTATGGGATGAACTCGATAGAAGAGTTAGAAAGGAATGTCCAACATCGAAGGAAAAACTTTGGAATATTTTACAAAAAGAGTGGAATAACATTACACCAGATGTTATAAGAAAATTAATAGAAAGAATGCCCCGAATAACAAAATCTGTAATCGCCGCTAAGGGTGGTTTCTTCAATGAAAAGAAAGTATAATTAATATAATATATAAGTATATTATTATTAGATAAAGAATCAATAAATATTAATTTTTGTTCAATTTCGTTGATATTTTGTATTTTTTTTTTCTCGTTTTTGCTTGATATAGTTGCTGTCCATAATTCCATGAGCGGTAGTGTATATATATATATATATAAAACAATGTCTTTCGGAAAATCTTTTTTATGATAGCAGGTATAATATTGTTAATTTCTGAGATTTGATTTAAGAGTGAATAAAGTGACTAAATGGCAAATTCTAAAATCCACGAACTTGCAATTCATAATGTAACCCACTTTTTCCCATGTTAGCATTGTACATATCTGAGTCAGCAAGGGAAATGAATCTTGAATTGCGATCGAAAAAAACTATATGAACGTTAAATGATAACTTGAAGCTGTTTAACAAGAACTAAACTGATTTTTGTTGCAACCGATAAAACCTGGCTTTAACACTATGATTCTGAATTTAAACGAAAATCTCAAAAGTCACCAAACCATAGTAGACCTCTCAAAACAAGCTAGAATATTTCCATCAGCGGGTAAGGTATTATTACGTTTTCTGGACTGAAAGAAGATAACTATCATACACTAATCTTGCAAAAGGTTAAAAGTAGAAAACTGTTTCTGAAAAGTAACACGAACCTGCCCATAAAAAAGTTCTCTTCCATCACGACAACGCGTCTTCTTAAATCAAAATGTTCACCAAGAATTGCATTAACTGAAATTTTAAATTCTGAGCCCTCTTAATTCTCTAGATCGAATCTTTACATATTCTCCAAATCAAAACTTTTCCTTGCTGAAAAAAAGTTTCGACCGGATGATGAACTTATTGCAGCGGTGGAGGATCTTGAGAAAAATTATTACGAAAGCGGTATAATGGCGCTCCGACGTCGTTGGTCCAAGCCCATTTAACTCGGATGGAATAATGTTGAAAAATAATGAAACAAACTTAATGTTCTATTTTCAATTTTAAATTTCGTTTTCCGTTAAATCATCCTCGAACATTATTAATAACAAAATTGTGAGTAAATATGACAAGTGAAAGAATCAAAGGGTATCTTACACATACGAGGGAGCGTTTTTATATTCGCGAAATGGGGGACAAGGGGTGGAAATAAAAAAACCAAATTATTTTTTTTTTCAATATATTCACCTGCAAGACGGATACATTTTTCACATCTTTCAATTAATTTATTTATACCCTCATAAAAAAATGATTTCTCTTTATCTGCAAAATACGCCGAAACTGCCTCCTTGACTTCATCATCGGCAGTAAATTTTTTACCCTGCAGCTCTTTTTTCATTTTCGGAAACAGGTAATAATCACTCGGGGCCAGGTCTGGGCTGTAGGGTGGGTGATTCACAATTTCGAAGCCCACCTTATGCAGGGCAGCTAACGCAACGCGGTTCTTGTGGACGGACGCGTTGTCGTGCAAAAGCAGAACACCTTTTGTCAATTTTCCCCGTCTTTTCTCTTTAATGGCTTCTTTTAGTCGCTCTAATATTGAAGCATAATATTCTCCGGTTATAGAAACACCTTTATCTTTATAATCAATCAACAATATTCCTTCCGAGTCCCAAAATACCGTTGCCATGAGTTTCCCAGCTGATTGTGACACTTTAAATTTCTTGGGAGGTGCTGTGCCCTTTTTATGCCACTGCATGGAGTCTTGTTTGAACTCAGGTTCATAATGATGAACCCAAGTTTCGTCTCCAGTAACAATTCCACTCAATACACCATCCTTGTCTTCATTACAGAGGTCCAAAAATGCACGCGAACACTCTACGCGCTGTTGTTTTTGCGGCGGCGTGAGCATTCTCGGCACCCATCTTGCGCTGACCTTAGACATGCCGAGATGATCGTGTAGGATTTTAAAAATTGTTGTATCGGATACTTCAACCATTTCTGCGAGTTGTTTCTTCTTTAGTCGAGCACCTTCGAGTACAATTTGTTCAACTTTTTGGATAAGTGCTGGCGTGGTCACCTTAATGCTCCTGCCCGGCCTCGGGTCGTCTTCAAGGGATTCCCTTCCTTGTTTAAATAAACTATGCCACTTGTACACCATGGTTTTTCCTGGACAAGAGTCGCCGTAAACCAATGACATCTCATTCATTATGGTCGTGACTGATTTTCCTTGCCTGGTAAGGAACTTTATAACGGCACGATATTCGATTTTTTCCATATTTCACTTTTCACTCTTGATTATGTTACTTGGTTGACGATAGCTCAAAGACTAACTGTCTAATAACAATGAAACTTCGTATTTATACTAATCATGAGTCGCTGCACAGGCCACGCCCCCAATGCGCTTACTCACCCCTCTACAACCCGCTTATTCCGCGAATATAAAAACGCTCCCTCGTAACTTTCTGAAAATTAATTTTTATGTTATTAGTTGTGTATTGTTTGTTTACACTAGATACTTTAGTACTGTCATTATACTATTAGAATTATCTTAATTTCTAAATTGAATATATTTTTACTTTTCCGAAATATATTATGATTTGCTTAAATTTAAAATATTTACTTTATGGCAATAGTTTCATAATTGCATCTTTGGAACGTATGCCTCATACTAATTTTTGAAACGACATACATACATACGACACGTATTTGTTAAATTATTATCCGGCCAAGTCTTCTAACTTTGATGCAAGATCACGAACACACTAGTAAACTTAATAACAGAGAAAGCATTAACATTAAGTGTACTAAATAAAAGACTAGGTTATTATAAATATTATTACGCCGCATACTTTTTAATAGATAGTCTATAATTAATTATAATTAACTGAAGTAAAAACATATATAAAATAGAAAATATTTAGGGAAAAATTAAAACCAAATCGCTAGCAGGATTTAAAAGAACGGTAACATTAGAATAATTTAAAACTAAATTAAAATTTCTTTATATAAGAAAATTATTATTAAAAATTATTTAAAATAAAAAATTATTTATTTCATATCTGTGTTAAATTAAATGAACTCGATACTAAATAATCAATAACTCAAAATATTTCAAACAATAAAAATAAGAAAAGGCCGGGAAAATTGCATTCCCCAAAAATTTTGACAAATAATTTATTATATATATATATATATATATATATATATATATATATATATATATATATTATACATTGATTTAAATAGCTTTTTCGAAATAAAGACTATGCTTTTCTATATACAATCATATCATTTGGACACCAGTGCACTCATGGTAAAACATATAACTCATAAACTAATAATTCAAATATAAGTCGTAAAAAGACAGTTTGACCAACTGTAGCAGATGATTCAGTCCCCGTAGATTTTCACCTTTTATGGCAAATTAAAGCGAAAAATCACATGCAAGATCTCTTAATTTTGACGGTTATTTTGCTACGTTACGATCACTAATCCTTTAACGGAATTAAAAAAAAAACTGTTAAGTCTTTAATTTATAAGGAGGTGGTGCTCTATTTTGATATGCCAACAGCGTTCCTGAAACACAACGCGTTTTATAAAAGCCTGAGACAATCAACTCTTGTAGCATTAGAAAGAATTTTATCCTAATAATTGTTCTTCAAATCTTCAAATCAACATAATTATGTTGATTTAATTTATATAGTTAAAAAGTCCATAAAAAGTTTCTCAAAAATCAAAATTTTGATCAATATTGTCTCAATTTCAGTTAAGTAATATCCAAGAAAGTTCTTTTTAACGAATTTATCTGAAACAATTACACACCCTTATGTAAGCGCGATATTTATCTCCGTTTCAATGATTTACATGATATATGGCATTCTGATCAAATCATTTCATTAAATTTTGAATTACTTGAGTAAATTTCTCTTCCAATTTTTTTTCACCAATTTTGTATTCACATTCACTTTTCAACGATGTTCCAACGTAAAAACGAACACTTTGTTCTGAGGCTAATTTACCATTCGCTACGGTTGCAAAACCGACAATGATAATCGAACAGTACAATTTAACCTCGAATTAGAGGTCTACAAATTCCAACGTCACCATTTACTCATAATGTCGATACTGCTATTTGGTACTTGGAAACTTGTATACAAGTATGAAACCAAAAAAACTAATTCTTTCAAGTAATAAGGTTCAATCTATGAATAAAAACGAACATTAAATGAGATAAACATGACTTCGTTTTTTTCCACTTGGCCTGTATTAGTTTATCCTATACAATCAGCAAAATTTACATATTTTCATATTGGTTATTGCATATGTAGTTACTTTTGCTACTAGGTTGTTGGTTTTGTTGCCTTCTAAACGAATGGGTATGGGTATATTATATCGCATTTGCCTAGAAAATTAGTATTATGTACTAGTCATTGCATTTCATCTACAAAATTCTCGTAATTGGGTTAAAATTATCTCCTTCTGTGTTTAAGGTGTTCTATGCTTGTAAAGTAGAAAGTAGTCTATGGACAAAATTCGTTAGAGATATTATCCTATCTATCAGGTTGTTACACATGAAATGTCCGATTTTGTAAGGAATAAAAAAAAGTCTAAATTTAAAAAAATATAAATATTTATTCTGCAAAATAGTCTCCATTTACATCAATAGTTTGTTGCCAATGGCCTGGAAGCTGAACAATTCCCTTTGAAAAGAAATCTAGGTTTTGACGGCTCACATATTGCTCAAACACTGCTATTACAGACACCCGGTCAGGGCAGTCCCTATTTTGTAAGTGATTGTCTAAACTTCGGAAAAAATGAAAATCAGTTGGCGAAAGGTCAGGTGAATAAGGTGGGTGAGGGAGAATTTCGTAACTAAATTCCGAAAGTTTTTGGATTGTCTGTCGTGCAACATGAGGTCTTGCATTATCATGAAGAAGTATGGGTCCATGTCTATTGACTAGTGAGGGCTGCAAGCGGCTCAATTTTCCATGCATAGTTTCCAGTTCGGCACAATAGAACGCTGCCGTGATGGTTTCACCAGGTTGCAAAAATGACTAGTGAATAATACCCTTACTGGTCCACCATACAGTCACCATAATCTTTCGCGGGTGTCTTGGTGCTTCACCTCGATCTAACCATTGTCCTGACCGTCTCCGATTATCATAAAGTATCCACTTTTCGTCACACGTTACCACTCGATGAAGAAACGGTTTAACTTTCTGTCGATTAGCCAAAGAGGTAGCCACCTCTAATCGACGGAGCTTATTGGCTTCCGTTAATTGGTGCGGCACCCATCGATCGAGTTTCTTCACTTTGCCAATCGAAGAAAGGTGATGACTAATGGTGGCAATGGACACTTGAAATGTTTCTGCAAGGCTACGCACTGTTGTCGACGGATTACTTTCAACTTCTACACGCACCTCGTTGTCATTAACGGTGCTACGCGCATATCCGCGAGGTTCATTTTCCAAATCAAAATTTCCCTCGCTGAATTTTTTAAACCATCGCCGTAATGTGCGTTCATTACACGTGGTTTCACCGAACGTCTGATTAATTTCTCGCGTTGCTGCAGCTGCATTTAATCCCTTTTTAAATTGAAAGAGGTAAATTGCCCGAATATCTCTTGCCAACAGCATTTCCATAGGCGAGACAAGGACAGGTGTATTAATCTTTCCAAGAAATGAAACAGGTACACACTTCAAAATAAATACCCTTTTCTACAAATACAATAATAATTTTCACCAAAAACATACACGACTTCACACAGGTGCGATTCAGTTCAGACTGAAGGAAATAACGGACATTACATTTGTAACAACCTGATATTTGGAACTGGAAATAATGTGCAACGAACAATATAGTGTTTGTGAAGGGGATATGACAACTATACATAACGTACTAACATACATTACTCAAAGCAATTAACGGATATTTCATAAAAATGATAATAAATTTAAAAAAAGTGGATTTAACATCTTTTGATTTCACTATATTTTTAAGTAAGTATCGCAACGCATTATACTTTCACTTGTTTGGACAAATTTTAATATGATCTTATTTGAAGAGAATAAAATATTGCATTTTTAGTATATTTATATGTATACTATTGTTGAATTCATTGAATTGTAGCAGCAAGAACCAATCAGCAAAATATAGACCAGTAATGATAGCATAAGTAACCTTGAAAAGATGCAAACAATTATCGTATATAAACTTTTGGCACGTACTATACGCAGTTGTTTACGCTTCTCCCTGTGTCATTAAACCTTTTTATACGTCCCAAGGTTAGTACTCGTTCTGTTCATATTTTTTTTTACCTTGTTGGAATAATGCACTCTGCTAAACCTGGGCCGATATAATCCTTACGCGTATCTATTACGTTATGCTTTATGCAAGTTTATACAAGTAGTAATTATTATCAAGACAAGGTAAAGGAAAAAACAAACAAGCCGAATAATATTTTTTACAATCTGTGTCGACGATCCTTTGTTTCTATAGTCTTACTGAAGATGATGAGCAATTCACTTAGTTATTGTATATATACAGTGTCAGTATAGAAGGTCATTAATTTTCTGTTGTGCTGTTTGTACCTAATTTCGAATTGAAATTATTTCGTCATGTAGAAATTATACAATTCTAAAATCTTAGATAATATTTCGTTAAGGAAATTATTTTGGGCAAAATATTTTAAATGTGTTAAATACCACGCCAAAATATAATTTCTGGAAGACAAGCTTTTTAGAGTAATACCTGTACCAAGTCTTTTACGGAATATAATAAGAATCATTTAAAGTATTAGTAATTCAAATTTAATTTATTATTATAAATTGTTTTTGTTAATATTTACACTAACGACAGCATTCGCAGTTCACATTTATACTTTTCATCGGATTAGTGCAAAATTTCTTTGGAGAAGAAAATTTAAATCCAAAGAAGCTCTTACAACTCGAGGAATTTAGTCCATTTGACGATTTTCTTGCGTTCGCTCTTGTTTGCTCTTTCATATTTCCGATTTTTAACATTTATGGTCTTCAAATAATCTCTTATATCGTGTAACCAAAAGGATGGAGAACAAGAAGTTTTGAAAAAATAAACTTTTCAAAACTTCTCGTTTTCCACCCTTTTAAAATGTCGCCTCCAAAATAAAATAATCTTGGTCGAAATAATTTGCTTTAACAAATTTTTTTCGTTCTGTGCCTGCTTGTGCAATCATTGCTGGTCTAGATATTTGTCATTTTTCCTTTCACGCATTCTTTCACAATTTTGTACCTTTGCAAATTAGTATTTAGACAGTACTTAAATTTTACCAGAATGCGATGTGTTTGATTTTATGTCTTAGTAATTTATTTTTCTTTGCAATTTCATAAACAATAACTACAGCTGTCCATCTAGAGTTGTTCTTAAAATTACTAGAATCCATTTCCAGTCTCACATGTATATTAAAAATTATCTGCTTGTTTGGAATTATAATATCCTCTCTTAATTATATTCTAGCTTATTTTGCATGTATTTGTTTATGTTTATACCAATGTGTCTTGCCCCTTTGATTGTGATAGTAATTGCTATTGTCAACCTATATACCTACTCCTAATACCAAGTTGATAAACACTCGCTTTTTGACACTCTCATTTATTTTATTTCAACGCAGGGATACATATACATATAAGTCATATACAAACTTATATAGAAACAGGGAAAAACTGATGTTGATTGGTATATAAAAATTAGGAACATTTTGAAAATACTGCAAAATTAAAATTGAGAAAAGAAGAAGAACAACAAATATATTCCTACATAAGAATGAATGACAAAGAAGAAAGCTTAATCAACGAAATAAAAGATACTATAAAAGTGATAAAAAAATGATAAAGGTCTAAGAATGACAAAATCTTTATAGAACTCTTTAAATAATTCAATTTGACAGTTTCTTTTCATGGCAAATTTTTTTAATGAAAGACCAATTTGTCAGATAAAAACTTTCATAGCGATTCTAATAAACTGTTTGGTATCATTGGATTAGCTCTATGCACATGGATTTGGTAATATTATGGTAAGCACGCAAAAATGAAAGAGTACGATATTTGAATTTTGTTAGAAGTGGATTAAAAAACAAATAACAAATTTATGTAATTCGAGCAAGTGCAAGTTTTTTAGCTTAACGGATTATGTAGAATTAAAAATGCAAAAATATGTAAAATATTCCATTGAAAAAACTAAATTTGATGGCACTTTCGCCAAGCTTCAAAACTCGAGTGATTTAATATGAATAAAAAATTACAATTACGATGCGGAATAGTACTGTCGCCTTTGAAATACTCCCATCTTTGTCCATCTATATCGTTCCTAATTTACGAAGCAGGCGTGGAACTTATTTCAAGCAAAATTCTTGACCAGTTATCCCACGTTTTACATTATATTAGAGAAATTATCGTCCTTTCAGCGTATTGTTTTAATTTTTAAAAAATCGACAATATAATCTAATTGGGCAATTACTTTTATGTTGCAACTTGGCAAAATGTCAAAATACATTATCGGATCATAATTCACGTCCTTTTTTCATATTCTAATTCCAGAGCATCTAAATAACTTTTTTGATTCCTTTATGATCAAAGAAAAATGTCATTGTGGTAATTGTCTCCATTGTTCTTAATGCACTAGCTAATCACTTTATCGTTTCTAAAAGCAAATCTAAAATTTCTTTTCCAGAATACTATTGGGTTGTCCATTATAAAATAAAGGGTGTTTCAAATTTCGCCATTTTTTTAAAGAATAAATAAAACACATAATTTGCATTCATTTTCATAAACTTTTTATTGGTAATTGAAGTATCAGTTATAACATTTATATGTGAAAAATAATATCTGCCAAACGGCCTCCTCTTGCAGCTCCACAGATGTCCACTCTTTTGTTAAAATTTTCAATGACATTTTGACGTAATTGAGGCTCTATCTCACCAATGACACGAATAATTTCATCTTTCAAAGCAGGAATTGATTGTGGATTGTTTTTATAAACGTGACTTTTCACGTAACCCCAAAGAAAATAGTCTAACGGTGTCAAATCACATGATCTTGGTGGCCAATTAACATCACCGTTTCTTGAGATTACAGGTCCAGGAAATTATTCTCTCAATAAATCAATTGATTAGTGTGCAAAGTGAGGTGTAGCGCCATCCTGTTGAAACCACATGTCCTCTAAATCAATATTAATTAATTCAGGCCACAAAAATTCGGTTATCATCCGACAATATCGATCACCATTGACAGTTACAGCTTCACCAACAGCATTTTCAAAGAAGTAAGGTGCAATTACACCACCTGACCATAATGCACATCAAACAGTAACTCGTTTAGGATGCATAGGTTTCTCATGAATAATTCGTGGATTTTCCTCACTACGGCAATTTTGTTTATTAACATAGCCACCAAGTTCAAAATGTGCCTCATCGGAAAACATTATTTTTTGAGAAAAATCAACTGGTTGTTCATTGATGAAATTGACATATGGACGTTTTAAATGATCTAATGGCTTCAGTTCGTGTGTTATTTGAACCTTATATGCCTTCAGAGCTAAATCCTTGTGTAAAATACGCCATGTTGTTGATCCATTAAGTCCAAGTTGTTGTGAACGTCGTCTAATGGATCTTCAGCAACACTTTCACGAACCAAACCAATATTTTCTCGTGAACGACCACTACGACTGTATTTTTCACTTTTTTGATCTTCCGCGGAACCGGTCTCTTGAAATTTTTTAATAATTCGACCAATAGTGCTTTCAGATGGACGATTATGTAAACCATAAAATTCACGTAATTTTCTAAAAACTCTTTTCACAGAACGCTGATTTTCATAAAATAATTCGACAATTTGAACGCATTGTTGTACCGTGTACGAAGCCATTTTTATAAATGTCATACATCACACTTTTTAAATGCCCACATACCCAGACGAATTCAGTGCG
This sequence comes from Dermolepida albohirtum, assembly GCA_031893035.1. NCBI lineage: Eukaryota > Metazoa > Arthropoda > Insecta > Coleoptera > Scarabaeidae > Dermolepida > Dermolepida albohirtum. The sequence continues at coordinate 330,355 of JAVIWB010003531.1, read as the reverse complement.
ACATCTATATTTTATTTATTTTAAAAAAAAGCGAGCAATTTGAAACAGCCTTTATTTGTCTGTGCAGCGTACGTATTAATTTTAGAAATAGCCAGGAATCACATGAGGCTAGGGCAGGTGAATAAATAGGATGATGCAATTGATAATTTCTTTGTTGATCAGAAAATCTTTCGTAGAGACTTGGCCCATTTTCATGATCAACGATACATATATCGAGCCAAAATTTAAGTTTCTTAGTCGTATAGAATCCCCAAATCTCTTCAGCACTTCTACATAGCATAATGAACCCAGAATTGCGTATTCAACTTTATGCTCTGACGTTTCACTTCTAGGTAGTACCGTCAGCATCAAATTCAATCAATATTAATTATTATCGAAAACAGATGCATATTTAAAGTGAGATTAGTGGCAACGTCAAGTCAATATTGCTTCTATTCATTTGTCAAAATTCGAGACATAACATTGTAGAAACATTTTTCACACACAATTCTAATTCGTTAACTCCTTATCGGACCATGTTGCTTGCATCTTTATTAGTATTTTCACCATATTTACAATAAGCGTAACGTTTTCGTAGCGTAACGTAGTTGCTGATTTAATACAAAATTTAATATTAACGCGCTGCTTTAAATTTTGATTGTCCATTTTTACGCAATTTATTATATTCTCAGTACCTAATTAAAAGTTGGCTCTTCGATGTGAAATTTGTGCACATATGCTCATAATGTATGTATACGTATATTCATAAGGTTTCGACTCAATTTCAATTTATGAGTGATACTACGCGGTATACTGAAAATTAAATTGTCATACTTCGTATACCATCTACGATATCTCGAAATTATCTAATAAATAAAATAGCAGTTTATATTCACGGCCTGTTAAGTAATTCAAAAGTTATTTCTTAATTTTGACGCCAATAAACTTACGCAAATATAATTTTTCTTCTAAACTGCTTTCAATCAATTGCATTTTGATATTTACACATTTTGTGTTTTTAAATTAATTTAAAAGAGTGAAATAAAATATGACTGCAATATTTAATGTTTTTAAAAAATAACTAAGAAAAATAAACGAAAAGGAAATCCAAAAAATATATAAATTGTATTTACATCATTATTATAATAGATAGTATAAGTACATCATAAAATGTATAAAGTGTCAGAAATAATCACTCACCAATATTTATTTTTTTATTATTTTGCAAAGATTTGGCACTGTCCAAACGGCCCATGTGTGATTTTTGAAAAAGACTCAAACTTTTCCAACTTTTTTCTAAATTATCCTGTTCCGAATCTAACAAAGACGTCTCAAATTTACTTAAATTGGGTATTAAATAATCAGCAGGTGAAACGACCATGTTTTTTGGTGTTAGTGTTGCATGAAATTGAGAACTCAAGGATGCTCTCCTACCGTACCTAGCGGATGTTGGTCTAAAACGATTAAAGAAAAATAAGTAATATGTAAAATGTGAAGTCGATATTTTGTACATACGTTTTATTTTCATGATTAGAAATTTCTTCTGGTAATACATCCGGTATTGCATTAATGTCTTCTAAATTATTAGTATTAATAAATTTGTACATCATAGGATTAGTCGTTTCCTTGTTCTGTTGTAAATTTGTTACGTTTCTAAAAGTGAAAGAAGCCATAAACTTTCAAACGAACGCATTGAAATAAAATATGTATTGAATCGAAATTTTGCCTTGAAACAAAATCGATAGATCACATAATAAATTAATAGTTACATATATTATTTGTATAATTTTCGGACTTACTCTGTTATGTCTTCTAACCACTTTGGTAATTTACCATGTCTCGGAAGGTTTAAGGAGTCAAACTCTTCGCCATTTGGATTCATTATAATTTTTTCAAAACGGGGGGCATAATTACCGTTACGAAATTTAATTTTTCTTTTGGAATAACCTGTCAGTCTTTGTATTTATAAGCAAAAAAGACGCTTCAAATTTCTGCATTTTAATAATGTTGTTATCGTCTGTTGCTATAGTAATGTATACTTTTAATTAATGTAGCCACCCAAATTTCTAAATTTAGAAATAGCGAGAGATTTCATAGTTTTAAAATATTGTTCCTAAATATATTAGTTTCTTTTGGTTTAGATAATAAAAGATATTTTTAAGATTTAATTTTTATATTAGTTAATAAAATTAAAAGTATCTATATTCAAGACTTCAACTTAGGCAACTCAATTAGCATATTGTGTAAACAGTTTATGAGATTTGTCAATTGTAGTTTTTGTGTTTAGGTTAAGATAATGTGAATAGTTAAAAAGATCTCTTATCAAATCCTTTTTTTTTATATTTATTATTTAAATACAATATCGTAATAAACATGACTAATATCTAATTTTCTATTAAATTATTTTCTTTAGTGGAATAAGCAAATATTAGTTAATAAATGTAATTACAATGGAAAATATTTTTGAAGAATTAGGAATTCCCAAAAAGTACCTGAAACCAACTAACAGAGAAGATAGATTTATTGTATTAGTACATAAATCATGGCTAAAGTATGTATAAAAATATATTACTTTCATGTTCATTCGTTATGATATGTTATTACAGGTCATTGTTAAAACATTCTAAAGTAATTGAATTCAATGAGAAAGGAAAATTTGAAGCTTGGCCAGAATTTGATGAAGAGATAGGACAATCATGGTTGAAAATATTTATACATGTATATAAGAAGCATGAGGCGAAAGTTATTCCTTTACCTAAAATAAGAACTTCTGTCATAAAAGATGATCCTCCTTTATCATTCTCTCAATTAATGCAATACATTTCTCAAAGTAATTATAAGAATTTATGGAAGGAAGCTTATAAGAAATATAATAGTAATTCTGAACACAACAAAGAATCTCAAGTAACCTTAACTGACTATAATCAAGTGCTACGTGAGATTATTACTCGAACTTATGGCTGTCAAATCATAAATGTTTGTGATCCTAGTGCTAATGTGGATGTTTCTAAGAATTTCTCAGTCAATTTAAATGTTTTACCTGCCATATGCGGGATTGAAACTCTTAATGCAATATTTTTGCTACACAGTCCATGTCTTAATCATAATTTATATGATTGTGTAACATTTAGTCCAGCTGTTTTAGAAAAATGTTATACTAATGCACTTTTTATTATTTATCAATTATTGAATACATTAAAATCATTACATGGACGTAGTCTAACATTAGGTGATATTACATTGAGTGATATATATTTAAGAGAAGATTTGTGGATTCTGATATTTCCACAGCTTAAATCAAATTTGTATATACAGGATTTACCAAAGAATGAAGCCAAGAAAGTGTCTGTGAGTTTGCCTGACTGCCAGAAGAATGGGCATAAATTCGATCATTTGAAATGTGCTTTCTGCGGTATTAGAACTTATGATAAAATTCAAGTGACAACAGAAACTCTGGAAAAATTGTGTCAGTACTGGATTGAGGGTCAAATATCAAATTTTACTTATTTAACCGCTTTAAATAATTTATCAGGTAGGAAATTAGGTGATCCAAATTGTCACCACGTATTCCCGTGGGTAACTGATTTTTCATCGAGATGCGGTAAAAATTGGCGCGACTTGAAGAAATCAAAATATCGCCTTAACAAAGGTGATAGGCAACTAGATATTATGTATGAAGACAGACAAATGCCTATACCACATCATGTTTCTGATGTTTTGTCCTCGATAACATATTACGTTTATATGGCTAGAAGAACACCAAAATCTGTCTTATGTAAAAATGTTCGAACAATTTGGGTACCAGCAGAGTACCCAAGCTCAATACAAAGAATGCAAGAGTGGACTCCGGATGAATGTATACCGGAATTTTTCAACGATCCGTCTGTTTTCAAGAGTATTCATGATGACTTGGATGATTTAGAAGTACCTCCATGGAGTACAAGTCCAGAAGAATTCATAGAAAAGCACAGAGAGATTCTGGAAAGTACACATGTATCTGAGAGATTACATCATTGGATCGACTTAACTTTTGGTTATAAGTAAGTTGAAAACTACAAATAATCACAGTTTACAAAATGCCATTTAGCTTTCATCTTTTGAATAGCCATATATATAAACACACATATGCTCAATATAATTTTATATTTACTTTTTATTAAATACCAAATTAAAAAATTGGCGTTTTCTTCGGATTACCACTATTGACAAAAACTTGCCTTTACTCTTCATTTATATAACAATTATTACACTTATTTATGAAATACATTATCAATGGATTGTAAATTTACAATATAGACTTTTTACTGCTTAAATAAATTTTTCAGTATTTTCTTAGGAAAATTTATACTGTGACAATTGAAAATTGTTTAAAAATCTCACATGTATTGAATTCTAATTAGTCAGGCGACTTAGGTTTCAATTATATATTCCAATTATCTTCAGTCATTGCTCGCGTTAACCCAGTATTACTAAAAGGCAGTTTAAATGTAAAAGTTTTGGGATGATGACCAGATTTGTTATGTATTATTAGTAGCAAGTTATTCATTAACTTTTTTTATTTGTTTTTAATTGACTATTTTTAATATTTAAATGATTAAACTTTTCTTTAGTTAATTTTTTGGATTTTTCATATTTTAGAATGTCCTAATTATTACCTTCGTGATATTTTTTTTATTTTTAAGGTTCCTTCCACCGACCTTATATCGGAATAATATAAAAATTGCTCTTAGTGGCCATGTAAAACCCTTTTCGTTAATAAACATATAATTAAATATCAATATTTAATGCTACTTGAACAATATTCTCATGTTTTCAGAAAATATGGTAAAAAAAAGATTTTATTCAAATTTTTGATATCGATTAATTATAGTTTACTAATATTTTTTTTATAGGTAAAAATAATATAGAAATTCAAACTTGCATACTCTAGTAGGCATATTATAGAAAATGTTTAAAATACTCAAAAAAATTTCATTAGCAGATTTTATATGTATATGCAAAATACAAATTACTGTCTATCTTTGAAGAGATTCAATTTTATGTATTATAAAACCTATATTAATATAATCGTAATTTTGTTGGATTTTGTATTGATTAAATTCCTGGCGGAATATTCAGTGGACGATTATTCGGCTGCGGTGTAAAGTTGATGTGCTGTTTTGAGAATGTCAAGCTTCTCATTAACGAAACCTAAACAGATTCTTTGGTTTGAAGTTCGTTGAATTTCTGAGAACTTCTCAAAATTCTTAAATCATATTTGCATTGCACGGGAAGGTAGAACTTGGTTATAACATCCTAAATTGCACGGCAAACTCGCATTGTAAACCGCTCTACAGATTCATATTTACTAAATGGTAACCTTCAATGTGACGGCCACACATTTCAAAACTCCATTTTCCTGATCCACCTTTCGTATGCGTTTATGCATTGTAAACATTTTTATTATATACGTTTTTGTTAGCTAGCTCGGGTAATCATCTTGTGTTTGTCAATATCACTTTATTTACCGAATTCTTCCAATTTGTGTAAATAGCGTACCACTGTGATAATAATCAATTTAAGGCATTTATGATGGTCAGATGTGAATATATAAACGTTTTACATATTCTACACTCACGCTTATAAAGATCTACTAGTATTACAAATTTACTACCAAGTAAATTGAAAACGGCTTGGTGTTTTTGAAGAAAGTTATTTCAACTTACTGCCCATATTATTCCCATTATGTTACAAGCCTGTATCTCTTGTATAGAAATTGTACTTTAATGTAATCTAACTGCAGAGAACTTTGATTCGATGTCTCATACTAGCATGTATAAAAACATTTTAAATATTACTAAATATTTGTAAATTACAACAAAATTAGAAATTAGAAAGTTCAAAATGTATTAGAATTTATTTCTATTTGTTATTAACAGGCTCTCCGGATATGCAGCTATTAAAGCGAAAAATGTATGTCTACAGCTCGTGGATGGTCATTCCAATCTGACAGGTTCTGGCATAGTTCAATTATTTAATAATCCTCATCCACCTAGGTCGTTAAATAATTTATTCTGGGGGAAAATACCGCCTAAAATTTATATTAGAAGGTCACCCAAGTACAGTAAGTTACTGCGCGCCTGAAATTATTTTTTTTTAAATTTTTAAAATTTTTAGAAACACGAGATCACAGTTTATCCTCTGTAACAGTAGAAACTGAAAAAAGTGAAGAAGAATTAGATGAAGACATATCATTTTCTCAAGCTAGTAATTGGTCACCTCTGGGCATTTCTCGTCTTTTATCAAGAAGTAGATCATCACTGAGTGAAGAACAGAAAGATCAAAAACCTTCTAGAAGTCCGAGCAGTCAAAGGAGTGCTAGTGTCGGACCAAAAAATCCCACTTTTATGTCTCATGTTACTCCTAAAGCAAGACCTAATCAATTATCAGTACCATCCACATCACTAAATACCGGTATTATATACTTACCTAAGGAATATAATCCAGCTCAAGCTTTAGTTAATTTGGAAAATAAACATCAGTTCTATAGCAAGACTTTTCATCCCGAGGAAGGCAAGAAAATCATCGTCTCTGAGAATGTAGATAATTCCCTTGAAACTAATTTTAACGACACCATCCAAAACGCCTTTACTAATCGAATGTTCACTGAAACTTTCGAAGCTAAACTAAGAACTTCTAGAGCTACAAAATCTTTCACATTCCCGGTTGATAATCAAATGCTTTCATTTAAATCGCGAAAAATCGTTGAGAAATCTGAAAATTTAATAACCTGTAATTACTTCGAGATCGTAGCTGCCAGAAGAATTAAAGAATTACAGATTTTAGGTTGTTTAATCGTCGAAATCTTTATGGCGAAGCAACTACGTTCTTTAGGTGCTACCAACTTAAGCAATGGAAGCGTGAATAACTCTTTCAACGAAAGGCTTAAAGCTTGTATAACCGTAGTGCGTAGTTGTAAAAATGACATTCCTTCTTGTGTTAGATATATCGTTTCTTTATTGCTGCAACCCGAGCAACTTAATCTGCAAGAATTTAAATATCCGTCCGTTACTGAAATAGGTTTACCACCACCAAGTGCCCACTTACTCCTGGAACCCCTCTTAAATCGCAATATTCCATTTACACCGCGATATCTGATTTTATACAATTTACTTAAAAATCTTAAGGATTTCGAGAATATAGCTCAAGAATTGAATATCTTATACCACTTTGACTGTAATGGACAGATGTGTTTGGAGTATGAAAATATAGAAAGGGCTAAGATTTTATTTGAGCAAACCGTTGGAGAATGTAAAGTGAAATCCTGCGCTAAAAACTTGCAGTATCTTCTCGAAGATCTAAACACAATCACGGACATTGAAATCGTACATCTTTTGGTGCCCTATGTAAAAATTATGATTGAGGAACCACCGACTTCTGTTCTAGCTGCGTGGTATTTATTCGATCCTATAGCTAGAGTGTTAGGGCCCAAAAGAACATCTGAAATATTTCTGGAGTCATTATTGAAGCTTTACGAGAGTGAACCGTCAGAATTAACGATTCCGTATAACAGTAAAATAGCAAAATTATATCATCACAGTTTTCTTTTAAGACTGATAGTACGGTTCGGACTTAAATGCTTCTTAGACCATTTCGTCACATCTTTAGTTGAGGCAATTGGCGGCTATAGAGACTACGACAAAGTCGATTTTATATTGCATTCTCACGAGAAAGTTGTCAGGAAAACTTCGCATTTGAAGACGATCGACCACGAGGAGTCAGAATTATCTCCCAGTGATGATTCAAGTAGTTCTGAAAAGAATGTTCCGACGCAAAAGAAAGAAGAAGTTAGAGAAGAATCAGAGCCAGAGGTGTTCGATTTCGAAAATGAAGACAACCAAGAGCCTTTACAATCGTTAATCGAGCATTTAGAACTTAATGTTGCATCAGATTTACCTTACGTCCCTCAAGCTGAAGAAGCACTGGATGCCTTAAATGAAAACGATCAATTGAAGAATTTAGAAGAGTTAAATTTGAATATGAATGAAAATTATGAAGAAAAATCAAGTTTAATGTCACCAACTATACCTATTCCATCAAGTTACCGACATCAAGAATTAAATAACATAAGTTGCGAGATTGGTAGCCGAAAGAGCGAGACTGAATTCTCTTTCGAAAAGAAATCCGATTCCCTAAATTTCAAAACCAGTCCAGAATGTTCCAGTATGAACAACGAAAGACGAAAATCGCTAGATTACATATATTCGGTGTCCAACGAATCTGGAACCTGCAGTTTTCTATCTAAGGAAAGCCAAAAACGCAAACATGATTCAAAAATATCAGATATGAGCTGTGATAGTCTTATATGGTTATCGCATAGATTAGGTCCTGTACTAACAGCTCGATATCTATCTAGAAATCTATTGAAAATGTTGACACTGTGTTATGTTGGCAAAGAAAATCTTTTAGCGACTCAAAAAGATAGTAATTCGTCAATGGATAGTGATATAATAAATGTCGCCAGTAGTCTAGTGGTAGGTGATACGAATTCATCTAAAGTTCTTGATTGCCTTGGTAGCATAGCAGGTACAAATTTTACCAGACAAACACATTGAGAATTTCTGATTTTTTTTCCACTAAATTTTAGCGCTTTATGGAGAACAACTAATTCTTTTGCAGTATTTTCCTCATATGCGAGAATTAATTGCTTTGTGTAAAAGGAAATTGACACCAAATTTGGAGGGAGGTTTAATATCATGCTTGGCACTCTTGAAGCACATTATTCCCTACTTATCTGATTCTACTCTGATGACGCACCTACATGTAAGTTTAAACGAAAAAGGGCATTGCACTAATTTCTTTTATTTTTCGATCAGATGCCGCGTGTTAATCTATTTTATTAATGCTGATATAGACGTGCTTTCCAATTAGAAGCCAAGAATGTCATATGGACAAATATTGCGGAAATTTGCAAACAAGATTATTGCTTAATGAGGAAGTGCACAAATATTTATTAAAAAATTTTGTTATGGATTTACAGAAAGCTATCTAAAGGTGTTTTAAATTTCGTGTTTTTTTTTTAAAGAATAAATGAAACACATAATTTGCATTCACTTTCAAAAACTTTTTATTGGTAATTGAAGTATCAGTTATGACATTTATATGCGAAAAATAATATCTGCCAAATGGTTTCTTGCAGCTCCACAGACGTCCACAGAGTCGACGTCTGTGGAGTGTTAAAATTTTCAATGACATTTTGACATAATTTAGGCTCTATCTCACCAAAGACACGAATAATTTCATCTTTCAAAGCAGGAATTGATTGTGGATTGTTTTTATAAACCTGACTTTTCACATAACCCCCAAAGAAAATAGTCTAACGGTGTCAAATCACATGATCTTGGTGGTTTCTTGAGATTACACGTCCAGGAAATTTTTTTCTCAATAAATCAATTGATTCGTATGTAAAGCGGGGCGTAGTGCCATCCTTTTGAATCCACATATCCACTAAATCAATATTCATTAATTCAGGCCAAAAAAATTCGGTTATCATCCGACGACATCAATCACCATTGACGGTTACAGCTTCACCAGCAGCATTTTCAAAGAAGTAAGGTCCAATTACATCACCTAACCATAATGCACACCAAACAGTGACTCGTTTAGGATGCATACGTTTCTCATGAATAATTCATGGATTTTCCTCACCCCAGATACGGCAATTTTGTTTATTAACATAGCCACCAAGTTCAAAATGTGCCTCATCGGAAAACATTATTTTTTGAGAAAAGTCAGCTGGTTGTTCATTGATGTAATTGACAAATGAACGACGTTTTAAATAATCTAATGGCTTCAGTTCCTGTGTTATTTGAACCTTATATGCCTTCAGAGCTAAATCCTTGTGTAAAATAAGCCTTGTTGTTGATCCACTAAGTCCAAGTTGTTGTGAACGTCGTCTAATGTACATTTCAGGATCCTCAGCAACACTTTCACGAACCAAACCAATATTTTCTTGTAAACGATCACTGCCATTGTATTTTTCACTTTTTTGTTCTTCCACGGAACCGGTCTCTTGAAATTTTTTAATAATTCGATCAATAGTACTTTCAGACCATAAAATTCACATAATTTTCTAAAAACTCTTTTCACAGAACGCTGATTTTCATAAAATAATTCAACAATTTGAACGCGCTGTTGTACCGTGTACGAATCCATTTTTATAAATATCATCACACTCTTTAAATGCCCACATATCCAGACAAATTGCGCCATTTATATTTTATTTATTCTTAAAAAAACCGCGCAATTTGAAACACCCTTTACATTTTACATGCTACAAATGTGTATTTTCGCTTTTTCCACTGAATTACTCATTTTCTGTTATACCAAAAGCTGTTCGAATGTGATCCTCAAATTCTGTGCATTTCACTCATTAGTAATTAGTTTTTATATATTAAGTTAACGAAAAAAACGATAATCTTAAACCACAGAAAATAATTAATAACAAACACTGTTATTGTGTTCTAGGACGAAATATTAATTCACATTCTCTTGCCGTGCGTAAGACTGCTAGGTTCTACGAAATACACATTCCCAAGTGGATCAACTTCTAGAAATGTTCTTGCTAGAAAATACATAGACACTTTGTATGTTTTATCCTTAAGAATGGGCGCCGATAATACAAGAACTCACCTAGCTGTTCCTTTTTTACAAAGATTTTTTTTAATCTTTGAGAAAATCAAGGAGGATAGCGATTATAATGCTATGAAGGAATCTTTAACAAAGGTAACTGGCAATTTTAGTGCTGTTTAATCGAATTAAGACGCTCACATTTTGTGCAAATATTTACTTTTTTAACTTTATGTTTCTATTTTGTACAAACATTTCCTTTTTTTACTTTTACTTTTCTGTTTAATTAAAATTTATAATTCTATTGTGGTAATATCGTCTTGAATGTATTGAAAATTGAAAGGACTTTTATATATCAGTCTTAGTAACGGTCATCACTTAATTAGAAATTTGTTCCACTGTGACAGAGAAACAAACGGTTTTATGGTACGTAGACTTTCGCGGTCGTTCATGCTATCTGCTTCTGGCCTTCCGGGCTGGAACCGCGTCACTTGCATATCTGCCGACGTTTCGTACCCATTTGTATGGGACATCTTCAGGGCTGAAACTGGTTTCAGTGCAGTAGTTTACCCCTGAAGATGTCCCATGCAAATAGGTACAAAACGTCGGCAAATATACAAGTGACGCGGTTCTAGCCCGGAAGCCCAGAAGCAGATAGAATAAACGGTTTTCTGTTTTGGCGGTAGATGTCCTAGATCTAGTCGATATTTTTTGAATAAATAAGTTTTATTGATCATCGTTATAATAACATATAAATATAATTAATTTATGTGACAATTAACATTTTGTGCAAATACTTACTCTTTTTACTTTTACTTTCCTGTTGAAAATTTGTTATTTTATCGTGGTAATATCATCTTGAATGTATTGAAAATGGAAAGGTCCTTTAAATATCAGTCTTTGTTACAGTCATCAATTAATTAAAAATAAGTTGTAATATGGGATATGAACAGTTTTCTGTTTTGACGGTATATGTGCTAGATCAAGTCAATATATTTTGAATTAAAAAATGTTGATCTTCCTTACAATCATATATAAATATAATTAAGCAGTTTACGTGACAATTAACATTTTCTTCTATTCCATCGTTACATTAATTACAGAAAATTAATGAAAAATTTTCTGCATCAGGTTGGGATTGGAAGTTAGTAAATACAGATGGAACATATTTAATTATTTTAAGCTGCAGTGAGGTTTTCGATGCTAATAATGCTAGACAGTTTAGAGAACGGTAGATACAAGTTTTTCTGTAATTAACGCAACGATGGATTAGCAGAAAATACTAGTTTCGATTCATTTCATATCGTGAAATATAATTATAAGCATCAAAAACCTGACTGCGGGTTAAAATAATGCATCTGTTCTATAATGTAATTTATAACATGTTCAAAGGCTCGAAACTGTACTGTACGGTAGCTTAATTGGCACGACTATCTAGAGAAGGGTAGATACGCATTTAAGTCCTGGTCCGATGCAGAAAAGTTTCCTTAATTTTCTGTAATTAATTCAACCATGTAATAGCAGAAAATGTTCATTTGCATTTGTCGATCATGGTTTTGCAAATATAAATTGTTTATTCTAACTATCGATAAACATACTTTTCAACAAATGAACGAATTTAAGATGATAAATTAGCTAAAATTAGCCACCTGCATACTGAAAGGAATATGCGGCTTTACTTGTATAGTTATTTACACGATATACTGACACGTCTGATCAGATAACTCGAAAAAAAGATTGTTGACAAAATATTTGCGAAATGGCTTGAAATTTCAATTTAATGAAAGTGTGTTTAATTTTGATGAAAAGTATTAGGTGCGCAACTAATTTATCGCTGTTTTTTTGATGAATATGTAACTTTATTGTGAAAAATGTTTACAAATGAATCATTCAAAATATTGCCCATCGCTAACGACAATTTTTCCCATCTTTCTGGCAGAGCTCGAATATCGTCACGGTAGAAGTGTTCGTCTTTTGAGGCTATCCACAAATCAAGTCATTTTGAGATGTCTTCATATGAGCGGAACTGCTGATTAGCCAGACCATGTGCCATCGAACGGAACAAGTAATAATCGGACGGCGCAATATCTGGGGAATATGGCGGGTGGGGTAGGACCTCCTATTTGAGCGTTTCTAAGTAGGTTTCAACGGGTTTGGCAACGTGAGGCCGAGCGTTGTCATGCTGTAGAATCACTTTTTCGTGCCTCTGCTCGTATTGTGGCCGCTTTTCGCGCAGTGCTCGGCTCAATCGCATCAATTGAGTTCGATACCGTTCCCCAGTGATGGTTTCGTTCGGTTTCAACAGCTCATAATAAATAACACCGCCCCGGTCCCACCAAATACACAGCAAAACCTTCGGAGCGTGAATATTCGGCCGAACCGACGACATAGAAACATGACCGGGTAGTCTCCATGATTTTGTTCTCTTTGGGTTGCTGTAATGAATCCATTTTTCATCACCCGTAACGATGCGATGAAGAAAACCCTTCCTTTTTTGCCGCTGGAGCAGTTGTTGGCTTCAAATCATAAGGAACCCAAGTTCCTTGTTTTTGAATCATTCCTAACGCATGCAATCGCTGGGAAATGGCTTGCTTGGCGGGTTACTCCTAATGCTGAAGTAAGCTCTTTTTGTGTTTGGCACGGATCCTCATCGAGCAATGCCTCCAATTCAGCATCTTCGAAGGTTTTTGGTCTTCCTTCACGCGAACGGTCGTCAACTTCGAAATCACCGTCGGAACCAATCACGGCACGTTGTTTCACTTAGAGCAGCATCTCCGTAAACTTTTTGGAGTTCTCGATGCGCTTCAGCCGCCGTTTTCTTCGAATGAAAGAAGAAAAGCAACACTTCCCGCAAATAACGATTATTTGGCACAAAATCTGACATTTTCACATAACCAAAAGTATATGACGCAAAAACAAAATCACTAATGTGTCAAAGCGGTTTGTTTACCATATGTCTAAGCTTGATTCATGACGTTTTGGTTATGTCTCTTGAAAAACAGCGAGAACTTAGTTGCGCACCTAATAATATTCAGAGACGAGCCGTAATTCTAATTTTTCAAATCAAATCAAATACTTTATTTACCCAACAGAATTCAAATTCCAGTTACAGAAAAAAACATGCAATAATAATGCCGCATAAGTGTTAAAACTAAATTCTAGATATCTTACATAAAACCCATTTACATTAAATTTAATCAAATTTAACTAAATCTAAACAAATAAATTGAAATTACTTGCAATTACATTTTCAAGCTCATGGAGCGTACATAACACATGGATCAATAAGTCCCGAGACTAACAATGAAAACAACATTTTTTTTGCAAAATTTTTTTTTTATTCATCAACATAATCACCTTTTAGGGTGATACAATGGTTCCAACGCTTTTCCAATTTTTCAATACCATGTTTATAAAAAAATTTATCTTTCGCTTCAAAATAAGCTTAAGTTTCAGCGATGACCTCCTCATTTGAGCCAAATCTTTTTCCCTGGAGCATTTTTTTAAGATCAGCAAAGAGCCAGTAGTCACTGGGGGCTAAATCTGGCGAATATGGGGGGTGGGGAAGCAGATCAAAACCCAATTCGTTCAATTTTGCCATTGTTTTCATCGACTTGTGGCAGGGTGCATTGTCTTGGTGAAAAAGGATTTTTTTTCTCTGCATGTGCGGTCGTTTTTTTGCGATTTCCTCCTTCAAACGCACCAGTAAGTCAATATAATAATCACTGTTGATCGATTTACCTTTTTCGAGGTAGTCAATGAAAATCACGCCATGTGTATCCCAAAAAACTGACGCCAGGACTTTGCCAGCTGACTGCTGCGTTTTCGGACGTTTCGGACGGCTTTCGCCAGCTGTGCGCCACTCAGATGACTGCCGCTTCGACTCTGGAGTGTAGTGATGTATCCATGTTTCGTCAATGGTCACGTAACGACGCAAGAAATCGTTTTTGTTGCGAGTAAATAGCGATAAACAGCTTTCTGAATCATCGACTCGTTGCTGTTTTTGTTCCATCGAAAGCAATCGCGGCACCCACTTGGAAAAAACCTTTTTCATGCTCAATTTTTCATGAAGGATAGTAAATACACTTCCATATGATATCTGTGTCATCTCAGCAATCTCACGGAGCTTCACTTTACGATCTTTCATTATAATTTTTGTCACTTCACTCACATTTTCCGGTGTAACGGCTTCCACAGGTCTACCCGAGCGTTCCGCGTCATTTGTGTCGGTACGACCACGTTTAAACTCGGCAAACCACCGACAAATCGTTGCTTTTGATGGACAAGAGTCCGGGTAACATTTTTCAATTCATTGTTTTGCTTGCGTGGTGTTTTTACCCATTAAAAAACAATGTTTTATCAGAACACGAAACTCGGTTTTTTCCATTGTTTAAACAAACTACAAAACGACTTTACTCCAACCTCGATAACTCAGCTGTTTCTGGTCCGATCGACTTAAAATTTTGACACGTTTCAAGCAAAGGTTAGTACTCTAGAAAGACGTGGTTACTGGTTTACTACGAGCGTCATCTATGGGTTAGTCTCGGGACTTATTGATCCATGTGTTACATTAATATTAATAAGCTTTGATATTTTATTAAAATTGCTAATCATGTGTAGATTAATTCAACAGTAAATTCGTTCTAGCAAATAGTAAGTAAAACGTATTGTTGACGCGATTCCTAATTAGGTACTTTAAAGTTAAAAGATTGAAGTAAAGCCGAACAATCTATAATATTATGGAGGAATTTATAAAGGTAGGTGGTGCCAAAAGAAAGCTGTTCTCTTGAACTAAAGAAATGTCAGATCAAATTTAGATAGTAGTAATGCATGATCGAAGTTGCGTGGCGGGTATATGTAATCAACTTTATACCATAAGAACTTAACGAACCTTCTCTGACCAATCTCAATCCGTCCCTTTTGAATAAGATAATAGGGATTGGGGTAGCATATTCCAGTCGTGATCATACTTAAGGTAAAATGTAGGCATCTCAGAATATTGGAGTTGTGAAAGACCTGAAGTTTCGAATAATACAACCAAGGTATTTATTGGCAGTACTTGTTATAAACTTTATATCTTGCTTAAAAGACAAAATAGAATCAAGTATAACCCCCAAGTCTAATAGTTTCACACCGAAAAACAAATTATTATTCAATAGGTAGTCAACATGGAAAGGATTAGAACGACGACTAAAAGATAATTTTGCATTTCTTTATATTTAGAGAGATGTTGTTTGTTATACACCAACGTAAATTGCTGAGGTTATTTTGTAAAATCATGCATTCAATATGAAAGGCGGGACTTGCAAAAATTTTAAAATCATTTGCGATAAACAGTTTTTTAGAATCAATTATGTCGACCACGTCATTGATAAAAATGTGGAATATTAGAGGCCCCGAGATATATCCTTAAGAACTTCAGATGTTGCAATAAAATCCCTAGAAGCATATCCATTAAGAAACACATACTGGCTCCAAAAATTCAAATGTTATAAAAAAATTACCAAAGCCCTACTAAGTTCGAAGCATTTCAATTCATAAGGAATTATATTATGCTGTGTCAGACCAAATCCTTTCTTAAAATCAATATAGATAGCATCCACCTGACCTCCACTATACAAAATATTGGAATTAAACTAGTCAAAGCCTGAGACAATCGAACGCGTCGCAACAAATTCGTGCTGATAAGGAGAAATGGTCCTTGCCATAGCTGGATATATTTTGGCATGTATACATGCCCAAATATATCCAGCTATGGCAAGCGCCATTTCTCCCACTGTTCCAAGTACTTTTGTAAACGTACATAATATGGCCACTGGCTTGTACTTAACTACATTACCAGAGTTACTACCCTTGAAGACCGGTACTATAGGTCCAATTTTCCACTTTTCAAGAAAGATATGTGCCTTTAATGCTAAATGAAATATACTTTGCAAGGGATGTCGTGGTTTTAAAGGACATCAGTAGGTTTGGTGAAAATCTATGTTTATCTAAAAATTATGTACTACTGTTGGAAGAGGAGCAACTGCTCTTATACTTTAGGAAAACATTAAACAGTGAAAAAAATATTTTATGTAAAGATAATGCAAACATGGAGATTCAAGATGTCTAACTAGAAATAATTAGAATAATTAGAAACAGTGAAAAGACGGGCAAGTGCACCACGAAGAAAATCAGAATAGTCTTTCAAGTGATGAAAATAAATATAATATCAACTAAAAATTACATAAGCAACAACTAAAATAATATTCAATCGTCAACAATTTTATCTCTTTATATCTTTACTACTAAACATATGTAACATTATTATATAGATATTTTTTATATAAAATTGTATTCTCAAAAGCAACTCTTATGACATTCAAGTGACATTCTATAAAACGGACAACTAGCTTTCTATCTAATGGACAAGAAGATGATGGGTATCCGTCTAAGAATACGTTTCACTATATATTTGCAGTCATAAAAGCACATGTAGATTGACAAAATATTAATGTAGTTAATAAGCAAATATAGTTTGAATCACTAAATGTATTGCTAGTCTTAAATCGTTTGTCTTGTAATATTTAAAACAATTTACACAATGTTTTACCCATCTACTTTATAGAATAGTGGAAAACATCCGGAGGAAACCTATGTAGAAATCAAAAAAGACGGTTCTATAACAGAATGGACATTAAAAGGCAAGCCTCCGCATGTGATTCCGGTTCGATTGTTAGATTCTGATTCGACAGATAGCTTGTCTCCTCCAATATCTGGTGTAACGGCGACAATAGAAACAACAATGCGGGTAAATTAGAATGCGTTGAGTTACTTCAATTATGATATATTTTTTCAAAATGAATTTATTATAATCTTTTTCTAATTATTTTACAGGCTATGGACGAATTAAGAAGCGTTTTCACATCTGAATTAGCGCACACATCGTATATGCCGTTTCTCAAACAAATAGGTTCAACATCTTTGGAAATTTCTCTAAAGAACCATGCAGCCGTATTGAGTTTATGTCAAAAATATATTGAAGACGAGAATATCAACGTCGGTAATACAATAACCGAAATTAAAAATCCCGAGAGTCAACAGGCATCATCCGCAATAGGTAGCAACGTTGCTCTAATCGGCAATAGGATAGACGTTCAGTTACAATCCGAAGAAGGGGATGTTAAGACAATTGATATTTTGAGTCAGATCACCAATAAAATGGAGAGTACAAGTAGACACTTAAGAGGCAATTGGTTGGCCTATTGGGAACACGAAATCGGTAGATCCGAAAAAGATACGATGTTCAACTTTAAGCAAATCAAATTACAGACCTTCGCTGGCCATGCTAGTTCTGTAAAGTCTCTGTGCGTTTTAGACAATGAAAACAGCTTTTTGAGTGGTAAATATATCATTGTTTTTTTGTTGGAGACATTATTGTATTTGAAAATCTTGGGTGCACCAAAATGATTATGGTGTTGCTACGTTTTGGGGAATTTTAGTTCCTTCAATTCGCTACTTTATGTATTTGTTATTTTTCACTGTTAAATTGCATTTTGTATAGACGTATCAAGCCATTTTTTGGCGATTGTTTTGTAGGCGTGATTAATATATGTATTATCGTAAATTTTCAACAATTTTTTTTTAGTCCTCATTAATTATTTTTTCTAAGTTTTATGTAAATAATAATTGTTATTTTATATACCCCAAGTTATTACACAGATGATTTTGGGTTAGACATTATTTCAGTTTGAATGCGAATGAAATAAGTATATTTATCGTGTTTTGATCAATTTACTTAACAGTTTTCTGATTATAAATATTGATTATGAGGTGTTTGGTTAAGACAAATGGCGAATTGTGTAACTTTTGAGAACAAATACTGCATTCGCAGAGAAAAATTAACTGGTTGGCCTATTTTGTTAACAGAGGATGTTATTGATGATATCTAAGCTCATGTTAAACGAAATTCAAAAAAATCTGTATAAACATTGTCAGTACAAACAGGTAAATTTTAAAAAAATTATATGACTCAAAAAGTATATTTGATTATTTACAAGGTTATTCATGATTAGCTGTATGAAGATACTTGTAAAACAAGGATCAGATGCATCCGAAGTTTTTGTTGTATCACAATTATATGTTCGTAAGTAACTAACAGTAATTGGTTCAATATCATTTAAATGATAATGCAATTTTAAATTTAACTTACAGAAGTTAGATATCTTTATTGAAATTGAGTTTCATGCAGTAAAATTTGGTGTGTTCATAGCATTCTCACAATATACGATTACTGGTCCTAAATTTTACCATGCCACAATTACTGCTGAATGATATTGTACAGTTTTATTTTGGAAGAACCAGTTACAGTGGCTTGATGAATTAACTCATAATAATATCTTTAACATGATTGAAACACTCCATGCCACTCAGGCTTGGCTTGGGATTTTTAGGGGAATTTTATGGTGATTATATTATAAATCAAGGTCTGCGGCCTCTCGAATTACCAGGTTTAAAACGCCCAGATTATTGTTTATTTGGTCACATAAAAAATAATATTTAGAATTCAACTACATAATCTTGATGATATGAGTCAAGTTATTCAGCACTAGACTTGAAACAATTGAAGAAAGGAACTTCACAATGTGGGAATGTAAAATGAAGAATTAATACATGTTTGCAATAGAATGACGAATATTTCCAACATTTATTATAAATTACGATAAATAGCACTGCGAAACATGTATATATATATGTATACACAGTCTGTCTCAGAAAAAATGCAACTTTTTTAAAGTAGAAACAAAAGCTTACTATTTTGGTAAAATTCATTTATTTTATTCAAAGTAGTCGTCTTCGGCTTCAATACAACGTTTTGCACGGCAATTAACATGTCGAATGAATTTTTAAGTTCATCCTTAGAGACATCCTTTAAGGTCGCTGTCGATGCCTTTTTAATGGCTTCGACGTCAGCATAAAGCTGTCCTTTCATCGGTAAATGTAGTTTGAAGAACAGATAGAAATCGCAGGGGGCCAAATCTGGTAAATACGATGAATGGTTGATGATTAAAATGCCAGTTGTAGTTAGAAAATCAGTGATAAGCGTCGAACGATGAGATGGTGCATTATCATGTATCAAACGCCAACTACCATTATCATGATATTGAGGGCACACACGGTGAATACGCGCCAAAAGACGCTTCATAACACCAAGATAATATACAGCATTGACTGTTTGACTAGTTGGTACAAACTCTTTGAGCACTATGCCCTTCGAATCATAAAAACAAATCAACATTGTCTTCACTTTTGACTTCTCCAAACGGCTTTTCATCGGCCATTCTTCGCTTGGATGCTTTCATTCAGAGCTTTGGTCTCTGGATTATATTGAAAATACCACGTCTCATCGCCAGTTACAACAGAATACCTGAAGTTTTCGTCATTTTTTGAGTCTTTAATCAAGTCTGTACAATGTTGAATTAAGTTAGCTCGTGTAGTATAAACCTTGCGTAAATCCTTCTCAGTTTCAAATGCTGTGCTAAAATACGATAAATTGAATCTTTGGAAATATTTAATTCCACTCCCACGTAACGCAATGAGGATTTCGGCTCATTTCTGATAAATTTATGCACAAGTTAGATGTGACTTTCCGTAACCACAGATTTTTTTGCACCAGGATGTTCGTCGTCATTTATGTCCGTACGACCGCCTTTAAATTGTTTATACCACACATAGACACTCATACGTAATGAACAAACATCATCACACACTTGTTTCATCAAATTAAGCGTTTCATTAAACGATTTACTCATTTTAAAACAGAACTTGATATCTACTCTTTATTCAAAATTTATTTTTCGGCCAATGCCAAATACATACTGTTACTTTATGCGCAATTTCTCTGCTTCTAATGATGCCAATGTCGTGATATTTTGATATAACATTGGTGAAAGATCTACTTTACTGACGCACATTTTTTTTAATAGATGGCGCATTAAGAATTACTATTAAAAAAGTTACGTTTCCCTGCGACAGACTGTGTATAAAGAATAAATAAATCACATCGCAATAATTGAAATTAGAAAAAAAGTAATGATGCACATAACATAGGTTTCAACTTTCCCTTCAGATGCAACAGATATAATACAATATTATATTTCTTTGGTCTATTTATAAGTATATAGAATATATTTTAATATAGGCAGTTGTTTTATATTAATCGAACAATATTTAGGATTTAAATTGTTTTCTCCTTTGCCATTTTTTACTCTTTTTGGTCACGTAACCGGTTGTAACATTTGCAATATAAACGTAAGATGCATTGTGTGCCCTGATTGACGAGAGGTCATTTTCGCTATATAAGAACATTTTATTGGCAAAACGGCATTTTCGGACTTCTGCTCGTTTATAACAGCACACTACACTATATTGCAATAGATAATCAAGTTCTAAATATTAATGTTATTGTGATTAGTATTTATTTCTTATATAATTACAAAAATATGTATGTACGTTGCTCATGACTAAGTTGTAAAAGGCGGAGCGTGTCTACTAATGAAACAATTGGATACATTGATAGTAACACTTAAAGTTGAGTTGTGATTAAATTATTACTAACGAAATTCTTGTTGAAATTGAATATAGTAAGATTATAATTTATGTAACTTCTTAACCTAAGCATCGTTAAATAATACAAGTGAAAAAATTGTAATTGCGCTTGCGTATACCTTTAAATTTGACGTTTTCTTCACGGTCATTGCGAACGTTTGTATTTTTTTAATTTGTGTTTTAATGTAAAACCAGGTTTTTTCTGGCTCATAAAGATGTTTTTAACGAAATGTTTCATTTTTAAATTTCTCGAGCATCTTACGGTAGTATTGAAACGTGTTATCCCACGTGCTCGTCGATTAAACGACAGGTTACTTAAAAGGAATAAACTTTTCTCATTCGAAGATGTGTCGAACGATACGAATAGCACGAACGCTCAGACATTTTTCTACAACGTGATAACTTACAAGCTATCGAATTCGAGCATTTTCCTGATAGCATCAACGTTCTTGGTAACGGACAAAGTGAGGCGTTCTGATCTCAGATAATCTTTCAAATTGAAATTTACTCTTCGGAACTTTTATACATGTATTCAATCATACGACGCAGAGATTTATCTTCTAGCACAGGAGCTATTTCCACCAAATATTGATCATTGATCCACGGACAAAGTTGTAGCGTAAAATTACCCGGTTCTTCGTTTTTGACCAAGATGACGTGATGAGTTGGTTATACTGCCACAGTTTGGAAGCAACTAATACAGAGATCAAGCCGTCGGCTTCAATCAAGGCTTAAACAGGTCTTAACTTGCACTGAATTTATCACAGCGTGTAAAATCATATTGCAAAATTTTGTATTGCCCTTTTTATTTTAAAAATTTTTCAATGTGATCGTGAGTTAATAATCAGTAACTAATATTTAATGTTTTCTTTTCATTTTTTATTAGGTAGTCGCGAAAAAACCGTCAAACTATGGTCATTAAGAAGTCAGGGTGATGGTACTAGCGTTTCTTCTTGCCAGTGGACCTATACTTCTCATAGGAAATCCATCATGGCAATCACTTTCATCGAGTGTTTCCGTTTGGTAGCTTCTTGTGATGGTATAGTTCACATATGGGATCCATTCCTTGGTCAACTTGTCGGATTGTTGGAAAGCCCAAAATATCCACCAGTTAATACAATAAAGTCTATGCCAGCACCCAGTTCCTTAATATTTGCTGCTACTACAGAAGGAATTTTACGTGTTATAGATACTAGAACGTGCAGCTATACTCATGATTTAAAGGTAAGAAATACTATATGAATGTATCACACCAGCAAAGCCATTATTTAGATATATATATATATATATATATGTATATATATATGTATATGTATATTTTATATTTACTAGCTACACAATATTAATAAAAAAAATTTTCAAGGTCAATATGAATCAAGGTAATTTAATACGTTGCTTGGCAATAGCAAAATCTGGCTTGTGGATTGCCGCAGGTCAATCCTCCGGACATATAACAGTTTTGGATTCAAGAACGGGCCAAATACTTGCCACATGGCGAGCGCATGAAAGTGAAGTTCTACAGTTAGTACCTGTTGGTGAAGACACGCTAATCTCCAGTAGTTTGGATCAGACAGTTTGCGTCTGGAATGTTCAAGATGGAAAATTTAATTTTCATATGAAGTAAGTTTTTCCTTTTCTCTTTTGAACTACTTGCTTTCGTATATTTTTCGATAGTATCAGTAGATTATTATTTTAAAAGTTAATAGCCTAAATTAAAATGAATTTCAATTTGAAACAATTTTGGTACATGCTTTGGCGTTTTGTTGGATTCATTAAATTGCTTAATGTAACGTTTTTTTTAATTTTTATAATTTATGTGCGTTTTTGTAGTATGTTTAGTAAATGTTCTTTCATCCTTATCACCTTAACAGTCTTTCACTGCCTAGGGGAGCTACAGAACCTGTCCATTGCCTAAATCTTTACAATAACGAACTGATATCAGGAACAACGGCCAATAGAATAGGCGTTCACACATCCATCGATGCAGAAGCTTCCTTTTCCAGTACAAAATTAAGAACAGATACATTCAAAGGCTTACTGACTTCCATGGTAGTACTGCCATTGAATAGGCTTCTACTTTTAGGTGCCGATAATGGGACTATAAGTTTATTATGCTAAAAAGTAACATAGGAATTCCTGAAGTTAAGTAAAAATTTTGGAATATAATTTTCATAAAAGATTATTAGGTTATGCAAATTTAGAGCTAGCGTACAATTAGCAATATACAATAAATAATTTTTACACAGTAGTGTGGTTAATATAGCTCTAAGTAAATGACAATTTTGTGTATCAATGAATTATTTTTCAATAGTTGAAAACGAGCTTTAAGATTTTAAAGTGATAAAAACAAAAAACAAAATTTAATCGAAATTAGAATAAGCGATAAAAACAAAATATTCTAATTTCAATTAAATTAGTTTAATTTGAAAAAAATCTAGATATTCGATTAAGTAATTTAAATTTAATAATTTAGATGTCAAACTGAGTGTGATGTTTAATAAGATGAGTAATAATAATAAGTTCTGCCAATTTAGTAATTACTTAAGCAAAAAAAGATTCAGAGACAACTAAACTTTCGGTAGCTATATTTGCCCAGTTATTTTCACAGGTATATAATTGTGAAGCTGATATTATAATTTAAGTACATAATGAAAATTGGGAGAGTATTTTAGTTTCATTTACTATTAGGAATGTATACCACGTGTTTCAAAAATAAGTCTACCTAGTGTTTCAACAAAAATGTTTAAATATTTATACTAGAACAAATTCAAACTGGTAATTCAGTTTTTTTTTAAATAGGCGGTGTGAAATTTAAAGTAAGCAATATCTTTTATGCTACTGACCAAAAAGCAAGTTTGTCTTAATATAAAATATTTCATAACATCATTTTGATATAAAATTGTCTGAATTTGACTATATGTAGGTAGAATTTTAATAATTTATGGCTCAAGAGGTATTTTTTTTTATATAGTTTCGAATTTAAATTAAAAAGTTGAGCGAAAATTAAGTTTATTCATATGTATTTCTGTATTTCTTTCTTTTCTTTTTTTGCACTGTTATAAATATATTAATTTTATAACACTAAAATAATGTACTTTCAATATTGCTTAATCTACTTTTAAGATTTATAAACACGATTATATTTCAAAAATATGATGGCAGCGGACTGTAACGGGACACATGATGTATACAATGCAATTAATGAAATTCTGACTAATTCATATATACGGAGCGACTTTCTTAACGATATCCATCCATAAGAATGTAAGTAATATATTTTTAATTTGTAAGGAAGTTAATATGTTCCATGCACTGTTAATTTTTATATTTTAATGACACCGTAACATATACTTTCAGACTGTCTTTTAGTAACATGTTAATATTGTCACGTGGTTGATACATCATAAGTAATAATGCATTCCAACATTCAAACTTTTCATTCCATAGCACTCATATGTGATATCAGTCTCTTTACCCCTGTATATATATATATATATATATATATATATATATATATATATATATATATATATATATATATATCAGTATGTGTAGTATAATGTAATTAAAAAAAATAAAAAATATTTTTTTCACGTCTAACTGTGAAAACTATTATATAGGTAGGGAGAAATCCTTAGTAAAACAAGCAAATACAGAAATAAATTTTCATGTACATATAAAAGACTGTATTATAACCCCCTCTTAATAAATAGTCTTTGTAAAAAGAAAGAGATAATACACTAATTACAGCTAGTCAATTGATTTTTAGTTGATTCTTAAATACATAATTCAAAATGTGTATTCATTCAGTTCATAAAAGCTAATGGTAACTTAAAAAAATCTAATTTGAATCTATATTGTCAAAAAGTTCGTACTGCATGGGAAAATTAAAAAAATAGTATAAAATTGATTGTTACAGAAAGTAAAACTTTATTAATATTTTAATTTCCATAAACCATTTCATTAATACTTTTATGGTCTTATGCGATACGAACTTTTTGACAACCTCTACAATGAATTCAATTAATTTGCGTTGTAATTACGGAAATACCAAAATGTATTACCAACTATTAGCAATATAAATACTTCTTATATATATATTTTACAAATATTTTTTTTTACTTATGTTAGTATATAATGAACTGTATTATACTCAATAATTACTCGATATATCAAAGTATTGTATAAATATAATATTCTATAGGATTATATTAAAGAAATATTTAATAGACGTTATGTATTTGTAGAAAGAAAATGAATTATATATCAAAGAAACTAAAATAAATATTTATGAATTGAAAATTGTTTTATTAGAACTATTTTTTTAATAAAAGAATTCTGCACTTAGACAATACACAGTATTTCAATAATTATTTTCATTACCCATTGTCTTAAGAAGCCAATTGTCTTGCTACAAATAACAAAAGTATTCATCCTTCAGTTTAGGCGTTATAAAATAATGTCTCATTGCGAGACATCTCATTGGAAATTAATTTATGATAGTATTGGGTTGGCAACTAAGTACTTTCGGTTTTTACTGATAGAGAGCGTTGCTTTATTTTTTGTATAACGATTGTTAGTGCTGTACTTTACCGTTGTCGCGTGATACTAGTCACACTGACGTAACTTCAAAAGCAAGTAGTGCGTGATTTTTATTAAAGCTATTAGTTGTGGGTTAATTTTAAATGGAGTGCAGAAACGAACAGTTTCGACATATTTTACTATTTTATTTCCGTAAAGGAAAGAAAGCTGCTGCGGCTCACAAAAAGATATGGGAAGTTTATGGTGCTAATTGCTTAACAGAGCGCACGTGTCAGAATTGGTATAAAAAATTCCGTTCTGGAGATTTTTCCCTCAAAGATGAGCAACGATCTGGTCGGCCTACTGAAGTTGATGATGACCAAATCAAAGTCATAATTGAAGAGGATCGTCATATAACTGTTCGAGAGGTTGCGAAGACGCTACATGTATCGCACACAACAATTGAAAAACATTTAAAATGTCTTGGGCTAGTTAAGAAGCTTGATATTTGGGTACCTCACGAATTGAAAGAAATTCATTTAACACAAACTTTTGCGATATGCACCTTAGACGAAATGAAACCGACCCTTTCTTTAAAAAAATCATCACTGGTGATGAAAAATGGGTCCTGTATAGTAACATAGTTCGAAAACGATCATGGAGCAAACACGATAAACCAGCTCAAACCACATCGAAAGCTGAATTGCATCCAAAAAAAGATCATGCTGTCAGTTTGGTGGGATTACAAAGGTGTTGTGTTTTTTGAGCTGCTTCCAAGGAGCCAAACGATCAATTCTGATGTTTACTGTCAACAATTAATAAAACTGAATGAAGCAATCAAAGAAAAACGGCCAGAATTGTCAAATCGGAAAGGTGTAGTTTTCCACCAAGATAATGCAAGGCCTCACACATCTTTGGCAACTCGTGAGAAACTATTGGAGCTCGGCTGGGAAGTGATGCCACATCCCCCATACAGCCCTGATCTAGCACCATCTGATTACTATTTATTGGGTCTGGGAAAAAGTTCGTGGCGTTTTTTCAGTAAAATTCAACTGGTCCCCGCATGGCGCGTGGACGAATTCATTTAAACCGAATATGCTCCATTATTATCGACAATGTTTCGCCATTTTTTTGGTAGATATGATCCCATCGGTGAAAAACTTCTGTGGTTTCTGGTCGAAAAACTGAATCAAGTAGTTTTCACAGGCTTCTTTTGAAACCAACTTAATTCCATTGAGAGAGTTCTGCAGAGATCGAAACAGATGATAGTCAGAGGGTGCTATATCCGGACTGTAAGGTGGGTGCATCAAAACTTCCCAATATATGTACAATACTCTCTCAATTTTTGACGGGTCATCAAAGAAGTGTGTGGTCGGGCGTTGTCATGATGGAAGACAACACCTTTCCTATTAATCAATTCGGGCCGTTTTCTTTCAATCGCCTGGCGTAATCTCTCTAGTTGTGCACAGTAGAGTTGAGAATCAATCGTCTGACCAGTTGGAAGTAGCTCGTAGTGGACGATTCCCCTCCAGTCCCACCATACACACAGCATCACTTTTTTTGGCGTCAATGTTGGCTTAGCGAACGCTTGTGACGGCTCACCATCCTTTATCCACGATCTTTTACGCTTCCGATTATCGTACGTAATCCATTTTTCATCTCCGGTTATTAAACGTTTCAGAAACGGCTCGATTTCATTCCGTTTCAGCAGCGCATCGCAGATGTTAATTCGGTCAATCATGTTTTTCACGCTCAACTCATGAGGAACCCATACGTCAAGCTTTTTTTTGTAACCAGCTTTGTGTAAATGGTTCAAAACAGTTTTGTGGTCAATGCCTAGCTCCATGCCAATATCGACACTGCTGATATGCTTATCTTGTTGGACTTTTTCAAGAATTTCATCAGATTTTTCAGTGATTGGACGACCGGAGCGTGACTCATCTTTCACATTGAAATTTCCAGAACGAAAGCGAGCGAACCATTTCCGCGCAACAGATTTCGATAAAGTACCTTCACCGTACACAGCACAAATTTTATCACAAGCCTGCGCAGCGTTCTTCCCCTTATCATAATAATATTGCAGAATATAGCGAAATTTCTCATTATTCTTCTCCATTTTCAAGTGCGAATAACTTTCCAACCACTGCACCGATTACAATGTTTCTACGCTCAAACTAACGTTCGGAAGGTCATCTAAAAAACGAGCCCTCGGTGGTGACGCTGTGACTTGTTGTTCTTTAGTTATCGGCAACCAATGCCATCTATCGGGAAAAAACGCCACGAACTTTTTCCCAGACCCAATATTTCGAAATTTGCAGAATTCTTTGAATGGTAAAACTTTCACAAATGACGATGACCTTCACTCGCACCAAGTTCAGTTTTTTGTTGATAAGGACCAGAAATTCTATGAGCGCGGAATCATGCAGCTGAAAGAAAGATGGCAAAAGTCATTGAGCAAAATGGAAAATATATAATTGATTAAAAACTATTCTTTGTTTAAAAAAAGTGTTTTACTTTATACTACAAAACCGAAAGTACTTAGTTGCCAACCCAATATGTTGGCATTTCTTTTATTTGAGGATTTTTAGGGTTTTAAGAAGAACATTAGCATAAACAGAAATATTGCACGCTCCTCTGCTACCTATTTTAATACTATATTTAAGGAATCATAATTAGGTGCTGTTCCTCTATCAAAATATATATGTACATATATATACTATCGCGGCCATATGTATGTAGACATTTGGCAAAACCAGATGTTATTGTAATCTACGTATTTCTGAGAAGTGTGGCAGGTAGTAAATGTAGATAAGATCAGAATGACAATATTTTTATGATTCAATATTATTGTTACGAGGTAGTGGTGTAATTATAAGAATGGCCAGTTTTTACAAGTGGTTGCAGTAGGGTGCGGTTGAAGAGTAAAAGAAAGAGATATTTTTTGTGTGAATTTTTTCCATTATTCTGATATAAAAT
Source organism: Dermolepida albohirtum (assembly GCA_031893035.1). NCBI lineage: Eukaryota > Metazoa > Arthropoda > Insecta > Coleoptera > Scarabaeidae > Dermolepida > Dermolepida albohirtum. Next base: position 301,684 of record JAVIWB010003531.1, on the reverse strand, counting down.
ATCAAATAATGCTTAAGATGCCCGAATTAACGGAAGCGGAACGTGGTCACATAATTCTGCTTACAACGCAAGGAATGTCGTTCTTCGCAATCGCTAAAGAAATGAAATGTTCGAGGTGCGCTATCTGAATTACGGTCGAACGTCATAGGGAAACCGGCTCATACAAGAATAGACTGAAGAACAGTTGAAAACCCAAGATTATGGCTAGCGATGATCAAGCCTTAGAAAGAATGTGCCTGCGGAATTGCAAGAGAACTTCGCAACAGCTTGCAGGTGACATGTTACAGGGGTATAATGTCACTTTTTCGGCTCGTACCTTCAGGAGACGTCTTACAGAATTAGCCCTGAGCGGCAGTAAGCCCCGACACAAACCGTGTCTCTCACAGGAGCACAAAAGGAAGAGTTTAGCATGGGCGAAAAGATATGAGCACTGGACAGTGGATGATTGGGGTGATGTGGTCCGACGGTACGTTGTGAATAATGTTAATGTTTGTATTAGCGATATTAATATTAAAGTCGACGTACTTTAATGCAACAGAAATCAACTGATACAGTAAAGTAACTTTGGCGTTTTTAAATACAGCTTTTCGGCCAATCTGGCGTTCATACGACGCAGGAAAACGGAAGCTTATCATCCTGATTGCCCTGTACCAACGTTGAAATTTGGTGTAGGCAGTGTGATAATATGGGGATCTATGACCGCCTCAGGTGTTGTGGTGTTTGTGTGCCAGGGCATCATGAATAGTCGGCGACACCTCAGCATGTTTGTGCAAGTTCTAGAACCGTCTGCATTAAAATTATTTGATGGGAACGATCCACAATACTATTTCCAAAAGGACAACGCATCCTGACATGAATCACGCGAAGTGATGCGTTGGTTTGTTGAAAATAACGTGCGCGTATTAGACTGGTCGACATTAAACATTTATGGAAAGTATTGAAGGAAAGGGTGTCCATGTACAAATGTGGATCCAAAATAAAATTAAAAGGAAAAATTATGGAAGATTAGAAGAAAATTCCAGTATAACTATACTACAATCTTGCATCCAGCATGGTACGCAGGATTCGTACTGTAATACAGGCACGTGGTGGATCCACAAAATATTGAAAGTATTAATAAATTATCGTTAAAAGCTTTTTTACATAAGTAGTATTTCTTTATTTACAATACTTTCCCAAAGAACCCCTAAAACGTCGTGTCTAATACATATGACCACGATAGTATATATATACAAAAGATTGGAGGATGGAAGATTACTATACATATATATATATATATATATATATATATATATATATATATATATATAATTATTAACTCAAACGTAATATCGAAAGAACAGCAAGTGCTGCCTGACGTGAGTGACTTGCAATCGTTAGAGAATCAGTTCAATGATTTTTTTGTCGATTCGAACCGAGGCCTCAAAAACCCTATTAATATGTATACCTTAAACGGAATAGCTTCTAACTCAGAAACCTTCTTTTTTTCCCCTCTCACAAGTACTGAAATAATTAACTATGTTAATCTTTTAAAACTAAATATTCATGTAGTCTTGATGAAGTACCTGTTCATATAATAAAGACTTGTATTGAGAACATCGCGGATCCTTTATGTCATATAATCAACTCCTGTTTTGTCAATGGTGTTTATCCGAGTGATTTAAAAATAGCTTTGGTTAGGTCCATGTTCAAAAAGGGAAATCCTAATCAAATGGTTAACTACAGGCCAATAAGTATATTAAGTACATTTAATAAAATATTCGAATACCTTCTTTTTATTCGGTTAAATAACTTTCTGATAAAGTGTAAAATTTTTTTTAACAACTTTCAGCACGGCTTCACCAAGGGCAAATCTATCAAAACTGCACTTTTTTATATAGATAGAATATTGACAATACTAGAAGAACGTATATATGCTTGTGGTATATTTCTAGACCTAAGTAAAACCTTCAACAGCGCCGACCATAAAATACTATTGACAAAACTCGAACTTTACGGTGTACGTGGAGTGGCTAATGAGTTGTTGTCGTCTTATTTCTCAGGCAGACAACAAATATTTAGTTATATATATATATATATAGTATTGCTTGTAATGGCGGGACGGTTTTTTCGCGTTCCCATTTTCTTGGTGGGAGAATACCTCAAGGAAGCGTACTTGGACCATTGGTTCTTAACCTAAATGATATCCATAACATGCTTCAGAATGAGCAACATTTGCTAATAAATTATGCCGATGATACTAATCTCCTATTACGAAGGGACAATTTACTTCATTAAGCGAGTGAATGTCAATACTACTTTGGTCCTATGAATAATTGGTTCGATGCAAATAACTTGTTATTAAATGAGTCTAAAACGGTCTGCATGGTATTTAGAACAATCAATAACAAAATTTAAACTGGCGCAGTCACATTGAATCTTTGGCTAAACAACTAAATACGTTTTGTTATGGAGTTAGGAACTTAATACCTGTTTTAGATTCCGCCACTCTAATGAGCATTTATTATGCCCTTTTTTATGCCAGATTGAAGTATGGCATTGTGCTATTGGGCCATATCAGCGACATAAACAGGATATTTTTAGCACAAAAACAAATGATTAGATAGATTATTGATCTTAATTTTAATCAAAGTTGTCAAACTATATTTAGGAAAAATAATATCCTGACTGTGCATGGTGTTTATGTCTATGAATGTGGAATGTTTCTCATAAAAAACAAACAATACCTTCAAAATTCCAAGATTGCACATCAGTATAATACACGGTCAAGCAATATAAATTATTCGTATCCCATCCACAGACTCACTCTCACAGAAAAGGGCCTGCATTATTCTAGTTTACAGGTATACAATAAACTTCCAATATTTATTAAATCCACACAGCCTATTAGTTTGCTAAAGCATATATTACATTATTTCCTAGTTAATCTTGAACCATATTCTTTAATTGACTATTTAAACTTGTAACGTTTTATATAAATAATTCGTTCATTATTATTAGTAATATGTGCGTTTTATTTTTCTTTTAATTTACTTTGTTCTATTATTAATGTAGATTAATGCCTGACTTTTGTTTTTGTAAAAATTTACAAATACAATAAATATTATGTTGTTATTATTATTATTATTATCCTCTAGAACTGTCTTCTAGTAAACCCATTCCTTTTTCATAAAACTATGCCCTACCGTGGATGACATTCCTCACCAAACCATCAGTGCTCGATGTTAAGCAATTTGAAGTTTGCGAGCAATGCGAAAGATTCTCGAACATTTCTGGTTCCTACCTTTTCATTTTGTTTCTGCCGTACATGTTCGATAACCGTCTTTTATTTGTTCCGTCTGTTGATCATAAGTTGGGATGCTGATCAAGCTCTGAAGATAAAAACAGTAAACTTAACCATATCTGCTGATCATCAGTTTATAAATAACACGTGATTCAAAATAACGATTGAGTAACAGAACTTATGGCATGACTTGGTATTAAAGAGAGGTGATTTTGATGGAGCCTGTGGTTGATTAACTTGATCTCTAAGGCATCTTGGCTTTCAGCGGTACGGACCGTGTGCGGGATTAATTGTTTCGTACGGGTATTTATTGCCGTAGTTTTCCAGGTGCAACACTGCTTAATTTATCTGCTGATGATGGCAACTTAGTTGTCGAAATACGTATACAGAATTACGAAAATTAATGTGGAAAGGGGTTATATAACAACCTTAGTGCTCAATATTAAAGAGAGGTTAAAGAAATGCTTCCTTTCGTTTAAAATTATATTAATAGTAAAAGCGAGCAAATGCGAAATATATGAGCTGATACTTTCTTCTTACTAGCTGAATGGGTTTACAATAATCCATAAAGGAACAATATCAGAAATAACTATGTTCTGTTTGAGTAGCAAAACCTACAAATTACGTGTGTGCGCGGCGCGTACTTCTGCATATTTATTTAAGCTTACAATCTACTTTTTTATTTTCATTTAAACTTAAATTTTGTTGCCACATATTCAAATACTGTTTAAATTTTCGACATATTTATGTAATTATTGTCATTTATCAAGGCATTTGTTGGAAAAACCAAGTAGATTTTCATTTGGTTATGCGTGTAAACATTACTATACGTCAAATTTATAAGTCTTTTTAAACAAATGAACGTTGAATGTTTGAAGAAGGAAAGACAGATTATAATTTATCTGTTTAAATATACAATTATAGAATAACTGTTTTATTATTTGAAATCTTAATTGCAGAATCTTATTATGTTATACTTGGTTTCACTATAACAAACATTTACATACATATTAAATATGTTTTGCCGATAAAAACTTCTTAAAACATTTGGTGAATAAGATGACATATATATTTACATATTGCGTGCAGTTTAACATGCAAACGAATGCTAAAAAAGTCGAATCCGAACCACAAATATAAATAGATAAACAAAAATGTATTATGGTACCTTTTGTCTCAAAAGCAGAAAGAATGAATTTATAAATGATGATAAAATATTAGAGGTCTCTAAATAAAATGGATAGAATGTAATGTTGAGTTAGAATTTATAACGTGTACTTCTCTTTCTTTAAATGTGGAAATAAGAATAACCGAATTATATTTTTTAAACAGCAAACGTTTGAAATATTATAATTAAGACATTTGTTTTTTAGAAAATTTCAAATAAATTCTAATTAATAATACTAATTTAGAGAATATTTTTCAACTTTTTATAGTACAGTTGAACATTTTGTCCTTTCTATGTTTATCATCCGATATGTCGTTGTGACATCTTAGGTGAATAGGTATGAGTAAATATATATATATATATACGAGGATAGTTTGACAAGTAGTGGGAATGACACATACATAGGTGGCGCTCTAATTGGTAAAACAAATGCACTGTAATTTAGGATGCGTATTTATATGTTTACATTCCGATATTTAGATGAATCGATTGATTAGCTTATTTTTGACAGGTGATTGAAAGAGAAGCAACACATCGTTTTGTTAAAATGGAAAAAGCAGAGTATCGTGCGGTGATTAAATACATCGTAATTAAGGCTATGAAAGCTACCGAAATAAAAGATGAGTTACGGGAAACATTAGGTGAATCTGCTCCATCATCCGCCACAATAAGTAGATGGGTAAATGAATTTAAACGTGGTAGAACAAGCTGTGTTGATGAAGCGCGCTCTGGAGCATCCGAAATCGTGACTTCTAAGGATATGATTATAAAAATCCATAATATTATTAAGCAAGATCGACGACTCAAAGTGAGAGAGATAGCAGACATGGTAAACATTTCAACAGAACGCGTACACTACATTTTAACGAAAGAATTGGGGCTTTCCAAGCTTTCGGCAAGATGGGTGCCGCGATTGATCAAAAGCTCACTCGTTTGCGCATTTCCAGTGAGTGTTTGGACCTTTATAAGCGGAATCTGGTTGATTTTTGTAGGCGATTTGTTACTTGCGATGAAACTTGGATACACTATAGTACACCCGCAACTAAACAACAGTCGAAGCAATTGTTAGAACGTGGTTCTGCACCTCCAACGAAAGCGAAAACCACTTTATCGGCAAACAAGTTGATGGCATCAATTTTTTGGAATTGAAAGGGCATTTTGCTCATTGATTACCTTAAGAAAGGTGTCACAATAAACGGACAATATTATGCAGAACTTACTACTTACTACAAAAATTAAATGTTGAGATTCGTGCTAAACGGCCAGGAATGGCAAAGAAAAAGATTCTGTTGCACCAAGACAACGCTCCCTCGCATACCAGCACAGTTGCGATGTCCAAAATCCGCGAGTTGCATTTCCAATTAGTACCGCATGTGCCTTATTCGCCAAATCTAGCCCCTTCCGACTTCCATCTTTTTCCAAAATTGAAAACGACACTAGGTGTAAAGAAATTTTCATCTAACGACGAGCTTATCATCTTCGTAAATGAGTATTTTGCAAGCCTTCCGGAATCGCATTTTAGAAATGACATAAGGGCATTGGAGCAGCGTTGGAATAAATGTATTGCTCTTTTAGGAGAATATATTGAAAAATAAAAATTATTTTGTATTTAAAAAATTCATTTTTCTTTTCCATTCTCACTACTTGTCAAACTGCCCTCGTATTGTTGGAAATAATATTCAAAAAATTTGGTTCCAGAAAAATTGTTCTGTTCGCAAAGAGAGCTTTCACTGTACCATATAAATTCACAAACACACAAATCAAAAATACGTACAAAAAAATACATATGTACACATGTACAATACATACAAACATCTTTAAATTTTGCTTATTTATAACAAATTTCAATATTTTAGTTTCCCCTTAAGTAATACGAAATTATTATAAAATTAGATTTATTTTTACTTTAATTTTTATCATGAAATATTTTTTTTATTAAATGACGCAATACTATATACTTTATACTCTAAATGCATACATAAATAAATATAAATATTATAAATAAACTTAAAACCAAACTAAAATACAATATTTGTAATGCACACACACATATGAACATGTACATACATAGTATATATATATATATATATATATATATATATATGCTATCTGTTTTTTATTAACTCAAATAATACAGAAAGATTATGTCGCTTTAGACCACATAAATTTTGTCTATACAATACATTTTATCCAAAAATTTTATAAAATTATGAACTCTCATGTATGCTATATATTAAGATAATGTTATAACAAAATAACATCAAAATACGTATGTATGTACGTTAAGCCAAGCTCAGGGCAATTTCAACATATTTTTACCATGTTTTCTCTTAGCTAAACGGAACATTTTAAAATTTATTACATATCTCTAGTATATTTCCACTACCTATTTTTTCATAATATTAATAAATATCATAGCAACAACACCACCATTGATGACAGATTTTTAGGAAATCACGTAAAATTGCAACCGATTTATAGGCTTGTAATTACTTAATTTGGAGGGCTTTAAACAGGAAAGTGTAATAATGAATGAATTTGTATTTTATAAATATAATCTAAGAATACAGATATACCGGGTGCGGGAAAAGTCAGTTAACCGATTTGTATATCAGTGCAAAGGTAAATGACAACATGCAAACATTTTTATTTAATTGTACAACAAAACAGACAAAAAGTAAATTAAATGCTGACCCTTGGTAACAGTTTACCGACAGATGTGGTGGTGGGTGATGAAGTGCTTGCCTTCTAAGTGTGACGCGCCATTTCTTGGCCTTAGGGTTGACTCTGAACTGTCCTGGAAGCCTTACATCAGTGAACTATTTGGGGGCTGTCTCGGTTCTGCTACTGCTTGCGTGTTATTTCTCGTAACGTTGGTGTGAAGGCGGGACTGCTTTCTTACTTCGCCTATGTACATTCAAGACTTCAGTATGGTGTGGTGTTCTGGGGAAATTCCATCGACTGACGGAGGATATTTGTCCTCCAAAAGTCATGTATAAGAGCGATTGATGAGAGTTGTGTGGGTGTGTTTCGGTCTGCCAAAGTACTAACAATGTCCTCGATTTATATACTTCAGTGCGCGCTAATTTTTGCTACGCGAAACTTTTGTAATATGCATCTTGTGCCCCCACAGACCAATTTTACAAAAATACAAAAAAATGTTGTAAAAATTTACAATCACTTCGGATCAAGAGTTTGCCGTTGGCCCGGTTTAAAATTATTTTTAAGTTTTGGCTAATAGAGCAAGAGTTCTACAATGTGGAAGATTTCCTTAAAACAATTGTAGACATTGACGTATAGTAAACATATGTTAACTGCACACATACATATATATGTATATATACTTACTTTATCTATTTTAACCTGTAATTGTTGTTTCGTTGTTATTTATTTTATACTTATGACATATTCCATATTTTTTGACATTATGGAACGTATTAAATATTATTATTATTATTATTATTATAAAGCTTATGAGTTATAGCCTGTGTTCAAGCTGCATACCATCTTCATCAATCCACTTTCGGCTTGTTTGGGCATGCTAAAACAGATTCTCCTAAACAATTCCGTGCTCGTGCGGAGACTGTCGAAATCCTCTTCAATTCTCGTTCTTAAAAGTAGGATGTCATGTAGCGGTGTGGCAAATATTTTATCCTTGAAAATTCTTACAACGTTAAATCTGACGACGGCACGGGGACATTCGATCCTACCTCTTCTCCCTATCCAATTACCAAACTCGTCATTTAGGTAGGCACGAACTTGTATTCCATAATGTGGTGAGGTACCATTTTGTTGCAAATATCGAATATACTTTAACTCTGGATTATTTTCAAATTCATTCTTTAAATCCATAAGCATTTACAGATAGTTTTTGGCATTACTGTTTCCTCAAAGAAATACGGACTTCACTTCAGTGAAGTTCAGCCACACTGTTATACCGAATATTCAACTCTTCTGCAGTGGTTAGATGAGAGTTCTCTGATGTACAGTAAATGCAATCATGACATATAATTCGTTGTTTAATTTGAACTGTGCTTCATCGTTCTTGAGAACGGATCGGAAAACATTTAAGTTGTCTGCGCACCAAGCATACCAATCGTAAAACTGTATGTACGATTACGGTCGTCCTCAGCCATGGTTGTAACAAACGCGGACCTGGTTTCTATGACTTTCTTGTATGGGTTGCATACCTTTTGTCTTGTAAGCCCAGACCTGCGAGGATATCGCTCTACAACCTAATGGCGCTTGTATGACGTTGTAGTCCGCATTATAATGCAAACACCTAGTCAAGAGACAGATACGTTCATCCTTTACCCCACTACGCCTTATATTTCATCATACACACTAATACATAAACTTTCAACCGCGTTAACTGACTTTTGCCGTACCCGTTATTGCACTGGTTTACCAAAAAATATATTTTTTATCACAAGATAAAATATGGGAATGCAAAGGTATATTTTTCAATGATTTCAATATGCTCTCGGTTTTTTTCTATGACGCAAGGTTTACATGTGACAGATAATTTAAATTTAAAGATAAATATATTTTCAGGCATTATTATAAGACTTCTAATACTTAAAAACAAAGAGCGGTTAATGACTGTCTACCACCAAGATTTTTAGGGAACTAGTCCAAGTGAGAATGCAATTCCCCAAAAAGTCATAATAACTTCTACAAATGAGGCTTTCTTCTTTCTATGTTATTTAATCGCTATTCGAATTTATCATCCTGCATTAATTCTCTTATTTGTGGGCCTACAAAAATACCTTCTTTTATTTTTTCATCACTTTTCTAGGAAATTTTTCCTTTAAATAAATATAAGCGGCACTATTTTAGTCCATTGCCTTTTTATAAGTTCTAGTTTAATGTATAATGGAGGTAGGTAGACGTTTTCTGGGTTGGTTAGTGGGGGTTTTTTAACATTTTTATTGCCTGGAGGAAATGATTGACGTTTTGGTCAGTGTTTTTTTGTACAGTGATTGCTTCGGTCCGTACTATTCCACTCACATAGAAAACAAACAAAATTTGGTATAAATCATCATACGTTTCAAACATTTGTTATACTAAAATTTTTCGAGAAGTACTTTCGTGTTCATTTCAGTGGCATGAAGTAATGATATTGAAGGATATTTATTTTCATTATGAAGCTTTTAAACCAACTTTTGAGGAATCGATAAATAAGCACCATTCTGTTTCATGATCGTGAGCCAGAGCCTTCAATAACCAGAAAACATTATTACAATATATTAAATAATTTTCTTGAAAAAAGAATTTTTTTAACTTCTAGCAATTAGGAAAATGACATATTTTAGAACCTGTATCAAGATCCTAAAAGCTCAGACTGTTTTTCGAACAAATTCAAATCACGCACTGAACCATTTAGATCCTATAGAGTTAATAAATGAGGTTCACGTGATGAAGTACTACCGAAATCTATATTATTTTCATGATTTTGTTCTCCAAACATGACATACAAAATAACTTGGTATATATAATTTCGCTTTTAATTAATTAAGAAATACAACATACAACAAAAGCGCAAGTTGCAGAGTTATTATTATTTTCAATAGAATAAAAAGAAAGTAAGTGACAAATAATTTTCGCTAATTATATTTACATAAAATTAGATAACCTTCTAGAATTGGCCTTCTAGGCCATTTTACATTATAAACAACATTAAATTTAAACTATTATACATTTCATACAAAAAAGAGAAATAAAACTTCAAATAGTCTAAGCACATAACAAAATTTTGACTAACTGTTAAAATTAATTAACTTTAAAGCTCGAAAATTTCCTTGGATTTAAATCTACGTATGTATTTAATTTCACGAAAATAGAATTTTATAGTTCCCTTTCTGTCTTGGGGACGAAGTCCGAACTTTATGGCACTTTTATTAACCTCGTGTAAATTGTGAGTTACGTATACTACTAAGTTAATCAAATTACGGAAGAACTATGACGTCTTAGTACCATAAACCAAAATTGTAAGTAGTACCTAACACCCTAAAATTACTCAACAAAAGAAGCAACTAGCAAGATAAGTGTACATGGCCAAAAGGGTAACAACCATAACCACCGAAATTTTCCGAAAAGCTCAGAGTACTAGATATTCAAGGCAACCAGAAACGCTAGTGATCCAATCTGATACACAATAGAATAGGTTTTCACACTTGAAAATCTCGAATATTCACAAAACACTTGCGCGATAAGGCGCACAAAAATATACCACAAAGAAATAGAAAACAACTTCTAACGAATACACCAATAATTAAACAAATAAATGAAAGAAAGTTTGGAAAAAAATTATTAAGAAAAGAATCGAATTAATGATTCAAACAATCTTAATTCGCACAGGAAAATACAGCTACACCACTTTTCATTAAAGGCAAGAGGTGAAGAGGAGAATCTAATTGAAAATCAAACAAAACGTAACAGTATCTATTCAACTCTAAGTTATTTTTTAGTTTACTTTGTTTAAGCTTTTCGGCCTTATTTTTTAACTTAGCTTATGCAGTGTGACTTATTATATTGTCAAGTGCTTAAAATTATGTACTGTTTTTTTATTGATCCGTACGTGTGTATGTCCATAGATGTTCCTCTATGTGAAGTCTTTATGACTAATTACTTTTGTTAGTCGCTAGTCCGTTCGAGATTGGAGTATGGCTCGATAGTGTGGAATCCTTATTACGAAGTCCAAAAAAAGCCATAGAATTTGTGCAAAGACGATTTTTGAAATACCTTTGGTTTAGAAATCTCTGTGTCTACCCTTACAGAGGCTTTTTCAGCGGCTGATAATCGTTTTTTGGACAATGTATTTAATTGTGTTTCTGGTATGAAATTATTTATCGGAGCTTAATGTCGTATGTTGTAATGTGAAGAGTGTTGAATTATTTGGAATGACGGTATCTGTAAATGTTGGTTTTCTTTATTACTATACTTAATTTTTAGATCTAGAACATTGATATACTTCTCTGCCTTTTTGTAAATTGTATATGGTTATTCATGCTATTCAAATGATTTAAAAAGTTATGTAGTTGTTTGTTGGTATTTGACATTAAACAAATAAAATTATCCACGACTCAAAACAAACAACAACAACACTTACAACTTACTTACAACGCTTGAAATATTGATGACTATCGAATACTTTTTAAAACCTACTGGGATATCTTGTTTTTGTTTACGAAAGTTATTAAATTCGAAAAAATGCTGATCCACTCACCTACTAATAAGATTTTCTAAATCTACAACTTACCTCGTTCTTTGAAATAAATTTTTAATGACGCCTTTAATGTCATAAAATCATATTATATAAAAAAGAAACCGCAAATACCTGTTTAATTAACCCCCAAGTTATAATACTGAGATATATGTACATACACTCCGCGCAACATGAATAGGACCAACTGCATATATGACATTTGTAGTTGGTATAAACATGGTAGCGCGCTGGAATTGTTATTTTCGAAAATAAGAGGGTTGATAAAAAGATGTATGTAGGTACCAAATATAATTTTTGTAAAAGTCAGTGCAAGTGTACGTTACTAATGATAATAAGTAGAGTAATTAAACGCCACTTGAATACGACCAATCTACAAAATAAAAGATTCGTTTGCAATAACAAAATACTTTATTGTTCAATAATGAGTACTTTTGCCATTATTTTTATAACCTCAAATAGTCGGGATGGAATGGAATTATACAGGGTTCTCATAGTCAACGGGAAGTTCCGCCCAACTTCGTTTCAGCGCCTGCTCTAGTTCGTCAGCGCAACTGAATTGGGTAGCATTGGAGTACAATTTACGTATTTTCTATGATGCTCAGGTCGGGGGAGAGCGATGGCCAATCGAGAACCTCCATGCCTTGTTCTTGAAACCAGCGTCGAACAATGCGCGCGGTGTGAATACTGGCATTATCCTGTTGGAAAATAAATCGCCCACCTGCCATAACGTTGGAAAATTTGTCTTTCACCTGTTGCAGCAGCTGGACGTACTTTTCCGAATTCTGTCTGCCCTTCACTATTACTAAATCAACAGGTCCGTCATAGGAAATAGCTCCCCATACCATGACTGAACCAACATCGGCTCGCCTTCGTGACTGAATCACTTCATCTTTACGTAAATCGTGGAAATAATAGAAAACCCATCCGGGCCATCTAAATTAAACTTCTTCTCGTCACTGAAAATAACAGTTTGCCATTCTCTTGTCCACCCCATTTTTGCTTGAGCAAACTGAAGACGTGCAGTGCGCTGAAATTCCCTTAAAGGAGGCCGTCGTTTAATTTTCAAACGTTTTAAATGCGGACAGGTCTTCAGTAACTTCTGTACAGTTCTTACCGATGCATTCGTTCCAACGTTATTCGCGATTTGTCTTGCCGTTAATGCCGAATTCGATGCTTCGCGTAATATGGCTCGACGTTCTCTTTTAGTTGTAACGGATGTTGTTCGCCCTTTAAAACGTTTTCCATAATTCTCTCCCTAATAAAATTGTTCACAACCTGGTGTGATCGACTTATTTTCTTTGCAGTAGTCCTTCAGGAATACCCTTCTTGATGGAACGCTTTAATTTTTCCAATTTCTTCTATACTTAAGCACTTCTGTCGTCCCATCGTTGCACAATACCCTTAATTACAGATGTTTGTTTATCCGGATACACGTTGTAACTCGACACTCATCCGGTAGCTTACTATTAAATACTGGTCGTATCCAACCGGCGCGGTGCATTTTATATGTATGTGGTACCGTCACCCAATGCATAACGTTAGGCACTATTGCGCAATAATGCGTATTATTTGCCATATCATACCATTACAAACTTGCATTGTATTTTTAGTAAATGAATTGTTTTTCAAACCACCGAAAGCTTGCAACAAGTCGGGTGGTCCTATTCATGTTGCGCGGAGTGTATAAGATTTAATTGTAACATTGTTTAGTTTACTTTTGAATCTACTAAAAGCTATTTTAATTTTAATTGTATCTATTCTATTAGGATCTTAATTATTTGCGAATGTTTTTTGAAATGAGTCACGAAGACTGTTAAAATGCTTTGACAGAAAATTAAAAGGCAGTACAACCAGTTACATCTCTTTTATTTCAATAATTGCATTGCATTAAGCGAGTTTGGAATTGATTTTACCACGTTTTACAACTTTTAGCTCTGTATGACTAGAGATCAAAATTTAAAGAATAATATAGAAATCAAGTTCCATCTATAAACATATATTTTTGTGTTCACAGAATATAATATTCACCTCGTTACAAAGTAACAATTTAGTTATGTAATAGAAAGTTTGTAGTATAGAACTTCGTAATTAGAATATAAAAAAGTAATTAAATAATTCAGAATATGTATTATATTACCTATAAAATTAGTCATGGGTATATACGAGGAATGTTCTCTTAGTAGTGAACCGAATACAGTAAAATGCAATAGATTCCTGACTTACTACTGTCATGGGTTTAGTCTTTTAGAATTTAGTCTACTTTAAACATTTGAAGAAGCCACTATGTGGTTAAACAATTTTCATGTACATTAATTAAAAATAAAAGTAGTAGAAATTGTGAAACTCTGTGTATTTATTAATTTCATCTGTGATTATTACTAATTATCATCACATATTTTAAATACATGAGGTGTAACATGTACTTACTGGCATGCCCTTTAGAAAACTATACATATGGAATAATACATTATAAATTACTCTCGTCATCAAAATACTTCTTTTCCGCATTTATGTACTGACTTAAAAGACATTTCCATTTCTGGAAATGCTCGGAATCATTTCCAGAATAACAGTTGTCTCATATTCTGTCGGTCATCAATTATGTTAGAAAGTGATATAGCCTGAACTCATACATAACCGAATCAAGTAAATGAGTAGAAAAATTTAATTGGGTAATTATAACCGAAATTTAATATCAATACCCTTCCCTAAATTTCGACTGTCCTTTTTTATGCCAGAACATACACATATGTAAATGTTTAAATTATTCGCAGTACTTTAGACAAATAGATAGATTATTTGAGGTGGCCTTTTTCACTGCACGTCTCTGAACTTTCTTGGATTTTGCATTTATCTGTTGAAGTGATTTTGATTACAGTTCTTTTGGTATTCACTACCTAATATTGGCCCTGTTTTATCAGCCTTTGCACTTTACTTTTAGAAATTTCAGACGATCCCTAGCTAATCGGATTTTCCGTCGGACATCAGATTCACTACTCCGATGGTGTTGACTGCTCACAGCTTTATGTATGTTTAACTTCGTGGATTACCCTAGTTTATCTTTACCTTCTTGTCTTGTTTTTTGGAGAGTTCTTTCCTTAGAGACTTAAAGCCTCTTACATATTCTTCTTACACTTTTTTGTTTTTGGAATTTACTCTGTACCTTTACCATATTGTTAGTAGTAAGGAAAATAAGAGTAGCAAGGAGAAAATATTTTTCTGCCTCTTTATAAAAGTATCTGATATACGAATACAGATAAAATCGAATAGAATTTATTTTCTTATTACGCCTTGTATTCATTTTTAATCGTCAAACTATGATCTGTTAAACAATGATCTGCAATTAACTTTTCGAAAAGCATAAAAAATAGAATACATTCATTAACTATAGTATGTAAGTACAAAACATCATTGAAGCTAATCCACAAATAGTGTTATCTAGAACCTGTTATATATCTTTCCAATGCTAAGTTACAAATTTAGCGGGCCACGTTTCATGAGGTCAGTGAGTCTAAAGTTTCCGCAACAGAAAGTGGAAATATTGTCGTTTATATTTTATTTTATTGAAACGGTACATGTAACTTTATAAAATAGTAAGTGCATTTCTAAATACATATATCTAATATTTAACACAGGTCGGAGATTTCTAATACTTTTCTTTCCAGTGGCCAATATTGTGAAAAGAACGATATTTAGGCACATCCACATTTTACAATGGATGCCTAAATACAAGAAAATTGACCTGATCTCCGATTTAGTTGCGGGAATTACACTAGGATTAACCATGATGCCGCAATCACTAGCTTACGCATCTTTAGCTGGTGTGCCACCCCAATATGGATTATATACGGCTTTTATGGGCTCTTTTGCGTACGTGTTCTTTGGAACAATAAAAGAAGTGTGTATAGGACCAACTGCGTCAATTTCCTTGCTCATTTTCTTATACACTGATGGTCTAAATACCGACCACGTAATACTTTTATCCTTTTTAAGCGGATTGTTCGTTTTCTTCATGGGTCTATTTAAATTAGGTATGTAGAGATTAAAAATATTTTTGGTTTAATCGATTTGTATTATCTTTTATAAATGATAGAATTATCACACATTTCAATTTGCAAAATGCCTGTTTTGGTTCGCCTTTAATTCTAACACGCCTAAATAAAAAACTTCTTCGTTAATATGCTTTTAATATTTCTAGTATGTTAGTGAAAATAAAGGTCATATTAACCTAGTAGGGCAGTCATTAGACTATGTGCTTTTAACCCTAGAATATCGTAGCGTTCAAATCGCAATAAACTTCTAAATCATACTACAACCCTATGTCTCTTCAAGTCTGTTGGGGGGAACTATTA
Organism: Dermolepida albohirtum; assembly: GCA_031893035.1. Taxonomy (NCBI): domain Eukaryota; kingdom Metazoa; phylum Arthropoda; class Insecta; order Coleoptera; family Scarabaeidae; genus Dermolepida; species Dermolepida albohirtum. The sequence continues at coordinate 285,653 of JAVIWB010003531.1, read as the reverse complement.
TTACAGTTACAATTAAAAGTAAATTAAAACTAATTAATTTTTTACAGGTTTCTTAGTCGATTTTATATCAATGCCTGTAACGACGGCATTCACTTCTGCCACCTCTATCATTATTGCTTCTAGTCAATTGAAAGGTTTATTTGGATTGTCTTTCAGTAGTAAAGGAATATTTGACATGTATATAAAGTTCTTCCAAAATATTCATAAGACGAAAATTCCCGATCTTATTCTGGGTCTTTTTGGTGTTGGATTTCTGCTAGTCATTAGGGTAAGTTAACTGTAATATTTGCAGAAATTGGGGGCGTCATAAATGTTAATAACATAATTTTCATTATAGATACGAAAATAAAAGAAAGATGCGTATTAAAGAATTCTAAAATTGAGTATATTTTACATACGTATTATCTATGTCAACATGCATGCATTAAGATAGTTTCTTAAATCGTTAAGTAAATTTTACATGTTGTAAATGAAACTTTTTTATGACAGAAAATGTTTGTTTAACGTTATTATATTAATAACCTACGAAAGATGTTGAAAATAGTAATAGTATCTTTCAAAATTCCTAGTTTTTTACCATTATCAAATACATTTATAATAATACTTTTTCTAATTATCAATCTTATATATAACATCAAATTTGAAGTATGCTTACAAGAGCCTAAAAATACTTTCTCAAAGCAACATATTTGATGCAAAAATAATGTTTCATTTTTTAACTGTTAACTTTAAAATGCTCTAATTCAATTGAAACTTAACTTCATTAAAGTAAGTTCCGACATAATTAACACACTTTTCCAACGAGGAACAAGTTTCTTTATTCCCGTCGTAAATATCTGGAATTCTGGGGGATAAGAATTCTTCGAAAGCATTTTCAGCAGCATCTCAGTGTTGAAGAAATCATTGTTAACTAACGAGGCTGATTAGATGGACATGGCGGATTAAAAAGAACTTTTTAATCTATTTCGTTTTAGTGCATTTTATTTATTTCGTGGCATCGCTTCTCTGACGTGATGGGTTTGCCCAAATTCAAATATATATGACTGCAAACCACTAAACTGTCACCACATCCTACTTTTGGTAGAAATTTGGTTTTGAGAAGTCGTGAAGTTTCTCCGTATTCCAACCGCTATGCTGAACGTTCCTCACTGTTGTAAACAATCCATTGTTCATGTCACAAATGGTTAAAGAAATGTCTAGTCTCTGTTGTCAAATTATGATGGTCGTACATCATTCTTTAGTTTTCGATTCGCTCCATTACGAAACTTTTAAAACCAAAGTTGCACCTCATATTCATGAACAACATGAACACGCTTTATAAATATCATCGATTTTGCGAACCGTTTCGAATACCTTGGGGTGTTGTTTGATTTCACTTATGAGCTCGACACGTTAAACACACTCGTCCAAACTAAGACCGTACGTTTTACGAAGTTCATAATATTTAGTTAGTAAGCAAGCAGCTGCGATCAGGTTGTCCCGAGAGAGTGTTCGCCATATCCTCGATCGTGATTTAAACCATCATCCATACAAGTTGCGAGTGTATAAGAACTAAAAGAGTACGATCTCCAGTTGCGATATTTAGATTACATTCTGTAAATGACGAAACAAAAACAATGGCTTTCTACATAGCTGTAGTTGTCAGATGAGGCATATTTTCATCTTACAGGTCACGTGAACAAGCAGAACTATTGTTACTGACTAGGCAGCAACCTTAACGAACTTTATGAACTCTGGTGATGGTATGGTGTGCAGTTTGCTTAAGTATTGTATATACCTGACTCAGCAATCGATACTGGATTGCTTTGAAACAAAGAATTTTAAACGAAATTCGTGTATCCCAGATGAGATGTTGCTACGAGCAATATAGAACCTCAACAGCAGTTTGAAAGAATGTATATGGAGAGAGGGACATCATCTACAGTACATAATTTTTTGACATTGATAATTTGGATTAATGTCTCTTAAAAGGCCACCTATATTGTTCAGTTTGTGGCAATAATTTTTTTGTCGGGCTTCCTATTTTTTTATTTGATTTCTCTAAAGTTTACATTTTTTGGCATTTCGTATAATTAAATAGCTCAAAAACTTACTTTAATAATAAATACACAATTCCCAGTCTTAAATAATCGCTGGACCATAGACCATAGAAAATTCACCATGTGAGTTAACTAAATGAGAAAACAATTGCGCTTTCAAATGATATGTAACATTTATAAAGCAATTGTAACATAAACAATACAAAACAACGAAATTATTTTCGCATCAACTTTGTATTAATATGGAGCTAATTAATAAAAAAAATTACATCTTATCGAAATGTCGCTAGAACTTCACTATTTTATAACAACAAAAATAAATAAATATTATTACAGCAAATTTGTAAAAGAAAAGTGAAAAATCCAAAGGGAGCGAAAGCTTTGTGGTTGTTATCCATCAGCAAGAACGCTCTGTTAGTACTGATATGTTCCATAGCTGCATTTTTCTTCAAAAAATTCTCTGGAAGTATACCGTTTGAGGTCTCAGGTAAATCGCATGATTTTTTAATATTTACAAAATATAATATTAAGGTAAAAATAAAGACAACAAAATTAGTTTTGCTAAAATTTAAGTCGCTTTGATTTCTTTTTTAGTTTTTGCATTAATTTAATTCCTTGTTAAAAAAACGTTTTACAAATCAGAGAAATTCATATATACATCCACTGAGTAAACAACATACATATCATTAGTTTAGTGAACTGTACTGATAAAAATGACAATTATATTAAATGAATTTGTTTATACAAAGATATGTTTTAGTATTATTTATGTAAAAATAAATATATCTGAAATTAATAATTCTATAACATTTGTTTACTTTTTTGCTCAAGTACATTTGATAATATTCCTTATATTTCGATTTCATTAATTTATGGATTATGTCCTTCTAGTAGTACTCGTATATATGATGAAGGTGTTGCAATTATTCGCGAGGAGTTTTATTATTTATTTTATGATCATTATAATAATTTATTTACATGATTCTTATTTTTAATTAAAGAAAACTTTTTTTTAATCAGCTTGATTTTTACACAATAAGTTTCTTCATTTACGTTTTTCTTTTATAATAGGTGATATTGTACCAGGGCTACCACCGCTTAAATTGCCGAGTTTCAGCACTATCCAGAATAACGAAACAGTATCTTTTCTTGGAATGGTTCAAAATTTAGGTTCGGGATATATAGTGATACCACTAGTTGCAGTGTTACAAAATATTGCTATAGCCAAAGCTTTTTGTAAGTATCTATTAACAACTTTCTATGTAACACTAAATGGTAATTGTTATTTTTATAAAACTCTTATATGAAGCGCTTTGCACTAGAGAAAGTAGAAACGCTATATGTAGTATTATACTAATAGAAAAGTATTTGGTTTGGACATGTTGATTCCAAACTATCTTCTTCTGGGCTTCCGGGCTGGAACCGCGTCACTTGTATAACTGTCTACGTTTCGTACCCACTCGTATGGCACATGTTCAGGGCTCAAATATTGCTACTGTTTGTCGCAGTTTCAGTGAGACAGACAGTAGCAGTAGTTGAGCCCTGGAGATGTCCCATAGGAGTGGGTACGAAACGTAGACAGTTATACCAGTGACGCGGTTCCAGCCCGGAAGCCCAGAAGAAGATAGTATGAACCACGACCGCAGAAGTCTACGTACCAGATTATTTTGATTCCAAATTTAATATTAATGAATATGTGATAGAATTTTATTTTTTATATTTATAAAAAATATTAACTTCATTCATTGTTGCCACAGTTATTACATAGTGCATTTGACTTAAATCGACTTTAAACAACGTCTGATTTGATAGCTTTTCAATTTGTCCACTAATTTGACAAGACGCGCAATTGTATTGATCAAATGATAATAATAATAATAATATTTAAGGCATTCCCATTATTTTCTAATTTAATCCATGATAACATAGAGATATTTTAGCATAGCACAGTGTTTCAAGTCAATTACTTATAATAAGTTATGGTTTTTCAATTGTTCTGCTCTTAACGTACTCGTCTTTGAATTGAGAACGAATAGATTACTTCACTGATATGTATATGACACACACATATTTATATATATATACGTAAATTGGGGAAATAATCTTCTCGTCCTCCAAGTATTTCTCCTGCGTAATTGTATTTTTGTCCTCGAAAGACTATATTTTTTGTAAAATTTATGCACTCGCTCAAGGAATTTCTAGTTTTTTTCCTGAAGGACTGAAAGTGGATAGAAAGATCCTGTTAAGCTTAAAATAGAAGAGCACACTTTATGAATGCATGATACAGTTGTCACCACTGTATAGCAAAGATAATTCGTTCAGTGATGTTCAATGCACAAGAACAGTCATCCATTTTTTTCACATAGATGGTGTAACACTTATCGTTAATTGAGTGAGACATGCGTTGATTGTGTTATGGATGTAAAAAATGTGCGTTCTAATTGGGTGTAATTGATATCGCCTCTAAAGTTGTCATTTGCGTTGAATTTATACACGTCAGCCTGTATGCAGACCTGAAAATGTGAGAAGTGCCTTCGTGATTTGAGATGGGTGCTTCGAATGTTAACGGATAAATATAATACTGTACGAGTGGCAACTTGTTAGAATATTTTGATAGGTGATGACGGCATAAATGATGCTTTCCTTTTATCAGTCGTCAAAATGAACGAGGTGTTAGATGCTCTTTTTCAATCTTTAAAGAAACGCCAATAAGCGCGACCGACTGCCAATTCACTGTCACTGAAGCAATTTCGGATTACCGTCAGTGCTGGAAAAATGATAGTGGCTATGCTTTTGAACAGTAAGGACGTAATCCTCACTCACTCCAAGAAGAACTACGGTAACAGATAAACTCTGTGAACAAGTTTTTAGGATAAATTAAATAAAAAAGCAGCAGTCCTGTTAATTGAGTAGTTTTAACCCCAGGAGATTCTCCCTGACAACATTTCACCTTAGTTCTAATGGTTTTTAGCTTATTCCAATGGCGAAAATAATCTCCATGTCCATTTGTTTTCCAATGAAGTCGCTTTTACAGAAAGATCTGTACGTCTACAGAGAGATTATGTTGAGAAGCATCAGAAATTGTAACATTCTGGTATAAGCAATTTTGTTAAAAAAAATTGAACGCGTTTCGTATTTTTTTTCTATCTATAGTTTTGGTTCGCTCCTAAGGATTTCTCCAGCTTTTATTGTCGAATCTTTTGTATATTACCTTCTGTAACGTTTTGGACTTCTTTCCATTTCAATCTTTCTCTCCTTGTATTTGTTTTTTAATTTATTCTTTAACTCTTGATTCACAATTTTCTTCATCCTGATTTCCAATTTCGTTCTCCTTTATTTTCTTATGTTTCTTCTGCTATCTACGGCTGGTTTCTATATATCTTAGCGTTTTAAGTTCTTTTGGTTATATACATATGTATATACGAGGCTGCGGTGTGTTATTTCGCGTATTATTTCGATTCAAATTGGATATATGTTACATATTGTCGAAACATCGTATAGATATTGTCGAATTATCGTAGCGGAAAAGATTCATTCGCGACTTGAAAAGCCATGGTTTCACAACCGAGAATATTAAAAGAAATATGTACAGAAAACTATATAGAATACTGATTTAATGTTCTTTACTATTATTTTCAGCTGTTGGTGTTATTGTTGATTCCGCACATGAAATGATGACTCTGGGTATTTGTAACATTTTAGGATCTTTTGTATCAGCTGTACCAGCTAGCGGAGCATTTACCAGATCAGCCGTCAGTAATACCAGTGGCGTACGAACACCATTTGCTGGATTATATGCAGGTATTCTTTATTCGACGTAATACGATATTTTAAACATCGTATACTTTTTTCAAAGTATCTAATGAATTCGAAATGAGTGGTCCTCTTTTAACAATTAGTCGATTATTATTATAAGAATTTTTTTAGTACAAATTATTCTGAAATTTCAATATGATATTATATATACAAAAATTTATGATTAATAAATTATTTTTTTTTTTACTTTAAATAGTTGATTTAGTTTTGATAAGGTTTTCAACTTATGCACATAATATAATTTAAAAAGACAAACATATTTACTCTATTTATGAACCGAAAGTCAAGGTTTCGTAAGCAAACAGAAACGTTTACTTAATCAGAGTAATATATTTTATGGCCATAGTAAGTACGCGCGTACATAAATATCTTAATATAATCTTACAAGATACGAACAGATTTTTCTTATTTGTACAAGATTCCTAATTATCTTGTACTTTTCTTTATCTCTGAGTATACGTAATACTTGTATATTTCTATTTCATACTAATGTTAAGTAATTGTTATTACATCAGAAATCTTTTCCGAAAACATATGTTCATATAATTTATTTTCAGCAACCATCATCTTGTTGGCTCTCAGTTTTCTCACACCGCACTTCTATTACATTCCGAAAGCGACTCTCTCAGCAGTTCTTATCACAGCGGTAATCTTTATGGTGAATTACGAAATCTTACCGAAACTGTGGAGATGTAACAGTACGTCAGGCCTGATTACGACAAATATTACGTCGTCTTACATTTTGATCTTTGTTTCTTTTAGAATTTGACCTTGTTGTGATTCTGACGACATTAACCGTGTGTTTGGTTTTCGGCGTGGAAATAGGTCTGCTTACCGGTGTCGTTTTAAACATGACGGTGCTTTTGAAAATGTGGACTAGACCGAGGATTGATTGCAATTTTGCTATGGTACGTTTTGTAAAGGAAAACAAATTTTTATATACTCTTTTGACATCTTGAATAAATTTTGAGTAAAATGCTGTTTTAGATAATTATTGTAATATGTAATGCCTTGAAAAATATCAGTACATACCGATTGATTTATAAAAATAAGGACAATGTTAACCCGTATCTATATAAGTAAACATTATAAGAAATATATACACAGACTTTTACGACTATTTGATTGCTATTTTTGTTACACTCATATCTTTTTCAAGGTTTCTGGTATCATACCTTCACTAGTTGAATAAAATGCTTTCGTATTTATGTTGTCATTGGCATAATAACATTATCTCTCCACTAACTGACCCAATTCGCTAGAAACTGTATATTTTATATTTATCGGCTTATATTTCCAGTAGTATTTATTTCTGTACCATCTATTCAAAAAGAAATATTAACTTTTATTCCTCTAAACTATAGGTTCAAAATCTCTTAGTAATTAATAAACAACGTTTTATAATTATCGTAATGGTTAATTTGTAGGTATATTCTTGAGCTATCGTAGCTTAAATCTCTTTCAGTCAATAGTAGATGGTGTTCGGAGTAGCAGTTATTAGTTTTATGTTTAAAGTAGAAGATACACAAAAAATATTACTTTGGAGAAGGTATTGATGTTTAAATAGGAATAATAAAGCCTGGAAAATATAAACATCAAATACGGTTAAAACATTATTTGCAAAATAACCTGTTAATGATTGATTATATCCAAGTTGTAGCATAATGCGTAATGCTATTTTGCAATATGAAAAGACGATTTAGCTCATTACCATAAAATATGATACACCCAATTTTAGATTCTGATAACAAACAGCAAAATATTTTACATATAGAAACTCTTAGTTAATAATATCATGAAGTACACGAACACACACGTTTTTTAAACGTTGTCCTTATGACCATTCCGCTTGATACATTCAATAATAAATAAATTCGAAAGATTAACACAGTTTTTAGAGTTCTTAAAATAGAAGAAAGATAATCAACTCCTCTAGTTTTAGAAATTTTATTAGAATTTAACAATTTTTTGGTATTTGTTACATACATGCAATTGTGTGTGGCAATTAAATAACGAGACTGGTGAGAGAAATTATATTTATTGCAAATAAACTTACATTTAACTTTTATCCTCTTCAACATACTTCCCTCCCTTATCTATACACCGCTGTATGCGTTTCTTCCATTGTTCAAAACAATGTTGTAGTTCATCAGTTGTCAGCCTCTTCAACAACTCTCCCGTTTTTGCTTTTACATGTTTAGCAGACTGAAATGTATTCTCTTTAATGAACTTTTTACTTTTGGAAACAGGTAGTCACATGGTGCGAGATCTGACGATATATATATATATATATATATATATATATATATATATATATATATAATACGGTGGATGATCAAACACAGCAATGCGCTTGTCCGCTCAAAACTGCTTCACAAATAGGGCATTGTGAGTTGGTGCGTCATTCTGGTGCAGAATCCACGAGTCGTTCTTCCACAAATCCGGTTTTTTCTTCCTTACTGTTGCCCTTAGTTTTATGAGTATTTATATGTAGTATTTCTGATTAACGGTTTAACCCTCGGGTACTTAGTCAGTCATGACAATACCCTTGATACCGAAAAAACTGATAGGCATTGCCTTCAATTTCGACTTGCTCGTTCGCGTTTTTTTGTCTTGGCGATTCGGTGGCCTTCCAGTGCATCGATTGATTGTGTCCGGGCCATACTGAAAAATCCAAGTTTCATCGTGTGATGATTTATGTGAGCAAGTCTGGTTCGTCTGTAAGTCATTTCATCATATCAGAGCAAATGTTCATCCGATTGTCTTTTTGTTCCTGAGTGAGGCTTTACACCATTTTTGCATAAATTTTTGTCATATTTAATTAATCATGCAAAATGTCTCTTAGTGTTTCTTTGTTCATGTTTACCATGTCGGCAATCATCCGAATGCTTAAACGTCGGCTTTTCTGGGCGATTTCATTATTTTCCTGAACGTGTCCTTTAGTTCTTGTAATCACAGGTCGATCAGGACGTTTATCATCTTCGATCTCTTCCCAGCCTATAGAAAACAGTTTGTTCCATTAAAAAACTCGCACACGTGACTATATTATCACCAAATACCTTCTTTAATATTTGTAAACATTCTGTTGGCGATTTTTTTAATTCGACAAGGAATTTCAGGTTAATTCGCTGCTTGATTTAATGTCAACCATTATCACGGCACTACTAAGTAACAGTATCCTCTACAATTAAAGCTCGAAAGTAAGCTAAAGCAGACAGAGGTTGTTGTTTGCGAGGTATCAAGGTCAATGACATTCCCATTACAACCTCGGCCGATGTGGCAGCGCGATGGAAGGAGCGCAGTGCCATACCTCGTATATAAAAACAATATCGTCAACAGAAGTGTATCATCATTAATTACAAGCGGCGTGTAGTAATGATGGTTTTTAAGGATTTAGTTCCGTTTGAAGAACATTCAATAATATAGACATCATGAAAATAGACTATTAAAAGAAGTGGGCCCAAAATACTGCCCTGTTGCACACAACCATTTATAAATTATGTTATACTGTTCAAGTTATTTCTTTTAATTAATATAGTCTTTCTCAGCTTCAACACAACGTTTAGCATTATCAATTAATTAGTTAAAGGAGTTCTTTAGATCAGTTTAGTCATCGCCACTTTCTTTTCTTTGGCGAATAATTTTGGAGAAGAGAAAGGTGTCATAAGATGATAAATCGGATGAATGTGGCAAATAATCTGACTCACAAGCTTTGTGAAACAATTTTAAACAAACACTTTTTCATTAATGCGCAAAAGTGAATGAGTACACGAAACGTGGGAGAAAGAAACTTTTTTTTATGTCTAATAATACAGTTTTTGTTCGTTTATCGATAGATGTCAAACAAATTTTAAAGAAAATATTTTTGGATATTCATTTGGTCACCTTTATTCAGAATGTTGATGCTTGGTTTCTGCATTTTAACTATTGAGCATCCTCCGTATTTGTTGGGCTGGTCTTTATACGTATAGTCAAAACATAGCTTTATATTTTACAGGATAAGTTCGCTCATTCTATTTTCCTTCATTCGAATAGTTTCGTTTCTATTCGAAAGGTCGAAGTATAGTTTCTGTTCCCTACGTTGATGTATTGTCTCGATACGAAATATCACGTGAAAAAAACAATTTATCCACGAGGTCTGACACTGGATGGAGTCTTGACTATACATATATCAATCAGGATCTCGTCGACAATAAAAGTTGTTCTTTATTCAAGAATGATGCTGATGGAAATTATATAATTTCCTTTGTTTACTCTAATTAATTTGCTTTATAGCAAATTGTAGCAATTGTACAATTTCTCAACTGAATTTTTTTTGAATAATTCTTGAAATGAATACATTCCATACATGTATTGTAGTATAACTTATACGAGTATTAAGCGAGATTTCTAAAACTATTTTTCCACTAAATTTCGTAGTCGTTTTACTATAAATATATTTTATAAAAATATTTATATTAGGTAAATGGCATAATTCTTTTAAAATAATTATTTAAAACAGCAGCATTCTAATAATGTACCTAGAAAATTTAGTACTCTGTGTATATTTATCATGTTCATATGTTCAAACACTAAAAATATTGGTATTTGAGAAACACATTCTAGAACCTTTATCTTACACATATTATTAGAGTCGGTACTGCGAGTGTTCGGTCAGCAGTGTATGCTTCGAAGTACTGCAAGAGGTTTAGCAGGTTGTAAATGTAAACACTTACCCCACAAAGAAGCATTTTCTGTATGCAGATAAACAAGGTGGATAAGATCGATTAAATTTTTGCAGTATCAGGTATATTCGACAGTTTTTTCGTGCAATCGTTTTCACCCTGAGGACGTTTTTACATCAAGAAAATTATATCTCAGTTGAAATAATTGCATAATTGAAGTATTCTTTGTCAATACTTAGCGAATCTATTACTAAATTTAATCAAATTTTTGGTGAGTATTAACAAAGATTATTTCAAATATGCAAGTGCTTAAACCATTAAACGTCGAACGGCCGAACATGGTTACATAAAGAAACTGTTGAAACATAGCTGATGCTGAAAATATTTAACCGATTTTATCTACTTTGTGTATTTACATATTGGAAACGCTGCTTAAAGACCTAAGTGTTTATTTACGTTTATTACCTGCTAAACTCTTTGGACTCCTTCGAAGCACCCGTCGCTGGCCAAACGCTCGTAGTACTCTACATATTTTTCTATAAAATTTTGAAATACTTGACATTGTATCTAATAATTTAATTACTTATTTGGTTTTTTTTTCACTAATTGTTTCAGGACCGGAAAGGACAGGAATATATCGTAATTAAACCCGAACTGGGTTTCTATTTCCCAGCCGTGGATTATTTCACAGAATCTATAACGAAAGCATCAATGGACAGTACAGCAGCAGTTGCAATCGATTTCAGTCAGATTTACCGTATAGATTATTCTGGATGCATGGTACGTAATTCTAGGATTAATTTAAAATATTTTAATATTATTTACTATGACTACATCCTGTTCGGAGCAGTAATGTAGTTGTTCTTGTTGAGAAGTTTGTAAAAGACTACAAGAAAATGTTTTGACCGATGAACTGGAATCTTTTATATTTAAATAAAGGGTGTTTATACGGATAAAAATACACAAAAAACCTGTAACTAAAAAAATGTGACGATCTCACGCAGTAGTATTACACGTTTTTTTCTCACACATATATCAATGGTGCGCGTGATTAAACTCGCGGGTTTGATTTCAAGAAATTTTTTTTATTCTTTCTATTGTTCGAAATCGTGATTTCACACTTTATGGGAACGGTTTTTAGAAACATACAAATACATGTAATTTTTTCAAAAATATCAAAAGAAAAATTTAGCGCAACGATAAAAAATCTTATTAACAAAACATTCATACATTTTCACATATATGTATATAATCGTATTTTTAAATTTTCTTTTATGCAGATCGACTTAAAAAAAACTAACTAATTTAAAATAACTTTTGCGATGGCAGAAATGTTTTCAAAGAGAAATTTCTTTTTAGTAATATGTGTGGTAACATAATGCATTTTACAGAACATTCTTTTTTATACTGCATTTCAGTTAGTTTTATTTATTCTAATTTTTAATTATGATTTCCTGCCTACCCACCGAAAGTTATTGTTGCCTTGTTTTACTAATTATTTACTATTATTTTTGTAACGATTACACAAAGTATGTATGTCATGTGACATCATTTGAAAGTACTTTTCTGACTATTTTTTAATGATATCATTTTTAATGTTGTCACAACCTCTTTAATAGTATCGCGATTTTAATTATTTCTTAATTTTGGCATACCTTTTCTGCCCTCTCATTGGACATTTACTAGTTGATGACGGCAGTGGTCCTAGTCCTTGATTCCACTAATTTCTTAGCAGTAGTGTCCAGTGTCCTTAAAACTAAGGTTATATATACGCTACAGGAATTCTATGATTTAGAAGACAAGGACTTTCAGCCATGAACGAACAAACAAACTTTTTTTGTTGTTTTCTGTGTCGGTCCATTTTTGTATGTTGCATGTTTATTTTTCTGTATTTTATCTTTTATTTGACATTTATATTGACTGTTGTAAAAAATATATGAAAAATATATTATTATATTATATATTATAAGAGACCGATCTTTTAAAAATTGAGACAGGCGACAGTCGATATTTCACTACTATCCCTTGCATGTAGGGCCTTCGCAATCTAGTGCATCACGTACGCAGTACATAGTAGTCCACATTTTATCCACTTCGCCATACATGCTGCTATGCCTCTATCGAGTTCGCGGTACACAATACACATTGCTTTCATTTATTAATTTTGAATCTATTAAAAGTTTTAACATTTTTTATTTAATTTAGTTCAATAAAGCTTTAACTTTTCGCTAATATTTTCTTTCAGGTTTTTCCACATGTCCGGACTTTTTGATGCTTGTCATGAATAAATTTATTACTATTCCTTTTTTCATTTATTGTAACTCTAGGAACCCAATCAACCCCACTTATTTTTCACGTCAAGACATTAATAATAATTTAATGCGCTAACATGGGGCACTTTTTCCACCACAACTCAGCGTCAAAAATAATTTGGTTTCACGATGTGGGGCAGTTTTCTATACACACACACAGCGCAACAATAATTCGGCGCAATAAGGTCATGAGGCATTTTCTTTTTTAAGATCGTATCGTTAATATTTTTCATGCCTTCTTAATCTAGTATTTTAATGCTATAATATATGTTTTTAAATTGCAGACTTTGAAGAATTTGATCGCCAGTTTCAAAAAGCAATCGCGACAGCTCTACTTCTTCAACATAAGGGGAGACGTCTACGACAAAATAAAGACGGTCGTAGATGAAAATCAAATGAATATCGATGACGACTTAAACGATTTACAGATCAATAATGTGGGCGACACGGATTTGAAAAAACCACTCTTGGATAATTCTTACTCTGACAAGAAGGAGAATAATAAAGACAAAGAATTAAACTTAGTTTAGAATAACTTAAATGTAAGTTGTATATACAAGAATAATTTTGAGATTTAATAATATCTGTAAATATGTAAATAGTAGATAGGATTAAATGATTAAGAAAGATATGTATCCCACAATTTATCATCATCGAATACCATTTAAATATTTTAAGCTAAATGTATAGGAATAAATAGTAACAATAAACGATAAATGAAAAAAAAAGTTTCTGTAGACTACTGCATTCAAAGTTTCAACTATTTTTCTTGACTCGTTTAAAAGTTTCATTTTTTTTAACATATGGTGCGATTGAAGTAAAACTGGTCTAACTAGATCAATTACACAGGCCAATATTTTTTAAAAGCTTTTTTAAAGTTCAACCTTTTCTTATGTATTTTGGTGTGCTGAATACAAATTTTCAATTAGTTTTTTTTCTACCACGTATACATTTTTCGCAATCTTTACCTTTTTTGGGCATGATTAGTATTAAAATATGTATATAGTTAAGATTTAAAGGTACGTAATTTATTATCAGAGCATAATTGAAAAATTTAACATTTTATTATTACAATGGTAGTGTAGGTTTGAATATGAACAGCTTTTACTTATTAATCTAAAGTTTTGTATTTCCTCAACCTCTTCACGGTAAAAGTTCGAGTGTAGCTTTTCCTTTTGCATGATGCTTCCTGAGTTGCTCGTAGAAGAGTCTAACAGTAATCGCCCATCATGTTGACATTCCAACGACCCTGATACCGTTTCTCCATCTCCTTTATATCTTGGTGGAAACGCTCCCCTTGTTCCTCACTTACAGCTCCCAATATTGTCAGGGAAAAAATTTAAATGTGAATGTAAAAAATGCACCTTCGCATTCATGTTACATCCAAGTTCTCGAAATGTTTTCAATATGTTTTGAACTGTATTTTCGTAATTCGAGTCTTTCTGATTGCCTAAAAACTTCGAAACAGGTATTATTACACGCCTGCAATCTGAGGAAACTTTACGTCCTGCGATATTTTAAAGTTAGTTTTTGGATTCAGCACGTCAAAAACCATAAAGCTGAGCCAAATTTATAAAAAATGTTTTTTCATGAGGCCAATCATGAAAAAACATGTGTGTTATGACTCGAATAAAACATAAAAATTTAACATTTAAGTCTGGTTTTACAATACCAGTTTAAACGTCGGCTTTGATTAAAGACAACGCTTGCAGTCAGTTAAGCCTTATACCGAGATAGTGTTCATACACATTACATAGTTTTTATTTATAGTGGCTGTTCGATATTTGGAGTTTTGAGTTTTTATTAAATTTACATTTTCTAATTAAAAAGATATTATTGAAGAAGAATTAAGCGTGAAAACTTTATCGCGTTCGAAAGATTACCGAAAATAATACGAATTCTGACCAATCATTTTAATGCGTGAGAAGAAAATCATTTTTATAAACCCTTCGGATTAAGTAAAACACCATTAGGCATGATATTAAAATTAATTAATCCATATATGCGAAATTCGACGAATTAATAATAATTATTATTAATTTTTTACTTAACATTAATACTTTCTCTTATGTAATTACTTACAATTATTATAATCTACTTATTTATAGGAATAGTGTTTTGTTTCCTGATGTAATGATACTAGTAACATTGCGATTGTTTGCGGCAGGATGCATGTTAATAACTCCTGTTGATTTTTCTGGCATATCAAAATCAACATGTCAAGTTCCGAAAAATGTATCATAACATATTGCAATATTACGCAATAGATTTGTTGTATTTGCCAGTACCCACAAAGAAACCATAAAGGTTTATTTATTTAATCTGCAGACAGAGTGTATTACAGTAATTTAGTTTAATGCAATTCTTTTATTCATAACGAATAAAATATTATACTGATCGCGCTTTAAAAGTGTGCTTATATTTCCAAATAAAAGCCCTGTAAACCTTTACCACACTTATTAAAATAAAATACCAACCAAACTTAAACAATTCATCTCTAAAAATAAAATATAATTCAATAAACATTTACATTATTTCATTTCTAAAGACTACCATTACCGTCTGCGCAACGGTTTGCAACTCCGCACGTTTGTATATCAATTTTAAATAGGGACCTACTTAAGCCACCTCCAAATGTACATACTTATTTGCAATAAATATTTTCGCCGCCAGAGAACGTTCTTAACGTGCATATGCACTTTATGTACAAGTCAGATTATGGTAGAAGGGACTTATCAGAACCCAGTCTGACAAGACTATATCAATATACGTAGTGTGTACGTATATACCTACCACAAACTTATACGATTAGTGGGGACCCTTTTGATTAGTCTCGGATTATGGATCCTCTTCGAATAGCGCAGTTCGACAGAGTTATTATTGTATACACGACAGGACGAGCGTCAGGGCGGCGACTGCCGCAAGTTTAAACCCGATCATCGTTGCAATGCAACGTTCTAGATCTCTGTGCTACTATACAGCTATTTGCCTTGACTTGTTTTATTGCTTCTGCCCTAGTCCAAACTATCCGCCATCGCATATTGTGTTTAGATACTGTGTGGTGAGGGGGGAAGAATGCCCTGACACCAAATGAGACTGAACTACATATATATAAGTATTACATGTTCGCATCAGTAAAATATACATCGACGGATACACGAGTAACGTTGCAAACTACAGCATTACGCAGAGACCTTACCTACCAGTTCGGTTAAATGTGTTATTAACATTCTAGATGTATACATTACAATAAATCAATAAAATCGACATAAGAAAATATACATAATTGCATGCATAAATACGCATAAATTGAAATTAATAACGCAACGTAAATTCTGAAAAATTGTTTAAAGTTCTTAATAGTATGTGATTGAAATTTAAAAATTCTGGACATTGTTGCTAGTTGGCCGGGCTTCATGTATAACTCGACTATTTTTAATAACTCATCTATACGGGTTCGTTTTCAAAATGGAAGTATAAATTATAGTCTTCAAGTAACTGATAGTGTTTATTAGAATAAAAATTATATAACCTCTTTCACAAGGAAATTCAATCCCTTTTTGGGATTTTCTTCTGTATATATTTTCTTAGTGACCGTTTTCTGCGGGTTTATATTTAGTACAATTTGTTTTCTTAAACAAATTTTGAAACATGTTTATTTACTGCATTGAAATTATAAGTATTTTCTAATCCTTTCATATGTAATATAATTATATCTTTTTGATGGTCTCATCTAGCGGTTTAATATTAGTAAGTTCGGTTGGTTCTTCTCCGATTCTTCGTAGCTTGCATTTTTCATCAGTAAACCCTTCCTTTGATGTTAAAAGAAGTCTTTCAAATATTAATAACACCCTGTCTACTACATATGTTTCAGAGAATCATTCATCTTCAGGCAGACTTGTTTTATTAACGAACGATTTCTTCGTAGAGTTTATCATATCATTTCGATACAGAAAAATAATGATTAATCGTTGCCTCCCTCTCTCGTCCAATACAAAAATGTATTAATCGACAAAGCGAGAACGCGTGTATCTCGCATGTCGGTAACAAAGTTTTCAGAGCGTATATAGACTGACGCTTGCACCACGGCGATTTATCGAATAAAAGAATGTTAAAAGGAATCATTCAAATATTAATAACACCCTGTCTACTATATATGTTTTAGAGAATCGCTCATCTTCAGGCAGACTTATGTTATTAACGAACGATTCCTTCGTAGAGTTCATCATATCATTTCGAAACAGAAAAATAATGAATAATCATTGCCTTTAACATTCTTTTATTCGGCAAATCGCCGCGGTGCAAGCGTCAGGCTATATACGCTCTGGAAATTTTGTTACCGACATGCGAGATAAACGCGTTCTCGCTTTGTCGTTCAATACATTTTTGTATTGGACGAGAGAGGGGGGCAATGATTATTCATTATCTTTCTTTGATGGTTTTTCAAATTCTCAAATTTTTTTCATTAAACATTTATATCTCCATATATTATTCTGTTATTACTAATCAGTGGCGTGTGCTTTGAAAAAGTGCAAGGGATTTAGCAAGTAATAAATGTAAATGAACCATGTTAAGCAGCGTTTTCATTGCGCAAACATACGAAGTGGATAAGATCGGTCAAATATTTGCAACCGGTACGTTTCAACAGTTTCTTGATGTAACTCTGTTCCTCGTGAGTAATAAATATTCTTATATGTAGATAATGACCACGCGACATCTAATGATGAAATATTTGCATAATTAAAATAATTTTTGCTAATATTTAACGGATCTTTGGACCCACTATCACCAAAAATGCATTGTATACACACATATCCATAAAGACACAAAGTCAATAAATATATAAAACAAAAGTACCGTATAAATTGCAAAATCTATAATTTCAATATTCCATTTCTTTCTTAAATTAGTTGACACTAAGAGAAATCAACAGATAGCGGCTCTTACGGTGTCGGGAAAGTCGTGACGCATTTTTTCAACAGAAGAGGCTACTTCATTTTTGCAAATACTGGAGTCATTCGTATCTGTATTTGTATATGTATATATATATATGTGTGTGTATATATATATATATATATATATGTTATGTCATATAACAGCTGACAGTTCTAACATTATTTGGTAGAAAATTGAATGATTTGATGGATAACTCTTTGAAATTTTATAAAAAGTTGAAAATGAGTGCTTTTTGTCATATCTTGTTCTTACGTAAAAGGGAGAATGCACGCTAAGCTCATGAAATATTACCGTGACAATGCTCTATAGAACATGAATGGCAATGGTGGTTCACGAAATTCTATTCTAATGATTTAAATCTTAAAATTTTGTCCCAGAGACAAAAATTTGAAAATGATTCCAAAAAACTGGTAGTATACTTCGGGTACTAACAAAGAATAATTCCTACTGAAATCTTGTCAGTTCTTTGATAAAAACTTTAAATACACCCCAAAATAATTTGCAACCATGACAAATAAATAGGTAAAATCAAACAATTGAAAACTAAATTTCTTATGGCTTGAATGAAAATGAGAAACAGTCGAAGTTGGAATTACTCAGTCTTTAAAGAATACAAAAAAAAAACGCTATTTGTAAAAATAAGCTGAGATAAAAACTAGATTAACTGGATTATATCACTATCCAGCAGTTAAATTTCAAGGTACAAAAAAGATTACAATAAACATCCAAAGCATTATTCAAAATCACCTACTTTTTCCACCAAAGGCTAATGTACATTGTCTTATACTGGTATAAAGTCCTGTGTTGCAGTCACTTATGTATGTTTAATGTAATGATTTTCTCTGTCATGGTTATCCCAAAGACACAAAATGCAACAGTATTTGGTTTAACCTGATTACATACTCAAAATAATTGCAATAACTAGTCGTCATAAATAATACAAGAATAGTACTTTCCTTTTTCCGACAAAATTTTCAGGTTTTCGTAAGTTTCCTTCATAGAAATAGTATCATCTATTAGAATGGAAAGTAAAAGTTTCCATTATGTAACAAAACTGCTTACAGGCTGGTTTTTAACTAACTTGAAGAATCTCTGCATACTGGGATCATGATCCGAATGTATCCGAAAGCTTCGAAAAGTTTACAAATATCATTGCATACTATAGACACCAACATGATTTTCATGTCTGTTTGAAAAATATTTATTTGCGCTTCTTTCGCTAAAAGATTTCATTGTTTCAATTGTGGCCCACGAGGTTCTGTTTGTAACATTGATATATTCAAATCCCGCATCATGTCATTTAATTCAATTTGAATAATTAAATGTGGCCCGTGTGATTTTTATGTAATGAAATCAGAATCGTTTGAATTATCATTATCTTCAAAGCTGGTGTTATTACTTCTTCCACTCTTGTCGCTTGGCGACTGAGGGATTGGATGATGTTCATCATGCGGTTGGGGTTTTTGAGGTGACACTGTTTTTTCATAATCATATTTTCTTTTCTTGCGCCTGTAAAATCCCATTGTTTTATGAACGCAAAAATAACAACCTTTAACTAGTTAGTTTGTTCTCTCTAGCCCATAGAAATGGTGAAATGTAAAGAATGTCACGGTCCACTCTCTCAAATATCTGCTGCATGTAGTATTATTACATGTGGAACCTACGGTTTGTCTTTATTTATAATGGTCACATGACGTAAAGTTTATAGCATCAACAAATACTCGACTTTAGCTTTTCACTGTTATTTAATGGAGCAAATTTACAACACACAACAAAAATTATGTGCACGGACGAGGCATTATTGTGTCTATGAAGAACTGAATTCAAATCTTAATACAATTTTTGAAGTCTTTCCGTTATTAAAAACTTCACCGTTTTATGCTGCGCTATCACAGTTCAAGCCACATCATTTATATAGTATCACTTTCCCAAAGCATAGCAACCGACCAGATTAGGACAACAATACAAACTTGGCACCCCTTGAGTGAACGAGTCGCATCAAGTCTCTTATCTGTATTCTTTCCGTAACTAAAGCTAAGTCAATACTAGGGCTTTTCGAATAATTTGTACTTTACATATGCTGTTTAATTTGTCAGTTACTGACTTAGGGTAAAAACTTTATTAGACAGTGTAACTAAAGGTCTCAGTATACTCAAAGAAATTCAATGTATAAAATATTCGGTTTATATCTATACCTAATTCATTTGACCAGTAGTATTATTAATTGGTGTGTTTAAAAAATGCATCACAAAATTTCAGGGGAGATAGTATGGCATCATATAGGCATAAAAGTCTTAGTGAAAGGAAATAAGTCAAATGATATGTTCAAAATGCTCCTCCTGCATTTCACAACAGCTGCAGTATCTCTGAGGGAAGGGGGCTCTGTATAATGGCCCGTGAGATAGCCTGCTTTCAACTGAAACATTTTGTGTACACTGCGCCTGTATATGACTTCGAGGAACTGCAGCAATAAGTGGAACAAAAATGCCACCGAATGTAATTCAATATGGAAATTTTGGAAAAAGTTCGAAGCTCCTTGCGGCAGATGTCTGAGCTACTATGAAATTGAGAGAGGGCGTTTTGTACGTTTATGTACTTTCTTGTTTTTGTTCATAAAATACATTGTTTGTTTGTACATAATAAAAAGGTATAAATTTAATCATACTATCACTATCACAAGTTTGTGACGCACTCTTTTAACAACAATATATACATTTCAACCATTTTATGCAAACCACTTTCTAATAATTTATTTTAACTTCTAATTACGTATAACCTTAGTAATTTCAAAACATTAATTACAAGTATATTTTAATTAACAGTGACTACTAATATCGACTTTAATGTATCAATGTCAGTATCACTAGTGATAATGTCGCAAAAATCGTAGTTTCTTATACAGATTTTCCACATTTATGCAAATGACTGGAACTTTTGTATTTTTAATGAAATGCCCTATATATTTTTGAGAATTTCAATGAAGTTCTGCTTTGAGAGGTCAGTAATAATAAGATTTAGTGCTTTTGTTAAATAGCGATAGAGATATTTATTTAAAACTGGTATATTGAAATTACGTTTATTTTAGTAAACAATGGAATTAAAGTTCAGTACCCAACTTAACCCATCAATATTAATTTTGTAGCATTAATACCACAAACTTCTATTACATCCCTTAATGACATAAGTTGCCAATAAATAGCCAAAGTATTGAAACATGAAAAGTATCGTACGTATAAATTACATCTAGTACAAGAATTATTGGACGGAGATTGTGATCGTAGAATTGACATTTGCGAAAGGATGATAAGAGATTTAAAACAATGATCAGTATTGTACATATAATTTTTTTCCAACTAGGCTACATTTTGTTTGAATGGTATTCTTATTCGCTATAATTGTCGATAATGGCCGATAGAAAATTATCATTGAATGCAGGAAGCGCATTCACATCATTAACATAAATTAAATGTTTGAGGTGATATTTTCGGGAACTGTACAATTCCTTACTTTTCATTTATGGTAGACCAATTGAACAGACATTTATATCTTTTATTTGATCAAGTTTTTCCTTGTATTGGGGAAAATGGAGAATTACCTGTAAGTGTTTGATTCCAACAAGACGGAACACCCCCCTCACTATACTCATAATATCGAGTTTTTAAACGAAACATTCGCAAATTGGTGGATTGAGTGTAAAGAATTCATTGAATGATCTCTAGATTTAAATTCTCTAGATTTTTTTCCTATGAGGTTATTTAAAATCTGTGGTTTATACTAGACGATCTCATAACCCGGACGAGTTATGGTAGGGAAAAATTGAGAGGAAGTACAATTAAAACGTGAGGAGAGAGATTTGATACTGTTATTCAAGAATTTGTTCACTATCAGGAAGTGAAAGGTCATCATTTTGAAAACTTTATCAACTGATTTTGTTTTTGTTGAAATTTTCTGTTTTCAATAATATTTTCTTTATTAGATTTAATTAAATATCTCTGCCGTTGTGGAACAAAAGGGTGTTAAACTTTATTATTACTGAACTCCCATAGCTTAGCTTTATTAAAATTCTCAAAAACATACAGGGTGTTTCATTTAAAATAATAAAAGTAATATTATTTCTAGCTAAATCGAAAGTCTAATTCGAATAAATATGCTCATTGAACATCATTTTTGTATTTCCTTAAGTGCCGAAAGTTATATTAAATTATAACTAGCCATGTAAAAGATATGCGAATGAATTCATACATTTGCTTAACCCTATATATAGTCGTAGGACGGATCGTGAATGTTCTTATTCTGGAACTGGCACTTTCTCGAACGTTTGGTGTATTTTCTAGTATGTGCATATCTGCCAATTCTATAGTTACGTGCTTTTTCTTGTCATACTCTATTATTTTCTCTTTAGGCATATTGTTTATGTCTATAATAGATCATTTCATTTGGCATTAGAAAAAGTACTGCAGAAGTGATGGTATTCAGAAGTTTATTTATTATAATAAAATTTGCGTAATAGTGTATGATACTATATTAAAAAAATTCTGCGGAACGTGTTCTTTGTTCTCAGAATTTTTATATGTTGACATTCGAAAACAGCCAGGAATTAATCTGAACTATTATATTAGACTGCATTAAACTGTCATTGAACTAATCCACAAACAGTGTTATCTAAAATGTATTGTGTTTTCTTCTATTGTTGAAATTGTAAATATAAATACGTCTAAAAATCTATTCAATCTCAAGTCTTCTCTAGGTAGTAAAAGTAATTTAACCGAAAGTAAGTGTGAATTTTTAAAATATATACAACATTTGTCCAAATTTTCTTTTCCAGTGGCTAACGTTTTAAAGAAAAAAGTATTCAAACATATCCACATTTTAGAATGGTTACCCAAGTACACACAAATCGACGCTGTCGGGGATTTAGTAGCAGGATTAACTCTAGGATTAACGATGGTACCCCAATCTATAGCTTATATAACCATAGCTGGTTTGCCACCACAATATGGACTGTATGCCGCCTTCATGGGTTCATTTGCGTATGTATTTTTCGGAACAATTAAAGAAGTGTGTATTGGGCCGACAGGATCTATATGTTTATTGACGTACTTATATACTACTGGTTTGAATACCGATCATGTAATACTTCTCTCTTTCTTAAGTGGATTGTTCGTTTTCTTCATGGGTTTACTTAATCTCGGTAATGATCTTATGTAACCTTTATCACAATGTTCTTCAACTAAAATTAATTTTCATAAATAAATTTGATCTTTTTAAAAAATTTTTCTGCGGCTAATTATTCTTTTTACAGGGTTCATAGTAGATTTTATATCTATGCCTGTAACTTCAGCATTCACTTCAGCCACATCTATACTTATCTGCAGTGAAATGAAAGGTTTATTTGGATTATCCTATTCAAGTAAAGGAGCATTTGATGCTTTAATGCAATTATTCAAAAATATACATAACACGAAATTGGCTGATTGCGTTATGGGATTTTCTGGTATCGCTATTCTACTGATTGTTAAGGTAAATTACAAATTGTAAAGCATAAAATTAAACAGGTTTTTTTCTTGCCTACTTTAGACTATAATTTTTTTGTTAATGTATTTATTGGTAAATATATTATATATACATACATATATATATATATATATATATATATATATATATATATATATATATATATATATATATATATATATATATATATATATATATATATATATATATATATATATATATATATTGGTGAATTAGGGGACAAATTTAGCGTTAAAGTTATCTATAAAATTATAGAAAATGGTAAACAGTAAATATATTTGTAAAAATTGGCATTAACAATTTCGAATGTCTTTTCACGAAGCCGCTATTTTTAATAGCCATCTTATGTTTTTAATTTTGAATTTAATACAAATATATACGGCATTTAAAATGTGATGAAAAATATCATCTTTCCCACAACATAATTTTAAAATTTGGACACGATTTCGACAACTAAGTTGTGAACATCAGCAATGATCACAAAGAAGGATCTGAATATTTATCTATGTATCGGCTGATACAAGAAGTTCTGTTTCAGCTAAAGTAGAGTGAATTTTTATTTAATGAGATATTAATTCTTAAATATCATAACCTTAACAATAGTTATGAAAATATGAAGTAGAGGGTGACCGCCTAAATTAAATAATTTTCCTTTTAATAATGAAGGGAATAACTAACGATATAATTTTACGACTTTATGTTGAATATAATTTTAACGCCAAATTTATTTAAACTTGAAACTACAATAAAATTAATTACATTGTCAACGTTTCTGATGAATATTCATTACTATTGCAGCAAATTTGTAAAAGAAAGGTGGAAAATCCTAGAGGAGCGAAAGCTTTGTGGTTGTTATCGATAGGAAAAAACGCTCTACTGGTATTAATATGTTCTACAATAGCATTTTGCTTTGAGAAATTCACAGGAAATATTCCATTTGTTGTAACAGGTAAATTAGCAAGAAATTTTACTTTTGTACTTATATAATCTGTCCTAACGTGAGTTTAGAGATGAAAGTCCTTTTTTTCTATTCCTTGCGTCTTATTTAAATCCAGGTTTGCATTTCGAAACTTGAGCTATATTACTGTTATTGTCTTGCACAGTATTCCGCGTTTTCTTTGTTACCTGTATCGCTTTTCCAAAGCACGTTTTCTATTTTATCCTGATTCATTCTCATTATACGTGTGAATCACTTCGACTTTTAATTCTTTCAAGTACTCTTTTCACCTTTAAAGGATTTCTGATAATTTCATTTTATTTTATCTATTCTTTTCACCTTGACTATTTCTCGTAGAATCTTCATCTCACACGCTTGACTCCTACATTTTACTCTGTTAGTCAACACCCAAGATACATACATACGATACATATAAACATCTGCATTAAAGCTCTTAATTTTGTTGATTTTAATACAAGGATTATTTGAAGAAAATAGAACTCAAAATGAAATGAATGGATTACATTAAGTTGTTTATTATTTTTAAGTGGCATTTTATAAGACTCTCGAAATACTCTTTCGTTGCTCCGGTAAATTCTTCATCCAATAAAAGGTTTGATTTTAAGTAATGTAATAAGTGAAACCACATAGAACGAGGTCTGATGAACGGAATGAGTGAGGCATTTAGTGAAATCTCAATTGATTCAATTTTCATAAAGAACTTGGATTGTGTAAGGTTGAATTGAATGGTTCTTATTAAATAGCTTCAAACTATCACTGACATTCTCATTCTTCCACGTTTTCCACCACAATTTTAAATTTGCGACACCCACTCTTGCTGATAGTTTAACATGCCCAATTGTGTGTAAAATTTGATGTACATATTAACTCCGTATGATTATTATGTCTACTTATTTGTTTTAATTCGTCAGTCGTCCAAAATGATATCAATTAAATGATATCAATTAATTTTGTTGACAAATTACGAAGGTATTGCAATTTATGATGATCCTTATCTCACATAATTTTCGATATTCGTATTGTTATGTTTAACTTGCCCAACTCAGTGTGTTTTTCGAAAGAGCACAAGTTGTTGCATGTCACCTAAAATTTCAGATGTGTTTTAAAAAATAAATATTGGTTTTTATCATGAAATATGCTGTATCGCAATGCTGAAGTCTCTTCCTTAAGCTCCGCATTATTCTCTTGATCATATCTAGTGATACTAGTTATTGAATAGCATCTTTCAAGTCTTCCAATGTTCGAGATTTCCATTGATGGATGTGAGTTATCAGGTATCCCCAGATAAAGAAGTCGTTAGGTGTAGTATCACGAAAACGCATGTCCATTACCTGTCGTAAACATTGCTCGTTCAAACTGTGAAATAAATTTTTGAATAGCTTGTAGGATAGTTTTGTTATTTACGTTTAATATTTGGGAGTTATGTCTGCGGCACCTTATGTTACCCCATTTTTCTATTGATTTCTCTGTTAACTAGAACCTTTTCAATCCTTTCCTCCTTACGTTGTCAAAAATTTTCAATAAATTTTACTAAATATAATTACGCCTAATTATAACTAAACGCCTTGAATGTGTATGACATGTATTATATATAATTTATGATATTGAAACATTAATTGTTCTTTCTTCGACTTCCGTTCCATAACAGGCGACATCGTGTCAGGATTGCCACCATTTAAGCTACCTAGTTTTAACACTATCCAGAATAACGAAACGGTATCCTTTTTTGGTATGGTAAAAAATTTGGGAGCGGGATATGTGGTAGTACCACTAATTGCAGTAATACAAAACATCGCTATAGCTAAAGCATTTAGTGAGTATTTATTAATTTTAGTTGAGCTTTTAAAAGTTGCTTTTGATTTCGATTTATACACTAACTACTCCGACACAAGATTGATAGAATGGACTTGAGAAGTCTATTGTAGGCATTACAAGAAGTGCTTAACTAGATTATTGACATTCAGTCGCAAGCAATTCAAATTACGGCTGTGTCCAAATGAATAATCAAAAAGATAAAAGACCTTTTACCACATTAATTAACTACGTTGTCATCTTCAATAGCGACACAACGCAGCGATGAACATAGACAAGCGATAAAGTTACACAGAAAAAACAGCGAAACACTCCTAAAAATATATAGTAAAATATAAATATTGATGTGATAAAAGGTTTTTTCAGCCTTTTGGATCATGTATATAATCTTAAATAAGCTTAAATTAGATAATATTTTTCTCAGCAAAGCTTCTTCTACTGAAAAAACTTAGTGGAAGTAAACATATTCGCTTACAATGTGGCATTATGCAAAATATTCGACGTTAATCTTTATCTGATATTCTATGAGTTCATATTTTTTAATTACTGGTACATTTTACTTAACTTCTTATTTATTTTCTTGTTCTAGGTAGTAAAATACAAGGTAATATTAGAAAATTCCCGGAATTGCGCCGGGGTCAATATATATATAAGAAGACAACAACCGCATTATATGGG
Source organism: Dermolepida albohirtum (assembly GCA_031893035.1). Classification (NCBI taxonomy): domain Eukaryota; kingdom Metazoa; phylum Arthropoda; class Insecta; order Coleoptera; family Scarabaeidae; genus Dermolepida; species Dermolepida albohirtum. Next base: position 258,883 of record JAVIWB010003531.1, on the reverse strand, counting down.
TGTGTACGTGGTAACTCTCCTCACCATTGTTGATAAACGAGTGACAAAAACGTCGCTTAGTTAGAAGTGACAGCTGCCTAAATGTAGACGTATTTCATGCGTTTAGTGGGATGTCTCATTTTAAACGAAGATGCAATACCAAATTCATGTATCAGTTAAGCGAAACGGCAGCAGAAATACTACAAGCTTTTCAATAAGTGAATGGGGATAATGTTCTAATGAAAATCACTATGTATGAGAAGTCTAGATGGTTTAGAAAAGAACAGAAGCTGGATAGAGACAAGTGCCGTATTGAGGGACCATAAAAACCCACGAAGACGGACATTAGTGCCAATGTTTATACATAATTATCTCCCACCAACTTACTAACGATGTGGCAATCTTGTACATTTCGGTGCAGACTATCGTAACGGTGCAATTAGGAATAACTTGCGTGTGTGCGAAATTTGTGTCACACTTATTGACACAGGAGCAAATTGACATGCGCAAGGAAATTGGTTCGGAATTGTTTGAGCATCCCAGATCTGATGCTAGCTTGTAATGCACAGTGATTACTAGTAAAGAGAGTCAGAAGTATGTATCTGAACCAGAAACTACAATCATGTGAGTGGCGCAGAACCACCTCTCCATAGTCGACGACGTCGCAGACTGCCAAGTCAAACGTGAAAATCATGCTATTACATTTTCTGACAACGAAGGCATGATGTACCACTGGGTTAAATAGTTCATGCTACGTATTATGTACAGGCATTGATACATTTGTATTTGTGCATGTGAAAAAGTGCGACGGCTAAGATCAAAGACATGGTATCTTGGTTGTAAAATATATAAGACATTAGTAGTTAGTCGTTTCTAGCTACAAAACAAATCCCAGTGGTGTTGCAATCGCCTTACTTGCCCGATATAACACCTATTGATTTCTAGCTATTTTCTAGCATCATATTGTGCTTTCAAAGTGCACGTTTCTAGACAGTGCATGACATTAAAGACAATACGATAGCTATTTTGCGACTCATATAACGAGAGGAGTGTCAGTGGTGTTTCTTACAGTGGTAAAGTCATTGCATGAAGCATTGGAGCTAGGAGCAAGGTGACTAGATGTGAAAACAAATTAATTTCGCAAATTTTTTGAAATCTTTTCCATCATTTACTGCGAAAAATCCGACTTATGTACAGAACTATATAAGCAACGGATACATTAGAGTTTGTGAGATTGGTTGCATTGCAAACAATAGTCTATAGATGGTTTAGAAAATTGTACAGATCTTCACTACACGACGATAAACATATAAGAAGGTAGTTACTTCCTAGAGTGTAACCCGTTTCGTAATATACACTACTTTCTTCAGAAATACCGATAGAAATCTATGAAACTAAAAAGACAGAAGGCCGTCTTAACAGGCCTAGTACACACAACAATAACTGCCCGCGGTTTCTAAAAGCGAGAGCTTTAATTTTATAATAATACATTTTTCTATACTACTGAAATAGCTTTTACACTTTTACAGGAAACGTAAAAAATCAATTATCCTACATCTAAAATACCCACCTAATCACTCATATTGTGTCTACTGGTCATTTTTAATACCAAAAAGAATTTACATAGGCATTTTTAAAACAAATGGTGGTGATGCTGCCCGCTTGTGGAAAATTCATCATTGTTGAAGAGGACTATGTACTTTAAACATTCATTACGTTTCGTGTGTCTAGTTTATGTGCACTAGACTTTTCCTATCTTAAGAATATTCTTCATACTGTTTTTATCTAATCGTTTTTTACAGGTGCCGGGACACTCGTTGACTACGGACATGAAATGATGACTTTGGGTATTTGTAATATGTTGGGGTCTTTCGTATCAGCTGTGCCGGCTACAGGAGCATTCAGCAGATCGGCTGTAAGTAATTCCAGCGGAGTGCGAACACCGTTCGCTCTAATATATTCAGGTATGTTAATTTTTTACTTGCGATAGATTTGAATTGAATAGGAAATGTATACAATTTATTTTCAGCAACCATTATCTTGTTGACACTCACTTTCCTAACCCCATATTTATACTATATTCCAAAAGCTACGCTGGCAGCTGTTCTTATTGTAGCAGTAGCATGTATGATAGATTTTTCAATTATTCCAAAACTATGGAGATGTAATAGTACGTTAAATACAAATGCAATATATCGATCTCTATCCCACTATAAATTTTGTACGTTTTAGAATTAGATTGCGCCGCCAATTTGACAACTTTATTCATGGGTTTAGTTTGCGGAGTAGAAATAGGTCTCATCATGGGTGTTGCCGTAAATATGTTATCTCTTTTAAAAATTTGGACTAGACCAAGAATCGATGTTGACCTTACTGAAGTATGTTTAACACAAAATACAGAAGGTACTAGGAAAGTTTTGCAATATTACGCAACAATGAATCCTAGGAAACTGCTTGTTGCTGCATGCTGAGACATGTTCATACGTGCATAGTTGCCGCCGCGCCATGCCGATGGACTCAGTTATTCATTAGCAGTGAGAGTGTAAAGTGCTTGCGATGGCATCGTGGTCACGAAATGAGATAAGGACAGTTTTTCGTTATAATTTCGTGTGTGGTTTAAGCATAGACCAGTGCTTCGAAGAAATGACTCTTGCACTAGGTGATGTTTGTCCACATCGCACAACGATATTCAGGTAGTATAGAGAATTCCAAAGAGAAAATTTAACTGTGGAGGACGTTGAGAGGCCGGGAAGGCCACGGACGTCAGTTACGGAGGAAAACGTTACTACTGTGAGAAAAATGCTTGGCGAGGACAGGCGAGTGACTTAAAAATAGATAGAGGGTACTTTAGGCCTAAATGCACCAGCAATTCGTTCGATTCTGTATGATCATTTGCACGTGAAGAAACTTTGTTCTCTGTAGGTGCCGTATCAACTGACTGAAGAGCAGATGACACGTCGTGTGACTTGGTGCCGGGAGATGCTAAAAATGTTTAATAAGGGACAATCTCGGTATGTGAACAACATCGTGACAGGTGACGAGACCTGGCTGTACTATTACGATGTGCCGACCAAAGCGCAAATTTTTTGATGATGAGGACACTCGTAGTTGTCAGAAAATCCCGATCTATAAAGAAGAAAATGATAGCTGTATTTTTCAAATCGAGTGGAATTGTGGAACGCGTCGTTTCGGACACACAGTAAACAGTCACAGTGGTATACTGAACAGCGCCTGCCTAAAGTCATTGGATCTATGAAGAACATGAATGGACACCTGGTTCCTCCATCACGATAATGCTCCAGCTCACCGCGCCAAAACCTGCACCGAATATTTAACCACGACAGGATTAAAACTTCTCGAGCACCTTTTCTACAGTTCGGATCTTGCTCCCTGCGACTTTGCACTGTACCCGCATGTGAAAATGAAACTAAAAGGGAGGCGGTTTTCCAGTGATGAGAACCTTCTGCGGGCTTGGGACAACGAGTGTACTTCACTCCCTAGTGAAACTTGGCAGAACTGGTTTAAAGATTGGTTTCGGAGGATGGAGAAATGTATTGAGTATAGAGGAAATTACTTTGAAGAAATTAAATAAACAAAGCTGTATTGAAAAACTTTCCTAGTAACCTTTGTATTTATCACTATTACAAGCGCATTTAAAAATTTTTATTGTTTCTAAAATACGTGTTATATCTTTACTTTAATTTATGTCTTTATAAATATTGTTTCAGGATCGAAAGGGCCGAGAATTTATTGTAATTAAACCCGAGCTAGGTTTTTACTTCCCAGCTGTTGATTATTTTACAGAATCAATAACAAAAGCGTCGATAAACAGCACTACAGCAGTTGCATTAGATTTTGGTCACATTTATCGTATAGATTACTCTGGTTGCATGGTAAGTGAATTTATACAATTACATTGGAGACTGGAGTTGAAGCTATAAATAAAAGCCCATTACTGTACTACTTGTATCATAGATATATGTTTCGACAACTAAATTGTCATCTTCAATAGGCAAAAATCACAGTTTCGAAACAGAAAAAATCGCGAAACGTTCTATTAGACCTGTAAATAGCTGGATAAAATTAATAGTGTGATAAGGGTTTTTATTGCTTGTTTGAAATGAATTTATAATTACTTTTTAATATTTTTACGTTTTTGAGTACTATTCATTCTTGTTTAAAGTAAAAATGCAATAAATTTTCTCCAAAATTATCATTTATTTATAGTAATAGTGACACGAATTTGGAAAGACAAACTTAGAGTGGGGTTTCTTCTTAGTACCCTAGTCAGGAATCGCTTCTCTGGTACCGATATTTCATTTATCAATGTTTCGTCCACTTTCGCAAGGAACATCCTCTTGACATTGGTGCACTGAAACTTAATCACGTAATCTGTTATTTCAAGCAAAATATTCATCGCACCGTAAATCAGTATTTCAACCCAACAACATCCAGTTCTGTTTCCCAATAAGTTTCTACTATTTCCAAAGCCATTTAAGTTATATACAAGGTATCACCGACTATACCAGCAAAGTTCTTTTAAAGTATTAAAGTATATCAAAACTATTTTAGAACTCCATACTATCGAACTTCTTCTCTGTTAAAAATTGTTTAGAACCTCTAATGTTTACAAGATTCAATACTCGTGGGCAGTCTTGCAAGTGATACGTTCGGTTGGTACTCGAACTCGCAACACATCCTAACAATCTGAACGAACCTTTATACAATACCCGAAAAATTTTTCTCCTATCGTAAACATTATACTCTAGTGATCCAGAATAACTCTTCTTATATAATTCTGTTTCGAATTGATAAATGTACAGTTTCGGTGTAGTTGCTTTAAGATCAGCAGCAGCCCTAAGGATATTTCTTTGAGTGCTTGAGACTAAAGCGAGGTGTTCAAAATCGAAACACACGAATCTACTATTTCCTAATAATTCGTCTTATACTATTTTATGACGTGGGAGAGAATATCACATGATAATTTTTATTGCAATTATAAGAGATGAGAGAAAATATATTCAAACAGCTACGAAAATATCAAAATTTATTTCGAAAAAATCAGCAAGAAAAAGAGTGATTAGTATAACTTTAAAAAACAGAAACTGAATAAGAATGGGGATTAATGTTAAAAGAATAATTCAAATATTAATAACATGAGAAATTCACTTTTCATTAGATAAACTTGTGTTATTAACGAGCGATGCTTTGTAGACTACCGTACTTTGTCTAGGAAAAATTAATGAAAAAACATTACCTCTCTCTGTCGTACAATGTATAAAGTGTTCGGCTACATACGCACTGATAACCTTGTAATCGATCTATCTAGATGAACAAGCCCTCACTCTGCCGTCTATACATTCGTGTGCTTGTATGACAAAGAGAGGTAATGGTTTTTCATTATTTTTCTGTATCAAGAAGCCCACAAAAAATCGTTCGTTAATAACACAATCGAGACGAGCACGCCCTTGTTCTGTTGTTCATACGTTCGTGTATTTGTACGACAGAGGGAGGTAATATTTTTTTAGAGATGCTTAAAGAAATAAAGTAAAGTAAAAGGGTTGGAAAAATAATTAGGCTTCATATGGAGTGGAACGCTATCATAAATGGAACATTTTTTAAGTTTTGTCGCAATTTTTACATGATATTACTTTCTTTGTTTTCTAGAAGGATTTTCTCCTTCGGGCTTTTTGAAATATCGTTTATTTTACGGTCCGTCATGAAAACTGCGTCAATATTGTTTCTTCCGAGTATTGAGGTGATTTAGTTCGTAGTTCTCTTCTGTTTAAAGGAACATAACAATAGGCGACCGAAAATCCGACTAGATAGTTTTACACCATATGACTGCAAGAACAGAATATATATGTATATGTATAGTATATATAAGCTGTTTTGCAGGCTGTTCAGAGCCAGAACTTTTCAATGGCTCTTGTTTTACACTCCATAATCTTATTAATCTTACCCCTTTTCTTGTAGTTCCGCTCTACTGTTCATTCATCCCAACCTAACCTCTGTAATTTTTCTGACCTCACTATTTCATCTACTTTCATTTTTCATACATTTTTTCGTTTATCTACCAACAAATTGTTTTTTCTTCTCTGTATCATTCTTTTGACTCATTTTATTTTCCATCTTCAAAACCATTGGCTTATAATTCTTATTAAAGATATTCATAAAACCGTTGGCCTTACGATCGTTTTATATATAGATTCTCAGCTTCGTATTTCTGGACAAATATTTCAACATTGTTAAGTGGTGTATTGTTCTTGCATATTTGTCCAGTTTCGACAGCCTCATATTAGTTCATTTTTATTTCTCTTACGTTTTCGTTAACAACACATTCAAATATACGTATTTCTAAACGTACCATAGAACTTCATTATACCTTGCTGTGTTATCACTTCGAAATTTTCCCAATACTTTTATATTGCAATACTCATCATTAAGTCTATGTCATTTTTCATTATAAGAACAACATATTTTAGTATCTGATGATTTTTGTACTTTATACTATCCTTCCCACTCTTTAGATTATCCCTAAGTATTTTCCCCATTATTAGATTAAATAATAGTAACAGAAGGTCACCTTGTCGAATAAAATAGATTGTACAACAGAGAGTAGAGAAATGGAAAAATCAGTTTTAGGAAGTTTTGTGAAACCAAGAATTTGCAATTCAATAGCTAGTGCTTCGAAATTTGTGATAAACGAAATAACAAAGTACCTGAAAATTGAAAGAAAAATAGGAATAGTATTGAGATTTTAAAGCAAGAATACTTTAAATTAAACTAGAGATGATACAAAGAATAAATTAGATTTTATTACAGGGTATTAACAATAAAGTAAGAAATTTTATAACTTAATCTTTTAAAATTGCTCAAACGAAGTTCGGCTTAGAAGACTATTAAGGAAACTCTAATTAATTTTTTTTAGATTTATTTTCCTAATAATTTACATTTTAACGTATATATTTTATATCACTTTTTAATCTAATATTATATTTTAATAATGTATTTTATTTTATAAATTTCAGACTTTGAAAAATTTGATCGCGAGTTTTGAAAAACAATCTCGTAAATTATATTTCTTCAATATCCACGGCGATGTATACGAAAAAATAAAAACGGTCGTAAATGAAGATCAAATGAATATTGACGATAACTTGAACGATTTGCTTTTGAAAACTATATGCATCAAGGAATCGGAAAAGCCTCTCTTGGAAAAATCTTATCTTGATAATTATCTGATTAATAAGGATAAAAATAGTCATTAAACTAATTGTATAAACGTAACTATTAATTTTCTAATAATTTTTGTAAATATGTATATATATAATGCTAAATAAAAAAATAATTTAATTATCTTCTGTATTCATCAATGAATATCAATCAGAGATTTCTCGATTTGTTCAAATAATAGTGAAGAACATACAACATGATATACAAGAGAACACTTACATAAATATTTTTTAACTATCACGACTAATATAAAAAAGGATACAGGTAAGTATGTAATTTTAAATGACGGGTTTTAATCTTTTGCTCTTTAATTGTGCTAATTTTATTAAATGTATAGATACTTACACAAATAGTACATATCATAGTTCCTGAGTAGAAACTTTTTCGTTTCTGACGTCGCAATAAGCAATGTATATATGCACATGCAAATATGTACATACACGAAACAATATGTATGTATATTGATTTCGTTTCAGCATAACGAACAACACCAATTTCATATCTCACTATTAAACTTTTCACCGAAAATAGAATCGGTAAATCCTTGATAAGTATAACGCTTTAACAAAATGTTAAAGCGGTTTGTATTATTGAATAGGATATGTAGTTTCGTAAAGCATATTTAAATACGAAAAAGAAGAAAACGCTCAAATGTTACAATAGTTCTAAGCGTAGTATTCTTCCGAGTTATTAAGAGCAGTACACCCTGATAGGCCGATTTCGCACAAGTTGATAATAGCCCTAGATTGACTAAAAGAAATTTATTCCCAAGCGAGTCGTAAAATTTCACGTCATAAAGATATTAATATGCGATAATATAAAAAAACGATTACAATACGGTCACTTCGTGCGATTGTATATAACAGATATAGTCGAACAAACTGTTTGTCAAGTTCTTAAGGTTATTCCAATTTTAAAATATTTAAGTGCCAAGAATGAGTACAGGCTGATTCAAAATAATGCAATTTTATGAACGTATGACGAATAAAAGTAATAAAGATCCCAATTTTGTAGAAAATATTTTATACATGGACGAACCTACATCTCCGGTTGCGAGTAGAGACACAACAATTCTGTAATAAGACACCGAGAAAAGAAAATGAAATCAGAAATATGTTGTGTATGTTCGAGAGGCTAATACCAACAAAAATTAAATGATGAAAGGGCTTGCTAAATCAGTGCGTTACTGGCCTTTTTTTCATAGATACTTCATTGAATACTGCAAAATATTTGGAAATTATTATAAACCTAGATATTGCCTGCAATTCAGCAAATTATTAATTTTCAGAGGATATATTTTCAGCAAAATGGCCGTCTTCCACACAAATCATTCAAAATTATTTGAATGATCACTTTCCTGATTGGTGGATTGGGAATTATTCCGATCCTACTTTTTGGTCACTTCAGTTACCCGATCTATCCCCATTGATCAGAATAAACAATTTACAGGCACAAACAGATACAGGCATCTCATCTTAATCAGTTGCAAGCAAAAAATGGTGGTGTTTTAACGAGCGTTTCCCCTCTTACGTTGAAAAGTTTAACATTTTTTCTATATTTGACTTTGTTGTAATAATTGCGCACAATAAACTCGTCTATCCATCTATCAACAACTTTGATGATATATTAGCGAAGGATGGCAACATTTTGAACCGTTTATTTAAATATATTTCATATTGGTCTTATTTGTTCTAGAATTTTCTTTTTATTTTTATGTAGTATATGTTTTCTATTTTCATTTGCTTTTAATACTGTAGAAATTCGCCATTTCATATTTTGTTTCACTTTACTTTTAAGTTGTAGTACAGGCTGGGGTAGCTAAACCGTACCTTTCTAAAAAGCTTATATGGGTGTGGGATGGTAAGAAGGCAGAGATTTTTATGTTCTAGACCTTGGAAGTTTAGAAATCGAACAGTTTTGGATTAGTGAGCAATGAGGTTTCGTTGTTACAGCGTATTTAGAAAGTGACTGGAGGTTTCGTAAGTGTACAATACGAATTCAGTCTACGTTTTCACCTTCCATCTCTTGATCTTGTTGCAAATAGGAAATTAATCTTTGTTTGGGGTATCAACTTTAAAACAATGGGTCAAATAACAAGAAAAGGGGGTGATAATGCAAGAACTCTCGGGAATGTGGAGGCTGTATAAGTAGCGATTACAAGAAGCTCTCGAAAATCTGCCAAGCACCACAGTGTTTCTCTCGGACTTTCAACTCGAACAGTAAGGAGAATTTTGTATGATGACGTACACTTGCATAAAATGCATATATTCCATATGAACTTTGAAGATTTTCTTATCCTCGCTGGTTTTTGTGAGCACATGTTATTATAGCCTTGAAGACGACCCCCCCGTTAATCGATAATTCTGGTTTAGCGAAAAAGTTCATTTTCACCCTAAACACAATCGTCAGCGCGCTATATTCAAATAGTATACATCCTACTTATTTCACAACTTCAACAATTTCCTATGAGTGAGAATACCTATTTCACAGGCCATATGAATGGGGATGTTCAGTGACTTCCATGATCGCCAAATCTGATGTCCTCTGATTACTTTTTATGGAAACATTTCAAGTCGCAGATTTTTGAGATTCTCCAAAAAACAATAAGTGTGAATTACAGAAGTTTCTGCATTAATACTGGCGGTACTACGACACGTCAATGAGAATTTCAGTACGAGACTCAGGTAATGTATCCAAAATAATTCCTTATATTCAAGATTCAAATGGAAACTTTGCTTGTATATTAATTTGTGCTCTTAACATTTGTAGCAGTAAATAAGTAAAAATATGTTTTCGTACGTTTTCTTAATAATTATAAAAAGTTTGACTGCTTTATTTTGTAAGGAGGAGTAGTCAAATTTTTCATGGAATACCATTAACATTACAGATTGAATTGACATAAATTCAAAGTACTCGAATATTTGCAAGTGTTCAGAAAGTAAATCGGTATCATGTGTGAAAGTAAAGTATCGTATATTAGAAAGAAAAGTTAGAGTCATGTCTGGTAAATTTGTTGTTGATCAGTTAGTTTTTTTTTTATACACATTGAGGCGCTCTCCTCTACCCATCAATCAATTATGAGAATAAAGAAAAAAAATTAATAGCTTTATTTTGCTGATTGCGCTTTGTTTTGAAATTTCATATAGGGGATAGACGAGCATAACTGGATAGTGGACAAAACGGGGTACCCTTATTTAGAACCAAACCACGAGATTCGTCTATATCTTACCATGACAATTGCATGCCTAATACTCCAGTTTTTGTTTTCTTCGAGTTTGAAACCACTACCACGAACGCGACTACCATAGTGATATGAGGCATCTTATTGTAGTCCATGAAAATAATCTCTATAAAGAATTTTAAACAAGGTAAGTTAGAACATATGTACTTTAGAGCAATTTTGCTAAAATCATTGAAAATCATACAGTCTTGAACTTAACATGACATAACTTTGGTTACAAATAAATGAGATAATACTTTTTGTTGATACTTAACTTAAAAGTACAGAAAACGGGCAAAATGAGGAAGGTCAAAAATGGGTACCCCATTTTATTTTACGTTTCCTCTTAAATAAACTCACACTTTTTATGATAGTGTTTCAATATAAGCGCTCTACCAATTAGCAGACTTGGTCTACAGAAAGTATGAAAGAGGCTGTTAAAGCCGTAATTAACGGTGAAATAGGATACTACCGTATATTTTTTCAGATTAGTATACCGCAAACTTCTTTCGAATGATACGTCAAAAATGATAGTAATAACTCAGATACATTTATTTCAAAAATTTTATAGTTTTAAACCTATATTTACATAAGACTAGGAACAGGAAATCGCTAATTGCTTGAAATATATGGAAAAATGATTATTTGGACTAACTTTAGAAGGTAGACAAGTCGCGCTTCCTTTAGCGGATTTAAATGGTATTAATCATCTATTTAACAAAACTGCACAAAGTGATGAAAGAAGTTGAGTGCAGGATTTCCTCAGAAGACAGTCACAGTTATCTATAAGGAACTCAAAACCAACTTCAGAAATGCATGCAAGAGGATTCAATAAAATTTCTATTTCGCAGTTTTTTACACTCCTAATAGAGCTAATTGAAAAATATCATGCTGCACCACAACAATAATGTAACGTGGATGAAACTGGTAACATGGTTAATTCCAAAGGAGCGTCTAAGATCCATGTACTGAAAGGCAAACGATAAGTAGGAGTTTTGATATCAGCAGCATGCATGCGTTCCGTGTTGATATTACCACGTAATACAATGCAACAAAAGTTTTCAAATAGATCAGCACCCGGAAGTTGGGTAGAGCTAAATAACAAGAAATGAATCAACACGGAATTATTTTTTAAATGGTTTAAAGAATTTATAGAACTTTCCAAGGCCTCAAAGGATGCACCGTGGTTTTTCTTTTGTATGGACACTCTTTATACACTAAAAATTTTGAGTGTGAGACAATGGAGTCGTTTTCTTGTGCTTACTTCCTCGTGCAACTCATCGGCTACAGGTAGTAGACGTAGCAATTTTCAAGAAAGAAAGCTCTTCAAGTGATAGCGAAAACAACCATGATAGCGACGTGAATTGTCTTTATTGTGATGAACTTTATTCCATGTCTACTGAGGGATCGCATGTTCTACGTGATTATGATGGGCACATAATTCATGTGCCGGAGTCGACGACGAAGACGATATGGTGACATTAGTGTGCGAACTTTGCAAATAGCTTTATTTAGATTTAGTTTTTTATGTAATATCTAATTTTGCCCTACTAAGCGGGCAAAACGAAATAATTTACTTCTTCACGAATTTTATTCTTTTTCTTTAATTTTTTTCTCGGTGAATAAATCTGTTTATTTTTATTATAACCTTTAAATATAAAGCTAATAAAAAAAATCACCAGACATTCCTACAAATGTATGCATTTTTATTCTAGAAGCCTTTAAACTTAAAGTACCCCATTTTGCTCGCCTATTCCCTCTTTAAATTAATTTTATTTTAATTACATAAAATAACGTATTTTCATTTAAATTCATGTACATTATTTTGTGAAACGTAAATTAAAAGAAAGAGATTATTAGGAATATTTCGATTGTCCATCATATTTAAAAGAAATAAAGACTTTAAGTAATAATTGTATAAATCACAGGGAGATGGATATAACTTTTTCAATAAACCCATCGATTAAAAATAATGCGTATTATGTTTCTTACAAATTATTGGATTTACTTTTCTAGCGAGAAGCGTGAGGAAAAGGAATGAAGGTGCGAAATATGAAGATTCATTTAGGTGTGATAAGGTGTGACATATGTCGCTGGAAATAGGCCTCTGCGATGACCTATCTCGCCATGCCACCAATGCTCATCCGATCTATCTGTTACGGTTATAACATCACTTCGTTTGAATTCCAGCTCGCCTTCTTCTTGAGGCGCGAAATCATAAAGTGCCTGCACCAAATACTGTAACAGAAAACATATGTAAGCTATTACTAGATAGATTACTTTCTTATACACATTATCTAATGTAACAAAAAAATAGGAATTAATAAGTAAATATATTGCGTATAAATCAATTATTTATCAAAAAAAGTAATTAGAATCCCTTACCACATCATTGTTCGTATTCTGAATACGATTTCGACAACTAAGTTGCCATCATCAGTAACTAATTAATCACAGTGTCGCACCTGGGTACGCGGTCAAATATGCACAAAATAAATGCTCATACCTTTTCCCTCCAAAAACCAAACACGCACTAATTTTTTCACGCAAGTTAATATTTCCTAGTCTTTAAAACTAACATTTATACTAAAGTATACCCCACTTCCACTTATGAACCTTTTTTTAAAGAATCCTATCTTAAAGGTACTCATAGAGGCCAAAATATTGTATCGAAACTTTGTCTATGTTTAACACTGATTTTTATTTTCCACAATAAATATGCTCTCTTACATTAAAAAAGATCCATAAGTGGAAGCGCAGGTATACTTCAGTATAAATGTTGATTTTTAAGACTAGGAAATATTAACTTATATATGTTTGAGTTTGGTTTTTAATGGGAAAAAATGAGCGGATTTATTGTGTGCCTGTTTTGCTGGAATTCAGGTGCCACACTGTTATTAATTATCTGCTAATAATGTCAACAACTAACTGTTAAAGTACGTATGCAGAATATGGGGTTTTATTTACCTTTTTGTCAGAGTCACCACTACAATTTACAAAATAACTATTAGTGCATTTGCTATATACTTGGTGAAATTTTTTGTAGTTCCAAGCCTTCTTACTTCATAATGTACAGTCATACTATATGACAGAAAGAAAACGAACCGTCCAGCAAAAGTATATATTTTTAAACCAAATTTTGTACCAATATTTACTGTATTGATAATAATAAATGCTTAAATTTTCATAACAAACTTCGTGCCCTTCATAGAAAAAATTTAATAATGAGTTACTGCTCCACGTAAACAAATACATTCTGCTGTTCGCTCGGACATGTTTTTAATATGATGTTCTATGGATTACTGTGAAAGATTATTGCAAATTTTACATCAGTAGACACCGATTCATCATTCTCTCTACACAAAAACATTTTAGAACACGACGAACATCATTTAGTGAAAAAACTCTGGATGCTTACGCTATGCTGCCGATGTTTAGTTGAGCAAAATCAGATTGTTAATACTTCTCTTGTAGGCAAGTGTTTAACAACAATAATAACATAAAAGGTATTGCTTATTACTATTTCTTCACAGTGTATTGGAGTACTTATTGTACGACTTCTATGACTCTATGATATACATACGTCGAAGACATTGGTACAATAAGTACTCCAATACACTGGAGTACTTATTGTACGACTTCTATGACTCTATGATATACATACGTCGAAGACATTGGTACCAGCTTCATTCGCGGCCCTTTCATGCCTAAATATCTTTGTTTTACTTATTACTAGCATGATTTATAAAATAAATCTGAAACTGCATTGTCGAAATTGGCGGCAATATTGTTAGTTTATGTTTTCATCAACCATTACAATTCTGATAACTACGGTACGCTTTTTTAATGAATGACGTTACATCTATAATTGAAAAGTTGTATTTGGGAAAAAGTTATTTAAATATTAATGTGAATTATTGTAAAATGAAATAACCACCATCTTCCGTAAATTAAATTCTACTTTAATTATATTAAGTTTTCAACACTAATTAGAAACTTTACATGCTGATTAAAAGTAGTTTCGGCAAACCGATAAACGGAATGACTTTGTTGGTAAACAATTTCACAATTTATATTAGTAAATATGTTGTATATGTTGTAACGCTCTTATATATTGATATGAAATTTCATTTTAACATTCCGTGTTGTTTGTGTTAACAGGATGTTGTGGTTTCTCCAATGCCTTGTCGATTTTGCAATGATAAAATAAACATTTAAATGAGTTTACCTAACCATTGCTGTGTCCTACGACTTTATAATATACAAAAGGTTTAGTCAACGAGGTATAGCTGCAATGATAAGATAAACAAAAGAATATTTATGTAGTGAAAAATTATTAAGAAAGAAGAGCTGTGCTTGTTACTTTACTTAATACACAATAAAATAATACATCTGGCTTTTGTTCAAAAAATTTTTGACTTATTTACAATTACAGGTACCGCAATGTACATTGTTCAATTCTTAAGCTGTGTTTTAGGGTAAAGTATTCAAAAAATTTTTGACTTTTTTTAAAATATTATCACGATTTACTTTTCCATTTTGTATAAAAAAATTTTACAAAACTAAAATACATACATATATTTATATAGTCTTACAGGTACCGCAATGTACATTGTTCAATTCTTAAGCTGTGTTTTAGGGTAAAGTATTCTAGAAAAGTTCTTTAATGATTCAGAAATATTAATGACAGTTTAATTAAAATACTATCAATATTTTGATGGTGTATAAAAAAACTCATCGCACAAAACTAAAATACATACATATATTTATATAGTCTGTCGCAGAGAAAACTTTTTTAAAATATTAACACGAGCTTACTATTTTGATAAAATTCATTTATTTTATTCAAAGCAATCACCTTCGGCTTCAATACAACGTTTTGCACGGTCAATTAACATGTCGAATGAATTTTTATGTTCATCTTTAAAGATGTCCTTCAAGATCGCTATCAACACCTTTTTAATAACTTCGACGTCGGCATAACGCTGTCCTTTCATCAGCAAATGTAGTTTGGAAAGTAGATAGAAATTACAGGGAGGCATATCTGGTGAACACGGTGAATGGTTGATGGTTAAAATGCCATTTGTAGTTAGAAAATCAGTGATAAGCGTCTAGCGGTGAGAGTGCATTATCATGTAACAAACGCCAGCTACCATTTTCACGATATTGAGGGCGCACACAACGAATACGCACTAAAAGACTAAAAGACGCTTCATAATACCAAGATAATGTACAGCATTGACTGTTTGACTAGTTGGATCAAACTCTTTGTGCGTTATGGCCTGTCGAATCAAAAAAACAAATCAACATTGTCTTCACTTTTGACTTCTCCAAACAGCTTTTCTTCGATCTTTCTTCGCTTGGATGCTTCCATTCGGAGCTTTTGTCACTGGCAGTTACAATAGAATACCTGAAGTCGTCGTCCTTTTTTCAGTCTTTAATCAAGTGTGTACAATATTGAATTCGGAGCAATTTTTGATCATCAGTTAACTTGTGTGGCACAAACCTTGCACAAATCTTTCTCAGTTCTAAATGCTGTATCAAAATGCGATGAATTAAATCTTTAGAAATATTTAATTCCATTCCTACGTACCGGATTTCGTCTAATTTCTGATAAACTCACACACAAGTTCGATGTTACTTTCCGTAACCACAGATTTTTTGCATGAATGTTCGTCGTCATTTACGCTCATACGACCGTCTTGAAAGCCTTTATATCACTCATCAAATCAAACGATTTACCGTGTTTAAAACAGAACTCGATATGTGCTCTTCGTTCAAAATTCGTTTTTCGACAAATGCCAAATACACATTGTTACTTTATACGCAGTTTCTCTGCTTCTAATGGTGCAAATGTCATGATATTTTGACAATGGCGGAAGATCTACCTTACCGACGTAAATTTTTTAATAGAAGGCGCCATTTAGAATTACTATTTTAAAAAAATTCGGTTTTCTCTGCGACAGATTGTGTATTTGATAAATGATATATGATTTATGTGAAGTGTTTGCCTTCTACGTGCACACAGAGTTACCCAGCGGTTCGATTATAGATTTACGCACTGTTTCTAAAGACATGTATGGTACAACTTCAATATTTAAACTTCCTACAAATTCTCGAACTCAATACACATTCTTTTCTTTCGATTTTTCTTGACCCTCTTTTGCTGCGCAGGCTTAAATCTATTTTTTGAATAATTCCATTTGATAATTCAAGACTTAGTGTCCGGTCTATATATGAGAGTTTCCGTTCAATTTTATTTTTAGTTCGTTTAAAAATCCTCTATGCAATTTCAAATATCATATTTGCTTTCGCAGAACACTTTATTTTTACTTATCAGTTTTATGTCTTGTTTTTGTTCTTTCTGTTCGTTTTCTAGTATACGTTTTCGAAGGAATTGTTTTTTTGCGTGTGTATGCAAAGCTAGTATTGGAAGTTGACCCGTAAGGCAATATTATGAAATAAATCATTTAATTTTGCCATTCCCTGTTAAAACTTGATATGCGGAAGAAATTTATTTTTATAAAAAGAAGATAATATCAAAATTAAAAAACCTTCGTTATTTGGCCCCATGGTCGGGTTCCTTGAACAACTTCCTCGTTTTCTTAAATTCACAACACGATTCCATAAATTTCACCATGGAGATTGAATCTGAAGGTTCCCTTCCCTTCCTCGACGTCTTGGTAACTCGTCATCTGGATGGTTCACTAGGACATTCAGTGTACCGCAAACCCACACACACTGATCGGTATCTCAATGCCCTCTCCCATCATCATCCTGCCCAGAAACAGGGCGTTATCAATTCCTTAGTCCAAAGAGCTGTCAACATATCTGACCAGCATTCTATATCCCAGGAATTAAGTCATGTTACCAAAGCTCTTATAAATAATAATTTCTCCAACCATAATATTCAGCGAACCATAGATCGACATCTTAATCCCAAAACCTCACAACTTAATACACAGCTTACATCATCTCCCCCCCTCTCTAAAGCCCACCTACCCTATATACAAGGTGTTAGTGACCGCATCAGTAGGGTTCTTCTCAAAAACAACATTAAAACCATCTTCAAACCCCATTCCAAATTATCTGACCCTTTTCCCGTAAAAGACCATGTTTCTTTAGAATCAGCTGGTGTGTACAGGATTCCTTGTTCATGCGGCAGGGCATATATTGGTGAAACAAAGCGGTCTGTCGGCACTCGTGTTTCTGAACATGAGCGCTGTACTAGGTTGCTGCGCATAGCCGGTTCTGCACTTGCCGAGCATAGGCTGGAAACCGGGCACCATATTCAGTTTAACTCAACCAAGATCCTATCCCGCACTAACCACTTCTATGGTCGCAAAATCCGTGAAACTGTAGAGATCTTTAAGCACCCCAATAATCTTAACCGCGATGATGGCTACCCCCTACATAACGCTTGGCAATCCTGCATCTCTAATCTACCCAACCGTAACCGTAACGCTCCATTGACCCATGACCCATTATCCATATATAAACACGTCCCCCATCGACTTACACCAGTTTCAGTGCAGTAGTTCAGCCCTGAAGATGTCCCATACAAATGGGTACGAAACGTCGGCAGATATACTAGTGACGCGGTTCCAGCCCGGAAACCCAGAAGCAGATAGCATGGACCACGACCGCTGAAGTCTACGTACCAAATTAATAACGAGTTCTTTATTTTCCTCGTAAATATTATAGTATGCGTTTTTGGGCTAATTTAAATAATAAGAAGCCCCAATCTTTTTTGTGATATTTTTTATGGGTTTCTTTTCTTACTGCATGGATTTTATTCCTTCGTTAGCGAAAGCTTGTTCCTGCTTTAGCTTTGTTAAATTCACCTGCGAAGAATTTTTAAAGGAAATCTAAAGAGAATAATTAGATAGATCAAAGAACCTTCTCTCCTCTTCGTAAGGAGTTCGCCGAGGAAATACTCTTTAACCAGATAAATGTCTTTTTTCCTCCGAAACCACCACATGGACTTTTAAATTGAGTGATAGATTTATGAAGGTAATAAACAGGAGAAGTTACGACATTTAGATTATTCTGCGTAAATTGATTTATAATATGCTGTTATTTAATTAGTCTAAGGTTAATGTAATGTCTCAGTCGTGTTTAATTTGATATTACTTAATTTTATTTAATTTAACTGTATTATGTTTATATGAATACATATGTATGTTTTCATAGTTTTATATTTGTCATTATTATCATACATTGTAATTATTTTTGTATTATTTGTAAGTTGAACGATATTTCTTTCTTTGTTTTCTGTATAGTTATTGGACCATTTTAGATTTCTGTTGATCTTAAATAAAAAATAAATATTTTTAATGCGAACACGTCTCTAAAAATATCGTTTTTTTTCTCTCGTTTCCTTAGATTTGATATTTATTTTCTTTTCAATCAATTCGTAATGTAATTAGTCTTGATTATTGTTAGTTTCGAATTTCGACACACTTTTTCCTATTTGTCCCTATTCTTATTATTGAATTCTTAATTTGCAGTTTATTTAGAATAATTTTTGCGATTGTTTTGGGAGCACTTTTAACTGTTTTCTTGATCGTAACGCTGCAATGAAATTTCTCTCCCAGGAAGTTTAATTTTTAAAACATATTTATTTATCACATTTAAGCTTTTCTATGTTGTTTCTGACATTAATTTTCCATGCACATTTTTCCTTGTAATTACTAATCCAGCAATGTATTTCCTTGTCAATACACTTTGAACGGGTTATATTCTGAAGGAAAGAATTAGTTCACCAAAATTCTCTTACCGTCGTTTGAACGATTCACGAGCCTAATCAGCCGAGTCGTAGGCAAAATATGCTCATAAATTTTCGCTGCATGGCAAGTTGTTGGAAGAAGTGCGGGAGAAAGGACTTTTACAGTTTATTCCTCTTGCTTTCAAATTATTCCTTATTTTTGTACGTAGCAACCCGTTAAAAGTGTTTACTGAATTAATAAATGCAATATGTTTTCTCCTTCTTCTAACGTTTGTGTCATTACTTGTACACACTTGCAATGGGGATTATATCAATTATTTTAAAGCTTCCTATATTTTTGATTACGGATGAGATGAGTCACTAATTTTATATCCTTTTAATATCTCTCCACTTTTTTCTATCTCATGCTTTTACATTTTATTCTTTAACTTCTATATTATTTAAACCTATTATCAAACCTTGTAACCAAGTCGAGTTTGATCTTTCTCTTCATCGCTTGTTGCAGGATTTGCAATCTAAAGCCTAAAATATAACACCTGCTCCTGCCCTTTACGTACGGCCAAACCGTCTTATTTTTCGTTCCTTTCCTTTCCTAAAATTTACTTCATTGTATGATATCTATAATTGATTTTTCTTTTCCATGAACTTGTCGGTGCGATCCTATTTTGAATTATTTTATACACTGCTTGATATCATTTTATCTGCTTCGTTTAGTAATGTAATTCCCCCCGTAGCATTTATTACGTATTTTTTCTCAAGGATTATGAAATTTGTCATATATACATTTCTAATTTCGTACTATTGTATCAAAAGAAGAATAAACATTTACTTGAACTTTTAAAATATTATTTTAAAGGTTTGTAGATAAAAAGGAGATAAAAAAGATAAGATTAGTGAATCTCCTGACTACAATTATCCTTGTTAGAAGGGCTCATCAGTGATGTGATATAATACTGATAATAGTATTAACAACAACCGTCATACTGTCGACATCGCCGAATGTTTTTTAACGAAAACGTTCATCATTGATAACTGAAAAGCATGTAGTATAACGTGAACGAAAAATAACGAATCCCATGACGATTTCTTATAACGTTCTAATATTATATATAAATAAAATTACATTGTTACAGCTAACAATAAGTCGTGGCGAAGTATGATCTACCCTCCTTGTCATACAAATATTCATCTTTATTTAAGTACTCTATGCGCAGTTATTTTCTGTTTATGCGAAACGACACTGAAAATGGCTGACAATAATGTGAGAGATATACTTTTTTAAACTACCCACAATAAACAATTCTCTGGGGAACACCCTCAAGTCAATTTTTTCAAGGTGCACTGCTCAGTTCTTTTTTATGATTAAACTACTAGAAGTTTGGAGTGCAGTAGCGTGAAGAAAAAAATTTACTCAAATATTTAGTACAAAATAACAATCACATATTATCTTTGTCCTCTACTAAAAACTATAGATCTCTATTTAAAATCATCGAAATAGTTTATAGTTAAATACGTATAGAAGTAGCGCTCTTATAAAATCTTTAAATTACTTTTTTTTTCTCCAAATGAATGTGTCAATAGGCTACTAATTTATGTAGAGTTAAAATAAATTAAGAATAAAGATGTCGCACTTGAAGCAATACGCGAATAACACATGGGAAAGTAAAACCGTTGCTATACTAAATGCTATTTTATGGAATAAAAACATTTCTGAAGAAAATAAGAAAGTATTTATAACATTATTGTAAAGAGCATCATAATATATGGCTCGAAGGTTTGGTCAATAAAAAAAAATTGTGGGATGTTAACAGCTACAAAAATGGACTTCGAAAAAATCAGCAGGCAAGTCAAAAATGGAAAGAATATCGAAAGAAACTATGGATATCAATCATACTATAATAAAAGACAAAAAGATCAAACAATTGATATTTGAACATATCCAAAAAAATAGCCAAAGTAAGAATACCCAAGCAAATCTTAAAATGCAAGCCAAAGGGTACAAGAAAATGAGGTACATCTAAAAAAAAGTTGTCGAATCAGTATAAAAGAAGAATTCAGGAAAAATGGATTCCAAGATCTTTAGAACGATAGGGAGGCAACACATTTTATATATTTGGATTCACAATGTTAGATTTCGTCCGATACTCAATCGTCTTCGCTTCCTATCGTTCCAAAGAACTTCTCCAAAATCCTCTTCCCTTCACTTTCTCTTTTATGCCGCTTTTTAACTTTTATACATATAAAACGAAATATGTTCTCTATTCCTTTTCTCTTAAAAAAAGTTAATGACCCACATAGTTTCTTTATTATTTCTGCTTCCATTTCCTTGCCATTCGATATACAGCTGTTTAATTATAATATTATAATAAATCATATAGTGGTTAATTCAAGATTTTATTTTAATTGTGTAGATGATGATGCAATACTAAAACCAAAAACTCTTTTAAAAGTTTTTGTTCTGGTGTCGATAGTTTAAATACTAGAATTATAAAACTTTCTTGTTCACATGTTCTATCTTGTATAAAAAATATAAATAACGCCTGCTTTTCTATGGGATGTTTCCTTTCTTCTCGGAAATAAGCATTAATTTTTATCAGGGCAGTTAAAATAATATACTTATACGAATAATAATACTAGATATTCAATGTGAGTTTCGATCAGGTATTACTGCACAACTGCTTTATCGACCTTAGTTGACGACTTAGTTTTTGCAATGGAACATTCAAATGCCATAAGTTTATATTTGCTACATTACTTTACTTTGATACAAATAATCTTTAATTACTTTCTGCTATTTTATACTACGTTGGATTGGATGTGATGACTGTGAAACTTCTGACGGACTATGTTGAAAATTGAAAGCAGTTTTTTGTGATTGATGACGGCTTGTTAGATCCTTTGCTGGTGACTTCTGGTATTCTACTATTCTGGGTCCACTTTTATGTACTTTGTATACACAATTTCAAAGACTGTCTGCAATGGTGCAACATGTTTATGCGGGCGATACGAGTTATTACTGGGTTTTTGTTTCCGATATTAACATTTCATATAAAAGTATTAACTATGATCTACAACGCATTGCCGATCGTTGCTTAGAAATTGGCCTAGTGGAAACTAGAATGATCTTCGTCTCTTAGACGCCGACAGGATATTACCTAATATATACATGTGTATATGGATAACGTTCGGTTTTCTTGTAAGGACACTATTAAAACCTTGGGTTTACTAGTAGATGAGCAATCATTGGCTATATTAACAATTGTGTAAAAAAACTTATTACGATTAATGTATCAAAATAGATTGTGTATAAAGAGAAAGTTGAAAGCTATGTTATTCGAATCATTAATTTTTCTAATTTCAATTATTGCGATGTGATTTAATTATTTTTTATAAGTTGTTTAGCAACAACAAAAATTTAAAAGCTACAAGACTCGTGCTTTCGTTTGCTATTTAGCATATGTTGTCTTGAACACGTGAATTTTAAATAAAATAAATTGGCATTTTCATATTATTTATATTTTGAAATAATTTTATTTGAATGTCGCCATATCTTTACATTGAAATAGTATTTAGATCTAATGTGCATAACTTGAATATTAGATTAAGGGCACTCTAACACCATCTGCACATGGACTTCAATTTTATAGAAAGAGCTTCTCATACCAAATCACTCAGATCTATAATAATATCCCAAGGAGTGTCAGACGAGCGCCTGTATACGCTTTCAGAAGGAAATGTAGGAACCACTTATTGATTTTGCAGTATTCTATAGTCTATGTTGGAATTTTTATATATGCATGTATGTATATGGCGTGTTCTATTTAACTTTTTATAGTATTAACAAGTTGAAAAGATATATAAGATTGTGCGTTGAGTTGAAAAATAGATTAATTCTGAATTTCGCCTCTTTTATATTATAATATGTATGGGTTTGTGTTTCATTATGTGGAGTTACAATAATGCAAAGCTATAATTTTAGCTTCATATGAAATAAATATTATAGAATTACTTGAATAGTTGAGATACGAAGTATCGCACCAAGAAGTAAAGAAGCTTTTTTGATAGGTCTCCAAAATGTATGGAATTCAGTGGGTGAATTACATTTGGATAAATGAGTTCAACAAATGTCAAGCATTTGGGAGTACCATGAATAGTTGTGGGCATGGTTATAAATGTGTATATAATCTTGGATTTATTTGTTTTTTGAGTAATCTCTGTTCTTTGAAATAAGTTATAAACTGCGTAGCATTGAGTATACGAATTCCATACGTAGACTTCCGCGGTCGTGGTCCATGCTATCTGGGCTTCCGAGCTGGAACTGCGTCACTTGTATATCTGCCGACAGTTTCAGTGCAGTAGTTGAGCCCTGAAGATGTCCCATACAAATGGGTACGAAACGTCGGCAGATATACAAGTGACGCGGTTCCAGCCCGGAAGCCCAGAAGCAGATAGCATAAAGAACGTGGTATTTATTTATTCGAACAATTATACAAAATTTGTTTTAACACTTGTTAGTATTTACAGTACTTCTCCACATAATCTCTGTGGAAGTTAAACGCCTAACATCGCGTTTCATCAGTTTTCTATATATTTTTCATACTAGGTGGTGGATTATTATACCAATTAGTAGTGTCCTCCTTCTCTTCCGTATCATTTAAGAGATGATAACCTTCCAAAAATGTTTCAGTTTGTGGAAAAGAAAGTCACTAAAAGATAAGTTCGGACTATACGACAGATATTTAAACACTTTCCATTCGAACTGTTGAAGCAATCCCTGCGTTATTTCATTTTAATATGGACGAGCGTTATCGTTGATTAACATAACACGGCTAGACAATAACTCACGTCGTTTGTTCTTAAGGGCTTAGCAGTAGGCTTCTGCATCTATTGTTTTCTGTTGGCATAAAATCAATCAAAACGGTACCCTTTCGATCCAGAAAAGTTTTCAAATTTTTTGCTTTTATTGGATATCGAGAATGTTGACGTTCCACTCATTGCCGTTTTGTTTCTGGTGTATTATACGAGATCCGTGTTTCGTCACCAATAACGTCAGTAGAAAGTCTTGTGCTTATTGTTAGTAAGAAGCAAGAAAATCTAATGTAGTTCTCATGAACTTTTTTAAAGCCTAGGCTATTGCCAATTTTTGAAATAGAGATTTTTAAGAAAAAACGAGTGTATGCTGTGAAGCACAAATTATGTTTTATGCTTGACAACATGAAAAATCTGAGAGGATATACATATGCATTCTTTTGTATTTTTCATTAGGTTTTGCTGTTAGTGAAGATATGAATAACCTTTTTGGCATATGAAACAGAATCACTACAAATTTCTCACTTGACAAGATCATTAAATGGTCATGCATTTTAAGGACGCCCACTTTATATGCTAGTGTCCTCAATGACTCGCACCTACCAGACTGGAGTAGATGATACTTTATAGACAACCGTCTTATTATTGTTTGTAATTTACCACTGTACTAGAAAACTACGTTCGACTTTCATAGATTCTAATAAAGTCCATTGCAACTTAACAAACTGTTATTAGTTTGACAAGATATTTAAATAGACATTTTTACAGAGAATATTATATATATATATATATATATATACATATATATCCTACTCAACTTCGTTGCATATTTGTTCATAAACACGAAGCCTCTGACATATTATTTAGTGAAGAATTGTGTATCATCTTGTCTCTTCTAGCATACCTACTGATACTGCTAAAGTTAAATGATGACATTTAACGCTAGCAGTAACATTAAGCATTTTAAGAAATTGGATTATGTTATCAATAGTTTGAATAAAGTAATACCTGTGCAGAAGATATCTTGGGAAAATAATTTCAAACAGTGTAGTTGATAGTGCTGCATTACTGACTAAATTTTGTACAAATAATTAACAGCAATCAAAAATAAAGAGTAATTTCGTTTATGTGTTAACTAAAACAGCGTTATATTGTATTTTTAACTTAGACATAGTTAAATAGCTTTCGAAAATATCACGTACGATTGATATTATGTAAAGTATGAATTTGAAATTTTCGAGCTAATAAATATTTAGCTCGGCTCGAATTACCGTACAACGTGCTATATCCGATTATAGTTGATAGTACAAATAGTTTCACTGTAAATCGGGCTGCTAATATTATAGCACGGCAGATAACGTTAAACCTTCCTAGTGCTTGTTAATCGGTTGCGGTGTCTGTAAACTGTATTTGCGTACTTCGTTTTGATCATTGTAAAGGTATCTAAATTCAGTAAGAATTTCGTTGAGGAGTTTTTAAAAAACCCCTTTTCTAGGCAATGTTTTAAAGAAAAATTTGCAGTTAAATGATTGAGCCAACATTTCTATAAAAGACAGTTATTAATATAACAACTATATAATAAGCTGCCGCTGATTTTAGATGATAAATATGCTCTTATAACAAGTTGCAATATAGAGCGCTTATTATTCAGATACAGGGAAATATGTTATCTGACAAAACTGACAAAAATCAAATACAGTTTTATGTATTAAACTTTAATCAATAGGGAAAGATCTAAAGTTTGTCCACGATTTTATAGCAGTTGAAAATCATTCAGTCGAAACGGGTGAAACTGCACATTTTACAGCAGTTTAATACTAAAGTTTTCATCTAATGATTCTTATAAAAGACAAGTAATAATTACATAACAATATCATTACCTCTTCAGGGAGTTCATCAGTGACCTTTAGATCTTTTAATTTAACATCTTCTGACCGTGAAACAGATGTAGTGCGATGAAATTCAACCAGTTCATTTAATGAAAAAAATTTTGTCACCCATAGGAAGTATTTACCTTGTGCATCTCTTAACACTTTAAAATGTTGAACAGCGTTGGAACACCTAAAAAACAAAGTCGCAATATTTACTGAAATATATGTAGTTACATATGTGTGCATGTGAAATCGTACTAACTTAACTGATAGTGAAAAGTCTCCCGGCGTTGCTTCGCTCATTCGTATTAAAAAGGCCCCGTTGTGTTTTGTGTACAATAGTTTTTCAGCATTAGCTCTAGTAATTTTACCATAATACCAACTAAAACAAATTAATTTATTTGGAATAATTTTCATTTATTTACAATTTACTTGTGATCTTTTAATTCTATATAATTGCAAGGTATTAAACCTTCTGTTCCATTTAATTCCGCTTTATACCAATTCTCATCGTCCTCCATATTTAGTACCTGCAGCCAATACTTTTTTGAATAAAAAGTCATTTCGCGATTGTAATCTTACTTTTAAGACTTGATGTTTCTTGAAACTAAGCTCGTCCTCAGTTGTTGCATTGAATTCGTGTTGCGCTACGGCTTCCATTATTGTTACGATTATTCCGTACAGTTTTATATTATTATAAGTAAATATAGAGGCAACTACTACCGATAATTACATTAACACAATTGATTACTTAAAACACATCGCGACACAACAAAAACCCGACATTTCGTGATTTATTTTTTCCAGAGCACACCGCGAACTTATCTACGTAGGTTTTTCCACAAACTTCCACAATATGCAATTGAACATTAAAACACTACAGAAATATTTTTCGTGTTCGAGATCCCTTCCAATTTTTTTTTGCGCACAGGAAATAAAATTTCAACTGCGCACTTAGATAAAGTCAATCACTAATTAATCTTGTTTGGTGCGATTAGTTCCCATTTTGTTTTAATTTATCGCTGTATCGATGTGTCGCTGTAATGTTAGACTCACCATTTGTCTAGGATTTTTGTGAGATTTTAATGGTCTTTGACATTGTGATCAGTGATCATTCTTTTCTAAGAATGAATTCATATCAATTATGTGGTATGCCGATATTTATCTGATAATGAAAGTTAACCGGAAGTATTTTTTTTAGGAACTGGAAATTTTAATATTATAATATTACGAATGAAGAATTTAAAATAGGCTTTAAAAGTAAAAGCGAATAAGTAAAATTTAAAGTAATAAATACTTTTATTGTATGTAAAAATCAAAAAATAAACAGATGCTATTATTGAGTATAATTATTCCATCATATTAAAACAACATAAATCATAAAAAACTAAGTTACAATTAAATTATTTGATAACATAAATTTCTTCATCCAGTAAAATGTTCAAACCATTTTATAGATAAATACAAGTACATGCTTTGGTCATAAGTAATTTCTATTAAAATAAGTACAAGCTAATGCTTTTATAAAGAAATGTACATAGTAAAGACATACAGGTAAAACCGCGCATCGCATCATATTAACGCATACGCATTTCACTACTACTCTTGTTAATTTGTTGCGGTTATATTTCAATATACATCGGGAATACAAAGAGTACATCATTATATCGCAACGGATTAGAAAAACCAATAAATCGTGTATTTTATTAATGACTGCGTTTAGTCACGTAATTAAAATTATACGCGTCATAATATCTATTTTAAATATATATAAAGAAGTTAGATAGAAATCATTGTGAAATACTAACCTCCTTAACCTATGGCTTCACTATTCGTTATTGTCAACTCCTTGAGATCGCTCAAAAAATCTGCATAAGCTACGTTTTGTTACTTGTTTTACCGAGAGATGTTCGCCGTGATGAAAAAATGTTTTTAAATGCAAAGAACGATTATTGAAACTATTGTACAGATTTCACTAATTTGTCTTAATATGGTAACATCTGAATCTTTATCATAAATACTTTTGAATTTTGTATAAACTTTTTGGAAGAAAACTATTTTAATTTTCAACTTATTCTCCTTGTAAATCATTACATTTAGTTCTCTGATATTAAAGTCATTTCATTCCTTCAGCAAAGTAAAGCCGTTCGAAATATACGTTAGTTTCAGTCTCCTCCTTTAACCTAAGCACCCAAGACAAGTTTTCAGGTTGGAGAAAAAGGTAAAAATCCGAGGAGGCCAAACCTGGGTAATTAGCTGGATGTGATAACAATTCGAAATGTAGTGGAAATTAATATTTCCTGCTATACGATCGCTGTTACTAATTACAGAAATTAATTGGAACAGGAGTCGAACCTGACGGCCATCTAGACGGCTGCCTTACCAATTAAGCCACCAAGAAGTACAGTTTCGTGTCTCTTAATATGCTATAAACTGCGTTATGGAATATATCTAATGGTTATATCTAGTAGTCAGGTTTAGATATTAATAATTATATACAAATATTTAGTTAAACCCTTCACGATTGGAAATTAATAAAAATGTATATGCTATGTTATCGTCGTTACCAATTACTTATAGAAATTAATTAAAAATTTCTGCGCTGCGTTTCATTAATTTCTGCGTTTAATTATATATTTATATACAATTGTTAATTTAAGAAAACCATACGACACTCTCTCAGTAAAGAAACTTTGGATTCTATGAAAGAAAACAATATATATTCCCAATACATCAACGCGGTAAAAATCTTCTATAAAGGAAACGTCAGCTGTATTAAGACACTACGGGAACTTGCAGAATACTTTCAAACAAACAAGGGTCTGGGGCAAGGGTGTTGTCTATCTCCTACGCTTTTCAAGATTTTTTTAACTGGTTCTGGAACATTAGTTCAAAAAATGTAAAAAAATGGGGGTCTAAATCTATTTTACTATTTGCTGATGACCAGATTGTTTTGGTGGAAGATGCCGAAGATGTTACATATATGATTAGGAAAATTTGGAAAACGCTGAATATATGACAATAGGATGCACAGGAAATGATTTATTTATATTTATGGTAAAATAATTAGAAACACTAAGAAATATAAATATCTCGGAGTTACCCTAACAGATGATAGAAAAGATGAAAGAGACATATTGCAAAAGGTGAGAAGAGGAAGAGCAAGTACTAACCAGTTAAACTCAATATTATGGAACAAAGATAATCAGAAGAGAACGAAAAAACACATATTCAAAACAATAGTGGAGAGCATAGAGTTACAAATGACTCAGACGTATGGACTATAAAAAGGAAAATGTAAAACCGAATAAATGCAGTAGAAAACAGCTATTAGCGGAGAAGCTCTAGACTCACATTACAAGAACACATAAGAACGGACAGAATTAAGCAGATGATGAATCTAGAAAAAACATTCTAAAAAGATCGCTATATATATAATTATTACAATTCAAAATGTAGTTCATGAATTTTTACAATTGAAAAAAGCACTAGGTTCTTCTTTAAGTGTGGCTTTTTAAATTGTAATGCATTGTACGAGGGTAGTTTGACAAGTAGTGAGAATGGAAAAGAAAAGAGAAACGAATTTTTTAAATACAAAATAATTTTTAGTTTTCAATATATACTCCTAAAAGAGCAATACATTTATTCCAACCCTGCTCTAATGCCCTTATGCCATCTCTAGAATGCGATTCCGGAAGGCTTGCAAAATACTCATTTACGAAGATGATAAGCTCGTCGTTAGACGAAAATTTCTTTCCACCTAGTGCCGTTTTCAATTTTGGAAAAAGGTGGAAGTCGGAAGGGGCTAGAAATGCAACTCGTGGATTTTGGACATCGCAACTGTGCTGGTATGCAAGGGAGCGTTGTCTTGGTGAAACAGAATCTTTTTCTATGCCATTCCTGGCCGTTTAGCACGAATCTCAACATTTAATTTTTGTAGAAGTTCTGCATAATATTGTCCGTTTATTGTGGCACCTTTCTGAATGTAATCAATGAGCAAAATGCCCTTTGAATCCCAAAAAATTGATGCCATCACCTTGTTTGCCGATAAAGTGGTTTTCGCTTCCTTTGGAGGTGCACAACCACGTTCTAATAATTGTTTCGACTGTTGCTTAGTTTCGTGTGTACTGTAGTGTATCCAAGTTTCATCGCAAGTAACAAATCGCCTACAAAAATCAACCGGATTCCGCTAATAAAGGTAATAAACACTCATTGGAAATGCGCAAACGAGTGAACTTTTGATCAGTCGTAAGCAATCGCGGTACCCATCTTGCCGAAAGCTTGGAAAGGCCCAATTCTTTCGTTAAAATGTGGTGTACGCGTTCTGTTGAAATGTTTACCATGTCTGCTATCTCTCTCACTTTGAGTCGTCGATCTTGCGTAATAATATTATGGATTTTTATAATCATTTCCTTAGAAGTCACGATTTTGGGTGCTCCAAAGCGCGCTTCATCAACACAGCTTGTTCTACCACGTTTAAATTCATTTACCCATATACTTATTGTGGCGGATGATGGAGCAGATTCACCTAATGTTTTCCGTAACTCATCTTTTATTTTGGTAGCTTTCATACCCTTAATTACGAAGTATTTAATCACCGCACGATACTCTGCTTTTTCCTTTTTAACAAAACGATGTGTTGCTTCTTTTTCAATCAGCTGTCAAAAATAAGCTAATCAACTGATTTATCTAAATATCGGAATGTAAACATATAAATAGGCAGTCTAAACTACAGTGTATTTATTTTACCAATTAGAGCGCCACCTATATGTCATTCTCACTACTTGTCAAACTATCCTCATATAATTGAATAAGATTGATGCATATTATTCGTTTATTATCGTTTTATCTTTTTGAAAATAATTGATAAGGAGAATCACATCACAGTTCCAAAAGGTGGTAGACTTTTCTTTTTCTTTTTCTTCTTCGGAAAACTTGTGCCGGATGAATAACAGCGTATCCTTTCACCATCATTATTCGGCGCCAAAAATTTTTCGGACTATGCCTTAGCTCGTTAAATTGAGGATTGAAGTGCGTTCTTGTTCACGTTTGTGGTCCACAGTCAACAAATGCACATAATTTTTTCATACTCGATTCATTATGCAACATCGAAACCATTGGTCCATACGATATGTATAGAGTCTTTGATACTTCCTGTAATTTTATTTGACGGTTATATAGCGCCATATCTACTTTATTAGTACTTTCTAGTGTACACACATCTTTTTTGCGTCTACAGCGTTGTTGCGTTTAAACTTAGACATCAATCATTTTATGGTTGCTATCTATGTAGCTTAATTCCCATAAACAGACTCCAGTTCAGCTGAGATTTTTTTTTATTTGTTATGTTCTTTAAAATAAGAGCTTAAGCGCTAATCAGTGCTCCACTTTTTTCATATTTGAAAACAAGCGAAAACAGTTCTTTTTTGATTCAAATAAAAAACATTCTTACGATTGCATGAACGTAAGTTTTGACCTTACGTTTTCAAGGATTGCCAAGTTGAAAATTTATTTTATTAGTGCCACACTGTTTCGTTAGGCTCACCAACTACTAATCCGCCCTTATTTCTTTGATTTTTACTTTAATAAAATTAAGTATTTCTCATTTCCATAACTATTAAACTTGGAACGTGAAGGTAAGTGTTCTACTGAAAGATAAATACAGACAAAATTTATAAAGAAATTGGCTTAACGTAAAATAGCATATCAGATTATGTCTAGGCTAACAATTTCAATAGTTTATAAGAAATACGGACTTCATTATACTTACAAAATCTAAACATGGAAGCTATTAATAGAAAGACTGGATAAAATATACTTATTACTTCCACCACATTGTGAAATACAAAGATTTAGTGTTGATGGCGTATGTATAAACAATACATCTCATAAAAACGGTGTTAATTAATGAGGTTTTTCCAAATTAAGCTTCAAAAATACATAAAGTAAATTTCGTTTGTTGACAAGAACATATACAGATGCCATGTAAACTAATCCACAAATAATGTTATCATCTTACAAGTGTTGTATATTTTTCTATCATCAAAATTATATATTGTGCAAAGCCTGAAATAGGTAAGGCTTAGAGGTGCGTACTGAGAGTACGCATCTATTTTGTTCCATCTTATCTATTAAAATTAATTCTCTTAAAAGTGAGTATAAATCTATAAAAAAATAAACGATGCATATATCTTTGCGTTCTTTTCAGTGGCTGACGTTCTAAAAAGAGCAATATTCAGACATGTCTACATTTTACAATGGCTACCTAAATACAAAAAAATCGATGTGATCTCGGACTTAATAGCTGGTATTACTCTAGGATTAACTATGGTTTCCCAATCTATAGCTTACGTATCTTTGGCTGGTTTACCACCACAATATGGCTTGTACACAGCTTTCATGGGATCTTTTGCATACGCATTTGTAGGATCAATAAAAGAAGTATGCATTGGACCAACAGCATCCATATCTCTGCTGACTTTCTTGTATACTGACGGTTTCAATACTGACCATGTAATACTTTTATCTTTTTTGAGTGGATTATTTGTTTTCATTATGGGTTTATTCAATTTAGGTATGTTAATGTGTTATAATATAATTTATTTAATTGAATTAATTGTACCCGCAAATGAATGATGTATAACTATCGCCTGTTGTGATTCTAGCAATTTCGTGTCTTAAAGATTCAGTTAAATTTTTAAAATGAATATACTTTATATATACAGTAATGTATGTATTTAAGAGGATGATAATGACAACGTTTATGAACAAAGTTTAAGCAGCGATACGAAAACGTTAAAAGAATCATTCAATTGTTAATAATATCCTGTTTACTACGCGTTTCAAGAAATTCACCTCTCATCAGACAAACTTGTGGGCTTATACTACCTCGAATTCTTCTCCGGCGCAAAAATTTTTAATTAATTTTAGACCAACATTATATCATTAGATGTGGAACGGTCGTTTTCTGAATATAAGAATATATTTTCATAGCGGAGAATACACCTCACTGAAACAAATGTGGAAATCTACCTGATGCTACAGTTGTTTCCCGATCTGTTTCAGTATGGGATAACGAATCTTAAGCGAGTAAGTATTTAGTAATTTACTAGTACGTGGGCCTCATAATGTAGTTTTAATAATCATTATATTTACCACGTAGCAGTTATCAATTGATGAAATGTACATCCACCTAATACTATACTTTGGTCCTAACTTCTCTCACTGTAGTTATTGCATTCCAAAGTGTGCAACTCTAATAATCACGAAACATTATACAGTGCCAAAATGAAAATGTGAAAATTTAAGGAAATCATGATTAATATGTAACAGTAAAATATAAACATACATTGGTGTGTTTGGTGTAATAA
Organism: Dermolepida albohirtum; assembly: GCA_031893035.1. Classification (NCBI taxonomy): domain Eukaryota; kingdom Metazoa; phylum Arthropoda; class Insecta; order Coleoptera; family Scarabaeidae; genus Dermolepida; species Dermolepida albohirtum. The sequence goes on along the minus strand of JAVIWB010003531.1, from coordinate 225,670 downwards.
TATGTTCTTATCCCTAATTTTGAAAGGTATTTATTTAATATTTTACAATATTTTATTATGCAACTTATTGTTTAATTTCTACCATTATATTATTTCTGTCTGTTCTTTTTACTTTTTCCCTGGCTTATACTTGTTTATTACTGTTTTTTCGTTTACTTAGGTTTTTTGGATTCTTTTTTGTTTACAAACTGGTTTTATGATGTAGGTGCATAGTTTATACACAGTTTATCTTTGTGTCACTATTGTATTGCTCTCCATGGTCTAGTTATCCGTTTCTGTGTATTAGTCGGGACGTAGAACACCACTAGTGTGAAAAGTATTTCCTGGGCCTTCTCTTAATTTAATGAATTTGTTAACTATCGCCATCATTTACTTTGTTAATTATTGCAAGCATAAACATCTGTGCTTGTTGTGAAAAAGTCGTTGAACTATACAGAAGAATATATTGTTGCATTTGTAATAAAAGTTATAACGTCGTGTAACTGTGTCTTCTTCGCCAGATTAGTCAAGATTCGATTTTCCCGACATGTAAGGGCTGCAAGGATTTGAGTGTAAATCTGAATTCATTAAAATCTGTTCAAAATGGGATTGCTGCGTTAAAGAAAAGTCTTAACTCTGCCTCCCCCTCGACCATTTACTGAAAAGGAAAGGGTTCCTCTAATACTGAGGAACATAATAAACGCAAATGTAGTGTTGTTTTGTATGGTGTTCTAGAGGTTGCCCAGCCTAAAAGAGAGCAATTTGTTCTTGGTGGGTCATTGGTGAAAAATGTGTTTTTTATCTCTCAATTCCATTTGATGATGTGTCAGTACTCATAAGTTTAACTCTACAAAGAGAAGCGTAAGCTCCCCATAATGATTAAGTTAAGTTCTGAATCGGTCCATCTTGCGTAATGCGGCTAATCTCGAAGATTCCAACTGGATTAACATCACAATCGCCAGACCAATTGAATATTGATACGGCATTTCGACTATTATAAAAACCGAGCAGGGAAATTAATAAAGCTCGACATCACTAATATTACAAATTTAAACATTTATTAGGAAAACACGCGAGACATTCGAACAAAGATGCATGGAGCACTAATATTTTAAGTGTTTCGATATATTTGTTTTATCGGAAACTTACGTATAACGAATAATGAATTTTTTACATGCTTTTTGGTTTGTTGTTACGATAGAAAATTTGATTTGGCTAACTTTAACATTGGTGGTGGTATTCAATGCCTTCAATGAAGATTTCGGGTATGAAATTATTGACGCTTTGAACTTCCTTAATGCCGTTCCTCTCATTGATATTGTTATATGCAAATGTTTCTTTAACGGTTAGGCTTCCCCTATTGTAGGTATTTATATTCATCCCAATATCGACATCGATGATTTCAGTATATTTCTTGAATTATTGGAACCAATTTTTATTACTTTCCTAAGAATAATTTTTTAATTATTTTATAGGAGTAATGATCCTAGGGTGCATTTATATATTATCTATCTATCTACCTTTTCCTCTTTACTTAACTTAGGACAATTTAATAGAATCTTTAATAACTTGAATAGACTGCGTGATTTGTTTTTTACAAATGTGTGCGTTAATTTGCTTGTTACAATCTTAAATTGAAGAAGTATTACGATTTGGATTTAAAGCGCATGTAAAAGGAGTAAAAGCCCTAGCTTCTCCGAAAGTTATTCCTCTCTACTCTATCAAAGGCTTCCTCTAAACTGATGAAGCATATGTAAATATCAAGGTCATCTCTAACTACATTTTCAGCTAGTCGTGCTACAATGAAAATCGCATTCGTCGCTCCTTTGTTTGCTCCAAAATCTTGTTTTTTTTTAAGTATTTTTCTCAATTTTCCTTAATATTCTAATATTCTTGCATATAATTTGCCTACTATTATGTATTTTCTATACAGACTTGTTCATTCTAGAATTAGATATGCGCTGTCCACAAGTGGAAAGAGTGCAGTTAGGTTAAAGCGCGCGAGAAAGGAGGATAGAATATCTCTCACTAGCAGTTTCGTTTTCTCCCACTTTTGTATTGCAAACAACTTCCCCTACTGTATTCACATATTTGACGAAGATCAAGCTAGAATTCGTCAGTTACCTGAAGAACGAGAACAGAGGGAAATCGAGGTGTGCAGTATTGTTGAAATCGAACCTTCTTATTCTAGTAAACAAATATCTGAAGTAGTTGACGTAAAACCTCTAACAGTTCGTCGTATTCTACACTAGGATTTTTAAAAGTTTCTTTTAATTTTTTCATTGTTTGAAAATCTTTTTAATTTTTAAAATTTTCTATTTCATTTATTTCAAGAATATTTTATTAGTTTCACGCCAAACGGCAAAACATTTCAAGAAAATAGCAATGTTTGAAAATCTTTTTAATTTTTAGAATTTTCTATTTCATTTATTTCAAGAATATTTTATTAGTTTCACGCCAAACGGCAAAACATTTCAAGAAAATAGCCATGTTGCATTTTATTAAAAGATTCAAATAAAATGCATCAAATAATTTATACAATTCAAAAATGTAGGTACGTATTGTCAATGCATAATGATTTACAGCCCCGACCTACACACATCATGTCGCTGGTGAAGACTGATTTCAGATATTCTCACGGGTAACACGCGAGAAAGTAGGGGAAGTTGTTTGCAATACAAAAGTGGGAGAAAACGAAACTGCCAGTGAGAGATATTCTATCCTCCTTTCTCGCGCGCTTTAACCTAACTGCACTCTTTCCACTTGTGGACAGCGCATATCTAATTCTAGAATGAACAAGTCTGTATATTAATATTATTATCTTCATTTTTGAACCCGCTAGCGATTGTCCTGTGTTACCTTATCCATTATTGGCCTCAGTATTTTTTTATTTGTTTCTTTTTTTACTCTTATGATTTCTGTTATTATTTGTTTGTTTTCTTGTGCATTGCCTATTTTTATTTAATTAATAGCTTTATATTAGATATTCTCATATATCTCTACTGAATCCAGTCTTCTAGAAACGCTTTAAATTATTGTCTTCATCCCTCCACAATCTTTTCTTCATCTACAAAAATATTTTCTTCTTCATTTTCAATAGTAATAGATGTGATCATTTTATTATTTCTCACACTTAAATCCTCGAAGAAAAGCATTTTATTCCCTTTATAGGTAAAGTTTATGCTCTCCCAAAATTCTACCCAGGACTTCTGTTTTCTTATCTTATCTTTTCATCGGTTTTCTTTTTCTTTTATATTTTTCACAATCACTGCTTTTTCATACATAAATATTTTCCCCAACCGTTTGTCACTAATGTAGTCTTAACTTTCACGACTATTAAACAGCTGTAGATGTAAACACCTTATACAAATTCTCAAGATTTACTCGTTAGAATATTGTACGATATCAAAATATTTTCTTAAGACTTTATCTATAATCAGTATTATGTTACTCTGTATGAGTCTGTGTAACTAATGTAGCATCTTCAAAAATTGTAGAAAGATTACTGCTAGTAAAAAACGAATGAAATTCAGTATCGTGGGGTTCAATAAATTTATAATTCATTTAATATAAAACTTGTAATCATATAATTATGGACTTTTTCGTTGAAAAACTGAATTTTTAGCGGTTTGTACATCGTATATACAATGCAGAAAATTTTGAAAAATTTTCTGCGCTGGTGAAATTCTAACTTACAATCTCATACTTACCGAACATGTGTCCAAATCACTTGACTATGATGTCCGAATCAACTAACATGACATAAATTGCATTACGGAAACATATACCAAATGGAGAATTATGGGTTTTTACGATTTGAAGCTGAAAATGTCTTAATTTTTACCATTTTTACATCGTATGTACGTTACAGAAATTTTTGAAAATACTTACTACTCTATGATGAGTTTCAAACTCATCAATTATCTCGTGCTTATCGAGCATGTATCTAAACTATTCGAGTGAGAACCTTACCAGTGAGCAGCAAATTTTGTCTAAATTTCTGCAAGGTATATACATTGAAAAAAGTTGTAAAATTAGTATTTTCTGGCTTGAAATCATAGATTTTGAAATCCACAGACCCAAAATAAAGTAAATAAAAGTTTATTTCGCATTATTTACTTTACAATTTTACCTGTACGCGTCCTCATAAGAGGAGACGGAGAACTTTAAATTGGCAATACTGTTTTCTGTGACTGACGATTTCGTTTATTTTGGAGTTAGTTTGTTTGGAAATGCATCTCGAATAGAGTCACGCCGGAGCAACGTTTGCAAATTATTCAAATTCATTTTAAAAAACGTGGTTCAATTCGAGAAACTCATCGGTCATTAAGTGGTTTCAGCAGGATGACACCACATGCTACACAGCGCGTGATACAATTAATTTACTGAAAGAAACATTTGACGAACGATTAATTTCACGAAATGGACCTGTTAACTTAACTGGCCACTTTGTTCATGCGATTTGATGCCATTAGATTATTGTCTCTGACGATATATAAAGACACATATCTACGCCGATAAATCTGAAACAATTGAGCACTAACATTCGGCGCCTTATTGCCTAAATACAGCCCGATTTACTGCAAGGAGTGTGTGAAAATTTGATCTCCATGTACGCGTCAAAGCCAATTTCATGGATATTAAAAACATTTTTCTGTGTTTTATTTCAATTTAGTTCTCCGCCTCCAAAAAAAAACACCCATTATAAAGCAAATTATATACTTGACATCAAAATATGTTATTTTTTCTTCCAGGCTTCATAGTGGATTTTATATCTATGCCTGTAACAACTGCATTCACGTCAGCTACTTCTATACTCATTGCTTCTAGTCAATTGAAAGGTTTGTTTGGGATATCCTTTAGTAGTAAGGGAATATTTGAAATGTACGTTAAATTTTTCGAAAACATTTACAATACGCACATACCTGACCTCATTCTGGGTTTGTCTGGTATTGGATTCCTGCTGATTATTAAAGTATGTAGCATTTACCTTTTTAAAATATTCGTATGTTATAAAATTAAAGCTAAAAGATTCATTACTTTTTCAGAAAATATGTCAAAGAAAAGTGAAAGATCCAAGAAAAGCGAAAGCTTTATGGCTTTTATCGATAAGCAAAAACGCTTTGCTTGTATCAATATGTTCCATGATGGCGTTCTCCTTTGATAAATTCACTGGTAATATTCCGTTTGCTGTATCAGGTAAATTTTATGATCTATTCCGTTTAACATATTTCATTCAAATTTTAAGAATATGTATGTATACTTATATGTATTGGGTTGGCAACTAAGTACTTTCGGGTATGTAGTATAAAATAAAACACTTTTCTTTTAAACAAAGAATAGTTTTTAATCAATTATATATTTTCCATTTTGCTCAATGACCTTTTGCCATCTTTCTTTAAGCTGCATGATTCCGCGCTCATAAAATTTCTGGTCCTTATCAGCAAAAAACTGAACAAGGTGCGAGTGAAGGTCATCGTCATTTGTGAAAGTTTTACCATTCAAAGAATTCTGCAAACTTCGAAATAAATGGTAATCAGATAGTGCTAGATCAGAGCTGTATGGGGGATGTGGCATCACTTCCCAGCCAAGCTCCAATAGTTTCCCACGAGCCAAAAATGTGTGAGACCTTGCATTATCTTGGTGGAAAACTACACCTTTCCGATTTGACAATTCTGGCCGTTCTTCTTTGATTGCTTCATCCATTTTTATTAATTGTTGACAGCAAACATCAGAATTAATCGTTTGGTTCCTTGGAAGCAGCTCAAAAAAACACAACACCTTTGTAATCCCACCAAACTGATAGCATGATCTTTTTTGGATGCAATTCAGCTTTCGATGTGGTTTGAGCTGGTTTATCGTGTTTGCTCCATGATCGTTTTCGAACTATGTTACTGTACAGGACCCATTTTTCATCACCAGTGATGATTCTTTTTAAGAAAGGGTCGGTTTCATTTCGTCTAAGGTGCATATCGCAAAAGTTGATTCTTTGTGTTAAATGAATTTCTTTCAATTCGTGAGGTACCCAAATATCAAGCTTCTTAACTAACCCAAGACATTTGATTTTTTTTTCAATTGTGTGCGATACATGTAGCCTCTCCGCAACCTCTCGAACAGTTATATGACGATCCTCTTCAATTATGACTTTGATTTGGTCATCATCAACTTCAGTAGGCCGACCAGAACGTTGCTCATCTTTGAGGGAAAAATCTTAGTACTTAGTTGCCAACCCAATATGTATATCTGAAAATAATCTTTGAAGAATACAATTAATTTTTATTCCAATTTCGAATGTTGAAATGTATTATGTGACAAAGAAACGCAGTATATATTTTGAATCAAATATTGTAGAAATGCTTGTTTATGTTTAAATTTTCATTGAAAGATTCGTACCCTTTATAGAGAAAATTTAATAACGAGTTTCCATTCGTAAACAATCTGCTATTCGCCCAGGCCTGTTTCTTAGAATAGTCTATAATTGTAAATTAATATATTCGAATGCCAAAAGTAGAAAGACAACCAAATTATCACCAGCTAGCGATTTTAAAAGATGTCTTCTTGTTAGACTACTTGAGGGAGGAATTGCGTTTTGTGAAATTGCTAGCCGAATGCAAAGAAATATTACTGCAATAATTCGGTGTTGGTAAAATTGGTCTCAAGAAGGTAGGCGACATTATATTAAAGAAGAGACTTTGGATGACCTAGAAGAATCACCGAACGGGAAGATAGTATGTTGGTTACTATTATGTATCGGCATAGAACCTCTATATGTGGAAAATGTTTTTTTTTTGCAAAAATGGGCCATAGACTAGCAATACGTTCTATATGTTGTTTAGATTAATTTCCTATCTTCCAAGACGAATATTGACTCTTACTAGTCAGCATCGTGCCTTAGATTAGAACAGTACAATGTACGGGTAGATTGGGACAAAAAGTGAAACAATATCGTTTTCTCGGACGAATATTGTTTTTGCATGTAATTATGCGCTTTTTACGAAGCTAAATTGAAAAACTACTATTTGAACCGCTTTTTATTTACACCGTATATGTAATGCAGAAATTAAGAATAAATTTCTATTTTCCATGCGGAACTCGAACGCGCCATATATTTCTCTGTATTCTAAAATGCTTTTTTGGATATGGAAATCGTTTTTTAATGTATCTTGTCCTTCTCTAATAATTCCTCTATTCTGCAACTTGTGCTTTAACGCTTGTTAGCGTATCATTACTTTTCTTACTTTTTAAAAACATATACAGATTAAAAATAATTTCACAGTTTAAAGTTAATAACACTTTATACCAATGTTTAATATAACTCACTTGTACACACTGTTAACCGCTATAAAGGTTAAATAATAATAAGAAAACTGCCCTGTCTTTTAAGCTCTTATAACAGACGTGGCCACTTTATTAGTTCGCGTCTGCAGCCCATTTCTCATGCTGTCAAGTAAAAACACCCTTACAGTTTCACACAAAATTATCTTTGTGGGGATAATCAATGAATGGTGTTTCAAAAATTTATTAGTGTAAAAAACGCAGGTTCTTTACATAAGACACGAATTAACTGCACGCCCTAATAAAAAAAATTAGCCAGTCCTCTAAAACAAAATTTTCTTATTTCTTCGAAAAACAATGAAGCATGATTTATTCTCGGTAAGGAATAATGGTTGTTTGTTTAATACTGCCTGCTTTTTTAAGCGTCTTAGACCATGTAATATTTAAATAAATAGACAATAGATGATTATTTAACGATATACATACACGTGTCACATTCACCATTTTTGTAAAATACATAATAATACAGAAAGTACAATGTTTATTAAATAGCCACAGAGATAAGGAAACTGAAAAAATAGATATTACACTTCAATTTGGTTCGTTTATTTTCATAGAAGAAGTTTTCCTTTTTAAATTTTAATAGTAATAATTTACCTTAACATTTTATTATAATATATGATGGTTAATTTTGTACTATAATGCAGGGAGATTCAAAAGATTGACATTGCAGCTTACATAAAAAGCACATAACCGCCTTTTTCCAATCATATTCAATGGCGGTACGTAAATTACCAAAAATACCGTATTTTATGACATGCATTGACCTATTTTTGTTTTTTGATACTGTTCATGTTTATTTCACAGCGCAGTACAAATAATAAAAGTAAATACCAGATTAACTATTATCTTTTATTGAAATTAATGCAAGTTTACTATACAAAATTTGATCACAAATCAAATACATAACAAACTAATGAACCTGAATGTCAGGAAACCGAAAAAATCAAAATTTCATTGCAATTATATACTTTTGCTAAATTGAAACACAGTTTTGGTATGAAGCTTATGTATTTTTTACGACAATCATTTAGAATCTCATGGTATATGTTGAAAGTCTGGCATCCTAGAATACGTTTACAAATAGAATTGTTTATAGCTTGTATACCAGAAAAAACTTGGAGAATAAATAATTAACAAACATGCTAACTATATTTTACTCGATATGAAATTAATTAGTTTTGACAGTATTTAAATGATAAAGTGTCTTAACTATATAGTTAACTATATCTGGTTTACGGCATAATTTACTAAGCTATAGGCACAAACATATTTATGCATGATTTTGTTGCTCCTTTAGTAGAAATGATGTAGCTATTCGAATGTGAATCACTGAACTGTTGTTCATCCTACCGGCATCTTACAATTTTAAAACCTATCGACGTATTAATCACTAGTAATTGTTATTATTGTATATACAGAGAAATTTGGTTGGGTTCGTCTATTACTAAAAATACGTGTAAAAACAGTGTAATAGTCGTTTGCTTTAGAAAGTGGGAAATAAGGGAACCAGGAGACTACGGGCATGCAATATAAATCCGAGTTAGGTCAACTATGCCGTCTATTTGTATACAATCGCTTGAATATTGCATATTAACATAAAACATAATCAGCTTTCTATGGGCTCTCCTTTTTGTGTAAAACTAGTCCTAGTGATATTCAATTTTATACTTTATCTACAATTATTACCTTAAGCTAGTTTGACTAACCTGTAGTTTGTCATACTAAATACTAATAAATAAAACTATAAACTATTGTACTAGCGCCAGTGGTAGGTAAAAGTATATATATATAAATTCTTAATAGAGATTTGTTTATGCCACCATTTGTTTATTTGAGATAAATATTTTCGCCCCGAGAGGCCATTATTAACGATCTCTAGTATACACTTTATGTTCAAGACTGATTATATTATAAAGGACTTATCGAAAACCCAGTCTTACAAGACTATAACAATACACGTAGTGTATACATAGGTATCTATCATTAATGTATACGATTAATGAGGATCTGTTTGTAAGTGATTCCGGATTATAGATCCTCCTCGTCTAATTCAGTTCAATAGACGATTTAAAGTATGAACAATTAAGTAGAGAGAAATCAGAAGGAATAAATCGGTCTTAGTCATACAAGATGCTCGGCTCACGATTCACCAAATCGTGCCTTTACAAATATCAGTTCGATTATTTGCGTTCTATTATTGCCCTAGCTGCGGACCTCTTGTATAAGGGGAACTGTCGTATCGTGCATTGTATTTGTACGCTGCGAAACAAGGGAGGAAAAATGATGTTCGCAGTCTAAAGTTTTAGTTACATGGTCACTCTGACATCAAAAATTAACTGAAGAGCAACAATGAATATTGCTTGTTTGCAACGGTAAAATATATATTGATGGATATAAGTACAGATAACAATGCAAACTACGATGTAGCACAGAGACGTTCTGAATCTATTAGGTTGAGTATATTGTCAACATTTCAGATATGTACATTACAATAGATCAATAAAATAAACATAAGAAAATATGCATACGTAAAATTAGTAAAACTAAGTATAAATTATGAAAAAATGCTTAAAATCCTTAACAATTATATAACAATATGCATTTAAAATAATAATAATAAAAAAGTAGCGATAAAAGAACGTAATGTATGGCTATCTAATTATGCAGTAAAAAAGAGAAAAGAATAATTCAGTAATATCTTCCAAAACAAAAACAAAATTCTATCTTAATGAAACCCATATTAGAATCTATTAAAAGTTCTAAGTAATTTCAAAGACCAAAAGTCGTTTATTTTTATCGGTGAATAAATACAAAATTAAGGAATTTCACGTCTCGATATTAATTCAAGACTATTTGGAGGTGTTGGTGGAATTAATGTTATACAGTGAAATCGTAGTACGAACAATATTTTTCTGCATACAAAATAACAAAGTACTATGTATATTATTATACATATTATATTCTATATTATAACTATTTCATGATGCTATAAATATTGCTATAGAAATAATTATAAGATAGTCATTTTCAGGTGGAATATATAAGTTAACTTCTAAGAACATACGTGCATATCAGTGATAGGACCAATTTGTCATTTAAATTCGTGATAGTGGAAATTCAGTACCATAAGTCTAAATAGACCTAAGAGTTGATAGTCTTAACTCAAGTAACACTCATTCTTATCTCATCCAACACTCATCTCACCCTCACTTTTCGAATTCATAAAGAAAAGATTAGAGTTTCTAACTTGAGAAACAAATTTTCAAGGACTTAACGTCAATAATTTTGTGACGTATCATGAGCTAAAGTTTAGAAAAGGATATGTTGCGGCATAGGATAAGTTTTAAATTATATACTTTATCTAGATTAGAAATGAGTTAGAGATAATGAACGGGAAATAAAATAAAATAGAAATAAATAATTATATTTATATAGTTTAATATTTTTAAATTATGTACAACATGATTTGTTGTAGACTACATGACTTTGTAAAATGTCAACTCCCATTCTTCATTACTCTCCGATGTAACGGTACAGTCGGAGTATTAAACTTCTATGTTTAACTTAACACCATCAAATCAATAGACAAGTCATACCAATTGGTGAAAACCTTACTTGGTTTATAGCGTTGTAACAGGTGGCTAAAGTTAGGTCTTCTGACATACCGAGAAAAGCAGCAATCGTCCACTTAGGTCTTCCAAACTTAGTTTGCTCTAACAAAAGTAGTTCGAAACAAGTTGCAACAAGAAGCTAAATAGTACTGTCAATTCTGAATGGTAGAGCATAACTTGTTGAAGCGAACTTCTTAAAAGTATTCAAAAAAAAGTTATTTCAAATGCAAAAGACTAACAACTGTAATTCTAAATGTTTTGTGAAAATGTAACACGAGTTTTCAGTTTTCAGAATAAAATATAGTTTACTATATTAGATTCAATATTAGGAAAATATTTCTTGTAAATCCTAGAGTTAATGAACGTATTCACTTTTGCACAAATAAAATATTGACGAACTATTTTAATTAATTTAAATTTAAAAACTAAAGCTAATTATTTATGTTGTGTTTACTTCTGTAATAGGTCACATCGTGCCTGGACTGCCGCCATTTAAACTACCCAGTTTTAGCACAATCCAAAACAATGAAACAATATCATTTCTTAGCATGGCTAAAAATGTAGGACCTGGATATATAGTGATACCATTGGTAGCAGTATTGCAAAATATTGCGATAGCTAAAGCATTTAGTGAGTATCAATACAGTACTCTTAATCCAAATTTCTTTTCTACTTCTTATTTCATTGTTCTTTGTAGCTGCCGGCGCAATTGTTGACTCCGCACATGAAATGATGGCTTTAGGTTTCTGCAATATGTTGGGATCTTTCGTATCTGCCATACCGGCCAGTGGAGCACTGAGTAGATCAGCTGTAAGTAATGCCAGTGGCGTGCGAACACCATTTGCCGGATTGTATGCAGGTACTTTGACACAAAGTCTATACTAGCGCGATGTATTTTCTTGTGGCATTTAATAAATTGTTGTACTCCGTATACAAGATGTAAGGTCAATGACTAGCTATGGCGGAGATTATTAACTATACAACAAGACGTCGTTTGTATTCTCACTGGGTTAATGCTAGAGCCACTCAGGAATGTTTTCAGGATTTTGCAAACATCTTGCTGCGAGCCTCGTATTTCAATAAATGATATATTTTTCCCAGAATAATATTTCTGGCTCTTATCTAAAAACTTTCTTTTGTTTAAATTTTGTAGATTGGGCACGAATTATTTTAATTAAGCCAAGCATACATCCAGCTTTATACAACATTCATATAAATAAATCGAATAATTTCGAAACAAAATATTAAGATTTATTGAAAAACAAATTGTTTCTCAAAACGCGTGAAATTCTTTGTTCCTCAGTCCGACGACCAGGTTTACAGGTCCTGTTTATTAATTTGAACAAAGTGACACGATTACTCCAACAACCGACAAGACCTCAGCAGGCTTTCTTTCTGATATTTCATTTCTATTATTATTTGCAACATGTTTTATTATATTTATTTTTCAAAATCAAATAAATATATTGAAATATAATAAATGAAGATATTTAAGTATTTATTAATATTAGTTAACAATACAAATTTTGATTAAATGAAAGCCAAATCAGCTCAATACACATACAATAAAATTTATTAGATTTCAAAGTCTACTACACAAATATCAACTACTTTAGAATAATATATTTACTACTAACCATCGAAGCTTTAAAAATCCAAAAAATTACGAATTAATCGTGATTAATTTTCCACTAATAGAATTGTGTCAACAGATAAAAATCTAATTTAACAATATAATAATAAACCTGTATGAATGTCTTTACCACAAATATTTTTGCAAAATAAATAATGAAAATTTAAAAAATTAAAAGAAACGATGAACGATTACCAACAAAATTGTGTGCCTCGTAACGCGTTATGACCAGTAAAAGGGCTAATCATGCAATCTGAACTTTGTAGAAACTCTAAAAAAAGTAAATACTTTCACTTCGTTCCGAGAGATGAACGTATAGTTCTCTATAATTGTTTTGTATTATAAAAACGATGATTACGCAATATATGTTTCGAACGAAAAAATTTAAACTAATGTGCGGAATTCATTTTCAGCAACAATAATCTTAATGACTTTGAGCTTTCTGACGCCCTTTTTATATTACATCCCGAAAGCGACATTGGCAGCAGTGCTTATTACTGCAGTAGCCACCATGATAAATTATGAAATCATACCAAGATTATGGAGATCTAACAGTACGTTTGACACGTGTACAGCAAACGACATTTTCTTATCTTTAATTTGTATTCATTACAGAATTAGACTTTATCGTAAATTTGACAACTCTCTTCGTGGGTTTATTCTGTGGAGTAGAAGTAGGTCTCGTCGCCGGTATTGTCTTAAATATGATACCGCTTTTGAAAATCTGGACCAGACCGAGAATTAATATCAGCATTGAAGAAGTACGTTAAATAGATACATTATTTATCTACAATAATATTTAGAAATTGTCGAAATTCCATTTACTTATATTTTAGGATCGAAAAGGTCAAGAATATATTGTAATAAAACCTGAACTGGGGTTGTATTTTCCGGCTGTTGACCATGTCATGAAATCTATAACGAAAGCAGCCATAAACAACACGATGCCCATTATAATCGATTTTAGTCACGTTTGCCGTATAGACTACTCCAGCTCTATGGTAAGCATATTGACAATTTACTACTATATATAATATATACGCTACTCGGGTTATAAATGATCATAAACAGACACTCTTCGAATAAGTAATACAGTTCATAAGTTACAAACAACTTATTATACACAGATTTATTTCGTAAAAGTATTAAACGATGCATTATATGTGTAGTGAGGAATATGGTCAGCGCACCACAGGCGTGCGCTTAAAAGTAGGTAAATAAAATTAAATACATAGTTACATATAATTTATGAAACGTGAAACACCCTCTTCAGTAGTGTTTTCAGTGTCATCACAAACAGGATAATGTCGGTTAAATATTTGAAACATCACATATGCTTCCACGGTTGCATCAGCAAATCGAGTTCGCCGTGGAGAAAAAATGTTTTTATACTAAGAAACCGTTCGACATTTAGTGATGTAATATTTGCATAATTAAAATAATGTTTGTTAATACTTAACGAATCTGTGTACTCACTATCACTGCAATTTTTTTTAATGAGATAAAATCTGCACCTTTCTTTAGCACACTATTTACTTTGGCTGTATTTGACTAATATTTGTATTGTCGGTAATAGCATGTAGCTGTGTTTGTACAGCGTCCAGTATTTGCAGTGTTTTTACTAATGGCAACGAAGGATTTTGAAATTTATCATTTACTTCAACTATTCCTCATTATTATAAATTATTTGTAAATCTATTGTAGTTGAACTTCAGCATCTTGAAATTTCTTTTGGCTTTCCTTGATGGCAGTTGCTTCTTTAGGATCAAATTGTAAAACTACGGACTTAATTTTTTGGAAATGCAGAAAATAATAAAATGCGATCTTTAGCCATGTTCTCCAGAGTGTAAGAATTGGCTGTGGAGATTCGGGGATGTCGAGATATTGCCTGTGGAGTTTTTGAATACGTTTAGGGAATTTGAGAAACCATGCCTTTTTGTGCGCTCTCAAACTATTTAGCTCTGGATAACAGCATCGAATCGCTTGTTTTACAGTCTGTCGTTTCGTCCACACATAGCCAGAGTTTTTTATTTTTAAAATCCATTTTAATTCTATTTTTTACAAAATTTCGTAACGGTTGTAACTAGATAATTTACAGTTTATTTATATTTATTTCTTCCAGAATGAGTAAAATGATTCGCTATCTAATAAAGGAAACTGTATATTACACATAAATCGAATTGAAATTGCTCATTCGACCACACACCAATTTTTTTTATGCTGCTCACTATCTACGTGTTTTTTCCAGTCATATTTCATCCAGCACGTGAGGGGTCTATCGCAGGCTAAACATTTTACTTTTGCGTCATCATATTAAATATGGAAATTCACAAATAAATTTATTTACTGTGTCAGATAACAGTCGTTTGTTCGATCTAGGTAACCGCGACTTAATTCTATACAATGTACAAAATTCCGTAATACAAGTGAACCTTCCGAACGAAGACGCACACTGAATTACATACATTCATATCAATGACGAAATCCCTTCTACATTATCGGCGCACGCCTAATGAAGTCTCGACCGTATTTCTGTACTCTAATTATATGTATTTATACAGTTAGTGGAGTCGCGAATCCAACCCAAAAGCCAAGATGAAATAACTCTGAAGCAAATTAGAAAATTCAAAAAAAGGTTTGTTCTCTAACACATTATATATTTAGTATTTATACATTATTGATAAACCTAGTCTAACGCTGTTAGAACAATGAGAGGCAACTGTTGTTGAATTGTATTTTAAAATTTCAAAAACGAGTTTTTGAACTTTTTTTCCATTTTGATCCCATAACCAAAGTCCTTTGTATTCCGTGCTTATATTTTACTTTCCCAATTTTCCATTCTCCGTTGTGATTATTATTTTTTTGGTATCACACTTGTTGTGATTATTATTATATCACACTAATAACACTTACACTTCAGGGAATAAACTAATAAAATGCTACTCTCAGGGACGTTTTTTGTGAAGTATTCGCAATGTTTTCGAAAATAATTTTTCAAAACGACCAGGAAGTAGTTTAAATAATTTATATGAAGAACGTAATATATTAATTTGCGTATCTGTAGAAAAAAATCCTAATCGAAGTAGTAAACAAATTCCATATCAATTTCAAAGTTGTGAACTGTGGAACTTTGTTGCATAATGAGAGAAAAATGCAATCAAGACGAAAGTTTTATTAAAAATATTGTCGATATCGCGTTATTAGTCCAGAGTTCTAGAAAAAGTCAATAGAAACTTATTTCAATCGTACGCAATACCTAAACAAAACGTTTGGTGCTCGTTAATCGTAAAGGAATGGTATTGCATCACGACAAAGCAAGACCACACACACAAGCTTGATTGTCCGTCAAAAATTATTAGTTCTTGGATAGGATGTGCTGCCACACCCACCATATTTGCCGGACCATGTATTTTCAGACTTCCGTCTGTTTCATTCTCTTCAAAATGCTTTGCATGGTGTAGCGTTCAAGTCAGAATGAACACTTTGTAAAGCTTTTCACCGATAAAGATGGCAAAAGGTTTTCAAAGGAAACGGTCAATGCATAATTATTTGATCCTTTTTTATGTTAATAAATGGTCTATGCAAAACCTAAAAAATATTTTTTGGATAACCCTCTAATTAAAAATGTAAGTTTTTCACTGCATAAGTTTTGCAATTGGATTTTAATATTCGCAATCTTAATATAATAAAAATAATTTCCACTATATTCTATGTACCTATC
The DNA here is from genome assembly GCA_031893035.1 of Dermolepida albohirtum. Taxonomy (NCBI): domain Eukaryota; kingdom Metazoa; phylum Arthropoda; class Insecta; order Coleoptera; family Scarabaeidae; genus Dermolepida; species Dermolepida albohirtum. The sequence continues at coordinate 209,388 of JAVIWB010003531.1, read as the reverse complement.
CGTTATTCTAAATCAATCATCAAATCAACTCTATGTTTCTTCTAAACACCGTACACGCTCATCATCCCATGCTCTAAAAAGAACCTTATCTTTAGAAAACTGCCTTCCTTTTAGCCTATTCTTCTCACAAGGAAACAATGCAAAAGAGTATTGTCATGATGGAAAAAAGCCTTGTCTCAAACGAGAATCTTTAAATATTTCAACGAGTCTGGACAGGCACCACTTCGCAACATATGTTCCACAACTCTTATCACGATGACAAATTTTGCACCTATTTTCTTCATCTCGCTGCATCATGAAACGTGTCGTAAGATCTGCCCGTCAGTTAAGACATGCAATACCCAAAGAAAACAAACTTTCCTTACTCGAAAATATTAGTATAGAATAACACGGATTGCCGACGCATAAATACTCGAGAATTTTCCTGACAGCATTAATGTTCTTTTTGCTAACGAATAAGATGGAGTATCCTGACCTCGTTGGTATCTATCGAGCCAAATTTCCTCTCCATTTCCTCTAATCAATAGTCAATATTCGTTCCACGAAAAAAGTTGCATCGTAAAACTTCTTGATACCCCGCTTATGTCAAAGATGACACAGTAAGCTATTTACACTGCTATAGTTCGGGAGCAAGTAATACAAAAAAAAACGAACTGCCGGCGATAGTGAGTCTAATTTTGATGGAGCCTATGGTTGACTAATTTAATCACTGAAGGTTGATATATAACCCCTTTCTACATTAATTTTCGTATTCTGTATATATATTTCGACAACTAAGTTGTCATAATCAGCAGATAATTAAACAATGTCACACCTGGAAAACTACGGCAAAATACCTGTACGAAAATAAATTCCGCACACGAACCGTACCGGTGAAAGCCCAAACGCACACAGTGTGTGTTCTCGACGATGTAAGTCCAATACGGAATTTGTGTTTCTATGCGGATTTTGCCGTGATTCCGGGTACGACACTGTGATAAATTATCTGCAGACGATGACAACTTAGTTGTCGAAATACGTATACAGAATACGATAATTAATGTGGAAAATGGTTATATATCAAGCTTCAGTGATTATCTTAAACAGGTCTTAACCTACACTAAACTTGATGTACCGTGCAACGACCGGTTGTGTCATATTGTAGTGTTCCTTGTACTAACGTATATCCCTAACGAATGACATTTAGTGTGGTATTCAAATATTAAATAGTATTTTGGATTCTATATATTTATTAAACCTAATTCACTTACATTCTTTCTGCATGTATTATTGTGTTATTCTAGTACAACTGCAATTACCCGATTATTAAAATTCGTAATGGTAATAAAAATATTGACTGCTTTGTCCTAATTCGATGTACTTCCTAATTCATAATTTCTTGGTTATGTCGAACTTGCAGTATTTGAATGTGCATATGCAATAGTGTGTTGTATTATTCACTTATTTTAAGTGGAATTTTATTTGTTTGTGTCTCTAGGAATCAAATTAAATTGAAGGAAAATATATTAAAAACTAATTAATATGACAATAATGAGATCTTATAGGTAGACACACAAAATTATACAGCTATGGCCTTATTTTAAACTTCATCTTATGTTCTGTTCATGATTTGAATTTTTTCAATTTCAGACTTTGAAAAACCTAATCGAAACTTTCAATATACAGTCACGTGAGCTATATTTCTTTAACATCAAAGGCAGTGTGTTTGAAAAATTAAATACCATCGTAGACAAAGATCAAATGAATATTATCCATGATTTGAACGACCTACAATTGATAAAAATGTGTATCACAAAATAAAGAAAATTTAGTTGGGAAATTTTCAATCTGACAATAAGAAGTGAAATAAGAAAGACGAACAAAATATTGTTTAATATAAATTAAATATATGTTGCTTGTAAAAGTGTATTTATATATAATAATTTTTGTAAATAGGCGTTAAAATAAAAAGACAATTACAAAAAAGTTACATTTAGTTCACCAACCAGTACCACCCAAAGATTTTTCTATCTGCTCGAATGATAACCAAAACAGGACTGCCCAAGGACCACACTTGACGTATAGAGGAATAAAGCCTTTGTACAAACTTAGTATACCTTCGTTTTTCACAGATTTTATCACTGTATCAATAGCGCTCTCGTAAATTAAGCTCCTGTTGGAAAATGAAATTATTACATAATTAAACATGTTCTAACGCAAAATTACTGTCCAGTTGGACTATATCTTTGATGTAAAGTCCTGGTCATTACAACATCCGCAGGAGCTCCAATTACGGAAGCAATTAATCCCGAACACAAACTACTAACAATGTGTAGCAACTTGTTATCTTCTACATTCCAGGTATTGAGGATGAATCTCTTAACCACATCATAACCACCGATATCTCCACTGGTAACAAGTGCTCCTCTAACGATACATGGTATACATCCTTTTGTAAAAAAAATTAGTTATTATAGTACTTTACTTTACATACGTATATATATTTAAACCTTTGTACAAACCACGCACCCCGCCTTGAGCGTATCCACTTTTGAAAGCTTCGCGAAGATTTTTAACTCTCGGTTCTAAACCAAGGAGCTTTCGTTTGCCCTCCATTTGTAGACGTACTCGACTTATGTCGGCCGGTGTCGCCAGAAATTGTGCACAAGCTCCTGCGAGGATTCCACCTTCAAAAATAAATTTGTGATGATCAAAGATCTCGCATCGTCAGCCTTTACTGTGCAATGGCCTAACTATTTAATACCAAATGTTCGCTTTACTATTTTATTAATTTGCCATTACCGAAACTTTTTAAATTAATGGATTTTCAAACTAGACAAGTTACATAAACACAATAAACTAATAGACAGAAGTAGAGCTGTACATGTAAGATTTTTTCTTACCATAGCAAGTCATGGTATTTTGTTATAAATTTTGTTGAACATTTTAATCAAGGTTAATGACAATGATAGTTGAGATATTTACTTGATTTTGAACTACAAACGCTTAAAATAAAATAGTCATTTACACAAGAAATCATAGAACTGATCAAAGAATATTATCCAGCTATGATGTTTTACAATTTAAAATGTGACTTAAGTTGCAAAAAGAATTTTGAAGAATTAGTTAGGTTAGGAAATAAATAAAATAGTTTCGTTTATTAGGACATTATCGAGCAAATACAATACAGATTACAAACTTCTTTATATAAGAAAACAAAAAACAATAATTAAATCCTATTACAGGAAAGGAATAGAAGTTAAAAATACATACGAACAAGATTACACAGGCTTGCGATGGAAAATTGTTTAAAACATAATCAGTGATTTTTAGAGTTTTTTGTACTCTAATTACGGAAAAAATAATAAAAAAATTCAATCATGCACAGATTAGTAACAAATTTCACTTGAAATTATCAACAATTAGTCACTTTAGGCAAATAAGCATTACAGTGCTTAATCTTAATAATTTAAATTAAGCTCACATTGGACGTTTGAAATATTAATTTTGTCGAGTGGTAACACTGTTGGACCTGAAATTCCAAAACTTATGAAGGATGACAACTTTGGGACAAAAATGGGCCCAAAAGAAACCGCAGTATGGGTATCTTTTAAACTTGTAACCAGGTTTCTTGGGAATGAAAAGAATCCTGATTACAAGGCCATTGTAGCTGAAATGTTGGAAAGTTTCAAGAATTTAGGCTGTAACATGTGCCTAAAAGTACATTTTCTCAACTCTCACCTAGACTACTTTCCAGACAATCTTAGTGCTATCAGCGGGGAACAAAATGAAAGATTTCACCAAGACATAAAGGAAATGGAAAAGCGGTATCAAGGAAGGTGGAATGTTAACAGAATAGCGGACTACTGTTGAATGTTAAATATGGACGATCCCTAGCGATCCTACAGCAGAAGGAGCACGACACGAAGTTTCGATGGGAAGCGAAACGATACTACACTTTACTAATTTTGTGTTGTTTTTATGTAAAATATTTGGTTCCTTATGATTTTAATAAAATATAAAACAAAATAGTCATTTCATAATTTTTTGTATTTGGCTAATTATTCCTACCCTCCGTGATAGGAAAAAACGGTTTTTGTTTTTGAATATAGCACTGAAAACACAAAAAAGTGACTAAACTTGAAACAATTTTTAAAGGGTTTTTTTTCTTGTAAGTCTGTGTTATTTATCGATAATAGACCTTTCTTCGAAATATGTATAAATACCAATAATAGGAAAACATTAAGAACTACAATTAAAGTAAGAGATTGAAAGAGAAATAATGAGTGCTAATAACTAAGACAAATTTCAAAGGGGCGATTTGTTTAAAATAGTATGTAACAGAATTGAGTTTATTACACTTTTAATATCCATGCATTCCAAGAAATTTAGTTTCCGACTTTGTTACATATGTGAAGGATTTCCGATTTAAACTCTTTATGTATATTATGGTTCACTTCTAGTAGATGTTTTCTGAAGTTAGAATTATTTCTTTGGTATTTTAGGCTTCGTGAGGCCTTTGATCTAATTTTTGAATGTTTTCCATGATTGGCCAATATAGACACTATTACACTCTGGGCATTGAAGTTTATAGGATCAGTTTTATCTTTTGCGTTAAATAATATTTTGCCTCGATCATCTACCTGTTCGCAAAAGAGAAAAGTGCATTAAAAGGAACACATTTTCAGTCTGTTAAACATGATAAAGCTAAAACGGCAGAGTTGTTGAAGAGGCTGACAATTGATGAACTACAGCATTATTTTGAACGATGGAAGACACGTATATAGCGGTGTATAGATAGGGGAGGAGAGTATGTTGAAGAATATAAAAGTTAAATATAAGTTTATTTGCAATAAATAGCATTTCTCACACCAGTTTCGTTATTTAATTATCGCACGCGTATATTTCGAACAAACGATATGTCTAAAAAACCGATACGTCTAAAAAACGAGCAATGGTACGAAATTCGAAACGCTCATTAAGTTAGGAGTGACAAAAAAGTTAAAAAGGTTGCGCACTCGTTTCCAGTTTGCACAGTACAGACTACTCTATAGAATAAATACAGGGAATTCTGGACCCCTAACTTTATACAATGTACAACATGACAGTATTTACTTATGCATATGTACATATTTAGAATCGAGAATCACTCAACACAAGAACTTGCAAAAAAGCCTGATTCAACAAATTTGACACATTTTATTCAACAGTATTTGGCGGCATTGACGGCATTTTTTTCCATGGAAAGGTTAATTAAAATACAGATATAATTCCATTGTATGTATTAGAACCTCATAATTACTAAAGAAATACGGTCGAGGTGCAATTATTTGTCAAATTAAAATACAATGGTTTTTGAAAAATTAAGGAGTCTTAAGCACCATTCTTAATAATAGACTAGAATTTCGAATATATGCTTTAAACAAAACCTAACGCAAAAACGAATTTCGTGCATTTTTCTTACCTCTATAAAAAAACAATTAAACGGTTTAATTCTAGTTATACTTATTACTAGAGTAATATAAATGTTTTCATTATATTTATCTTAATATATCTTAGACTTACATCCAAGTCCCACAAAAAGAGGAATTTTTTCTGTTCTTGAATATTTTAGAACGTCTTCTTTGAGAGTTCTATACAATGTAACTCTTGTTCCCGAATAAATGAGGTGTCGACATACGATGGCCGAGAAACCTTGATATAATTTATGTATACCCTCTTCAGTCGCTATTCCCCATACGGTCCTTAACATACCACGTCTAGGCGCCTAAAAGCATTAATTAATCTTTAGGCAAATTACAAATGTAAACGTTAGCACCACACAATCTGTTTACTAAACATGCAGTAAACGTTCAGGGAGTTATACTTTGTGTTATTTTAAGATTTTGTTTGTCCTCAGCGCGTTGTTTCGAAAACACAGGATGATAAAGGCATTGATGGTGTACTGCACTGAGCACACTGGTGTACTGCAATGAGCTCACTGAGCCTACTAGAGACAAGAAATGTCCAGAAATTCGTTTTTAAGTTTGTAACAACATTACGATTAGAAAAAAATGGATATTATTTGAAAAATCGGATAATTGATGGATGCTATGCAATAAGAAATAACTATGGTAAAATTCTAATTGTTAGCGCTTTTTACATCGTAGAAAAGTTGCAGAAATTGTTTTAAAAAACCTCCTGTCCCCTAACCATGAGATCTTGAGATCGAGTCTCACCAGGAAACATAAATTTTTTTCAAAAAACTTCCGCAATTTATATATGATGTAAAAAACACTAAAAATTACAATTTTTTCAGTTTCATGTCATCAGAGACATTTGCATATAATTATGGGCTTAATTATATGCAAATGTCTCTGGTTTTTTTTGAGAGCTCGACAGTCGATGAGGAAAAGATTGGATGCATGCATCCTAACTGGTGGTAATCATTTGCCGCAGTTTTATAAATTAAAAATCATTACATGTAATAGTAAGTAAAAAAGTATCGTCTTGTTTTCGAAAACCTTTTTCACCCTATATATTCAAAACAAAAAGATTATTCGAGAACAAAAAAGTCTTAAAATAGCCCGAGAAGTAATACTCTGAACTTCTGCGTTATTACGTAAATTAAATTTGATCACCTCATAATAAATATGTTATATTATGGATAATGCATTTCAATAAAAGAATATCATACGATGTTGAAATACATTTCATCTGTTTCAACGAGTTCTGATTTTTCTTTATAGATCTAAGTATTTTTTTATAGATCTATTTGCTAAGATTATTTTTTTATTATAATTAAAAGATAGAAAATATTAAAAACTTGAATATGAGAGTCGATTATTATGCCCATTCTTGACTACTTTTCAATAAAAAAATTGTTATAAAGATATTTAATTTTTCTTCTTTATTTATGTATATTGCTGTTAATCTTCGGGTGCTTCCATTTCCAAATGCTGTCTTTGCTATTCTATTTTCCTTAATGCGATTTATACCTTCATTCTACCGTTTTTTGTATTCTGTCACTCATTGCAAGAAACTGATTTCCAATGTAAGAGTTTTGTTTTCGATCGAGTGACGTGTGTTCGTTGATTGTTCTTAAGACAACCACTTCTGTAGCTCGCAGGAGTCGTTTCGTCGCTGTTGTGTCCACTCTTTTCTCTGCCCCGTATGTCATGATAGATTTTACGTTAGTTCTAGTTTTACATTCGATTGTCGGATTTTCATTTTTCCGGATTGTATTTTTCAAACATTCTGTTATTCTAACTGCTTAGTTAGTTTGTTGTTTTACGTAGAACGCTAAGTCGGCCTCCGCTTAATTATAAATCTAAATAAATCTAAATCCTTAGAATTACGTTTTTTTTCATCTTCTGGATAGGCATCGTTTTCCGTCCTTGAAAAGTCGAAAAGAGAACGTTAACGCTCCATTAACCGAAACTATTTAGATTACAAAATTTATTCTGTATTCCTGCTTTCCCGAATTGATTTTCGCTGCTAAATTTATTGTTGTACCAATACTAAGAATAAATACTTTATTCAAAAAGCCTTTATTTCACACTGCAGAAAACTTTAATAGTATCTATATTCATGTTTATCACTGATCTACATTTCATCTTTAGAGATGTCTTTTAAGATCGGCATCGACGCCTTTTTAATGGCTTCAACGTTGGCATAACGCTGTCCTTTCATCCACAAATGTAGTTTGGAGAATAGACAGAAATCACCGGGGGCAAGTCTGTTGAATACAGTGAATGGTTGATGGTTGATGCCATTTATAGTTAGAAAATCAGTGATAAGCGTCGAACGATGGGATGGTGCATTATCATGTAACAAACGCCAGCTACCATTTTCACGATAGTGAGGGCGCATATGACGAATACGCACCAAAAGTCACTCCATAACACCAAGATAATATACAGCATTGACTATTCGACTAGTTGCTACAAACTTTTTGGCACTATGCCTTTCGAATCATTAAAAAAATCAACATTTCTTCACTTTTGGCTTCTCTAAACGGCTTTTTTCAATCTTTCTTCACTTAAATGCTTCCTTTCAGAGCTGTGATGCTTGGTTGGTCTCTTGATCATATTGAAACCACGTCTCATCGCCAATTACAATAGAATACCTGAAGTTTTCGTCCACTTTTTAATCAAGTCTGTACAATGTCGAATTCAGTAACTTATGTGGTACAAACCCAGCAAAATCTTTCTTAGTCCCAAATTCTGTTTCAAAATACGATGAATTGAGTCTTTGGAAATATTTAATTCCATTCCCACGTATCGCAATGAGGATTTCAGTTCATTTCTGATAAATTCACGTGCAAGTTCGATGTTACTTTCCGTAACCACAGATTTTTTTGCACTAGGATGTTCGTCGTCATTTACGTCCATACGACTGTTTCACCCATACCACTCATACACACTCATACGTGATTAGCACGCATCACCATACACTTGTTTTATCAACTTAAATGCACACACTGCTACTTTATGCGCAATTTCTCTGCTTCTAATGATGCAAATGTTATGATATTTTAACATAACATTGGTGAAACATCTACTTTACCGGCACATATTTTTTTAAATAGATAGCTATACTAAGAATTACTATTGAAAAAAAGTTCCTTTTTCATTACTTATTTACATTTATTTTTCTTTGTAGTTTCATTTTTTCGTTTATATGTATATATACATTTCCTAATTACATTAGGGCTATGTTATACTTTTCAATTCTTTTGTATTTTTGTATTATCTTTCATTTACTACATATTTCTTTGACCTTTCTGAGTTATTCTTGTTGGACAATTAATAAATATTATTATTGTTAGATATTATTATAGATATCTTACTTCTTCATTTGTTCATATCAAATTTCCGTTATTTTAGTTACGTATAAACTTTCACAACCCTTGTCCATTATAGATAAATCTTTTAGGTGTCTCATTGTTATATTTTTGCTGTTGTTTCACTTCGCTACACGATATCTGTGCCGCTCTGTTGAATTGCACTTGTCCTAATGATGTAACTTCGCCATTACTTTTAGTGATTTCGTTCCATAATTTCAACTTACATATCTTATAATTTATAATCTTCTCAGTTAAAATTGTTGAAATTTTTATAATGATTCTCGTAGCATTCTTGGATTGCAGTGACTAGCTTCTGCTATTGTGGACCATACTGCCCATGTCGAATATTTTGTTAGATGAAAGGAACACCAGTGCAGAATAAAGGAACACCAAGGCTTACTTGTCTAATTCTATTATTCAAATTAATCCATCTTTAGAAAGTAGTTCACAATTCTATTATTACATTCTACCTTTAAGTTATGTCTTTCCAAACGTTCTTTCCTTTTCACATACAAAACTAATATTCTTTACATAAGCTTATAAACTTTACTTAAATGGAATAGAATATAAGGAGTGATCCACGAATATTTCTGTAAACACTATGAAATATTCTGAATATAATTCTTAGAGGAATATGTATACAGTATATAACAAAAGTAAGTAAGCACTGCGGCGCGAAAAAGTAAACTTTATTTTCATTAATTATATGTGTATCACCATCTACAATAAAAATCAAATACATAATATCAATACCCTTCAATTATTTACAATAGCTACTTCACTTATTATAAGCGTTTTATGTGTAATTTTATCCGATTTATTTTTACAAAAATTTTACATTTTGTAAAGAATACGAAAGTAAATGAACACCTTTGATTTTTCATTACATTTTTAGTTTATACCATATTTGTGAAATATTGCATTTAGATATAATCTTATTATAATATTTTATAAAGAGATTATGTCTATTTTCATTAAGCTTTGATTTTAAAGAAATTTTGACCTGTTTCTCGTTTGTTCAAGATTATTATTCAAAAAGTAATAAAATCAAATATATGACAAACAAAGAACGGGAATTATAATCAAAATGTAAGAGGAGGGCTAGTCATACAGACAAATAGCTTAAATTTTTTGATAAATCTGTAGCAGCAATTTTAAAATAGGTAATGTTTTCAAGAAAAATGGAAGAGTTCTGGCCTTTTGAATGAAGGCCGGAACTCATCATTAACACAAATAATGTGACGATTATATGCTGTTGAAAAGCATGGTCATAGTACAAGCAAAATACCTTATTTAAAAAACTAAACTTTAAAAAAGAAAGAATTTTTATTATGCACACCTATTAAAACCTCTAACATTCTTGTTAAAAATACTGTGAGCCCATAAATCGATGATTCGCCCAACATAGAGTCACGGAAGAGTGTTTGTGTGGAGGTGCAAAAATGAAGTCCTTTCGTATGACTAAACCCACTAAAATCAATGGATCGAGGTGTTATGGTATGGAGGTGTTTTACTTCATTTGGAATGGAAGAATTGTAATATTAAGTGGTAAAGTTAACGTCAATATATATAATTACAATTATAATAATAATAATAATAATATAATAATCCCTGAGGATAAATGGTTAATAGAGAGATTTTATCCTGTAATAGGACACAATGTTCCGATACATTAAGCAAAAACTGTAACAAATTATATAAAAGAGAACGGTTATAGTATTTTAGAATGGCCACCGCAAAGTGTTAATCTATCCCCTATTGAAAATATGTATGTGATCAGTTCTTAAGTTAAAGATAGCAGAAAGTAAATCAAGGGATATCGATTACCTAAAATATTTAATAGAAGAGAAGTGGCAATCATTTTAGTTTCATGAATGTAAAAAGTGCGTACACTGTCTGTCTGATTATTTGGCAAAAATGTCACTTCAGAATGGTCGTCATCGTGTCTACTGATTAATGAAATTAAAAGATGTTTACTTACTTTTGTAACCTATGTTTCTCCAATAATAAACGTTTACATACTTTTGCGTGAATATGTGATTAACTAATAAAAATTTCATCATTTATTCTACCCAAGCATAGCCTGTTTTATAACTCATACATTTTATGTAACATTAAGCTTGCACTGCGTAAATATTATATCAGTCGAAAATTGAGTGCTCACTTACTTTGGTTACCTCATTTATATGCAAAGTACATTGGAGACATTACCGTAACAAGCTTATAATCCAATTTATTAGCTATTTCACCTTGAATTTGTAAACGTGTTTTTGCCAAATCAAAGGGTGCACAGACTGTAACAATAAAAATAAAAACTAAATCAAGAGTAGATAACGAATCATTTTGCAAAGTTTTGATTATATTTTTAATATTAATAAAAACGAATCCTTTAAATATAATGCGCTCTCACCTACGCCTTTCCTATAAAAACATTTTAACTATTATTATTTATATTAACAATTTAAATGTAGATTAATTTTGAAAAAAGATCCATAATAAACTAACGATTTTCGAAATATATTAATTTTTTTAAAATATTTATGTACTAGTGCGGATAGGACGCCTAGACAAGAAAACATAAACTTTTTGATAAAAAATATTTCACTTTTTAACGTATTCTTCTTATAACTCACTATATTTACTGTGCTAATATTAACATATTAGCTTTATCAAACTGTTCAAAGTATACTTTGATTTTAGTGATTATCGCCCAAGTCGACCCAAACCTTTTGATACCGAAATAAGGTGTCAGGTCGGGAAAAAGAAAGAGTTTGATGAGGGCAAATCTGGTAAATAAGCTAGATGTGGAAGCAGTTTGAAATATAGTTGATTTTTTGTCGTTGAAACTGTTGAAGTGTAAATACGTAAATTATCCTATAGGAAAGCACTCACTTTTTTTATAAATGGAGCGTCTTATGTTGTTTTGTATCGTGCAGTTGATCTAAAAGAGTTGCCCAGTATTATTTTATTTAATTTAAATAAAATTCGGAAAATTATTATTAAGACAATTTGTGAGTTAATCGAATATTCAAATGAGCAATCTTTTTATTTGAATCATGTACTGTCAGGCTACTATAATAAGCCAAAGGTCATTATTTTCTAGAAGGTATGTACTTGTATATCTAAACCAATTCGCTGAATATTCTCAGCAATATTCCACGTACATTGAATATTATTTATATATTACCTCATTTCTAAGTACAATTAGAAACTCGAACACTAATCCTAATTTCAGATAGAATACACAATTATTATTTTATCCAAATATTTAATTACCTGGAAATTATATTCAATATATCGTGCCTCAATTAATTCTAATTTTTCGAGTACCTTTCCTATTTTCTTATTGGTTCATTTGAAATATGGCCAATGCATTCGTCCGTCGTCCATCTCATTCTTTTAAAAGGCCCTACTTTTTAAGAAAACAGCCTTTTAGCAACGCTCGCTACTAGTACATATATCAACGGTAAACCACGTGCTTGATTGTGAGTGAAGTTTTGCTGTAACTCGTACATGTAGTGTTGCATTATTTTGTGATCGCGAAATATATATAACATCTTGAGAAAAATCCACACACGTATCGTTCGATACCTACTTTACTTTAATCCTTGTATATTTTACTCCATAGCTTTTTTACTTAATTATTTTATTACAGCATTTCCAATTGATCATATTTTCCTTTGTCTATTACTCAATTATTATTTTTTTATTAATATATTCAAGTTTAAAGAATTCGTTTTATTTAAAATAGTAAATAAAATTTTAAGAAAAACTGTTGTTTTATTTCCAATAACAATCTTTCCCTCAAATTGGCATGCATCCTGAACTTTTGATACTCATGACAAATTATTAACTCGTTTTTTATTGGCTTTTATTGGAGCGTTAGAGTTAGCCAGAAACCCGTTCAATACGTTAGCGCTCGTAATAAATTTGATGCACACCACATACGAATAAAAATGTAAATAAATACAGCTTGAATAGCAACAAAATAAAAAGAACTGCTTTATCGTATTAAAACATGCTTTGAAGAAAAACACATGGATTTGACTTCAACAATATTGCAATTCTTGAAATAGAAAATAGTTACATCAAATGTATAATTAAAGAAATGATACACATAGAAAAAGACGAAAACACAGTAAACAATAGAAGAGATATTATCAATATATAGTCAGTCGCAAAAATGTTACTACACCCTACGAATGTTGAATATCATCAAAGTGAACACCCGGTTGTGATAAAGAGTGTAACAGCGTTAAAAAACTCGAAAAACCTCTAATAGCAACTACAGAAGAATTTGCTGAATATTATAGCACCGAATGTAACAAAAGTTTTCGTACGCTTTATTTTTATGAAATAGTTCTCTATTGTAAGCTATAAATTTAGAATGAATTTGGATAATTCTCTTTATAGTATCGCGTATTTGTGAAAAATAAGTGTTTTATGCTTTTACAAAGATGAGTTGTAAACGTAAACACATGTCTGGAAATATGTGCAGATTAACAGCATACAGAAAAAATCAGGCCAGATTAAGCCAATTTGTCAAATTTATCAGAGAAGCATATCCCGTGCAGATGATTGAACTATTGAAATTGTACCCAAAAATAGGCGTCAACAGAATCTAAATGAACGCTGTTATAAGTGCAATGAGTTAAAATTTATGGAAAAGTGTACTAAGAATAACCGTACAGATAGAATTTGATACTGGAAAGAAAGTATATACATATTACCAGACATGTGTTTATCTACAACTTATCTTTGTGAAAGCATCGAATGTTTATTTTTCACAAATACATACCTGATACTGTGAAGAGCCTTTACTATTTGCTCTATATGTTATAATAGTTAGTAAATTCTTTTGTAGTTGTAAATAATAACAGTTTTAATAGTGTTATTTGAGGTTTTTCGAGATTTTAGCGCAGTGAAATGGAAATATACATATATGTTTTAACATACCTGAATGATATGCATTTAATCATATTCAACATCCACGGGATATATGACTACTTTTGTGACTGACTTGTGCAATAATTTAATCCCTAAGAGATAAATTGCCTGCATCTCTCTATATATATGTCAAAGATAATTTACACCACACATATATCTAACTTCCAATAGGGACTTCCGAATTTTGAGAGTTGATAGTGGCTATATTGTTAGAGCGACATCTGTCGAATTGACTGTCATTTATTTAGTTTGTTTTGCCAAATCACCATGGACGGATATAGCGTTCAACAACACGTGCAAATAATAAAATTGTTTGATCAAAATGGGTGTTTTGTTCGGGCAACGTTCCCTGCGCTTCGCCCAATTTACGGTCTCCATAATCATCCTACTGAGAGGACTATTCGCAGTGTGGTGGACAAATTTGAGTCCACTGGTTCGGTAAACAATAAACTAACACCCTTACAACGACGAAACGCAAGATCTGCCGAAAACATCGCCGCTGTCTGTGAGAGTGTGCAGGAGAATCCGAAGCAGTCGATTTCGCGTCGCTCATAAGAACTCGGATTTTCGCAGATCATAATATGGTCTGCGAATGTGGCGAATTTTGCGTCGTGACTGAGGCCTGCACTCGTACAAAATTCAACCGACTCAGGAGCTGAAGGTAAACGACCATAGACAATAGACCCATTTCTGAATGAATGGGTACGTCGACAAACAAAATTGTCGAATTTGGGACGATACCAATCCACATGAGATCCAAGAGCGTCCAATGCATCCCGAAAAAGTCACTGCTTGGTGTGGATTTTTACGTTGGTGCCGTCATCGGTTCATATTTCTTTGAAAACGACGTTGACCAGGCCATCACCGTCAGCGGCGAGCGCCACAGGTCAATGATTACCAACTTCTTTTGGCCTGAATTGGATGATATGGGCACCAACGACATGTGGTTTCAACAGGACCGCGGTACGTGCCACACAGCTCATGCCATTTTAGACCTTCTACACGAGCAATTCGTGGGCGTGGTCGTTTCACATGGAGGTGGTGTGAATTGGCCACCGATATCATGCGATTTAACCCCGTTAGATTTTTTCTTGTGGGGTTATCTTAAGTCACAGCGCGCACAGCAGCCCTCAAAGCCAACATAACCCATGCCATCGGTCAAATTCAGCCTGATTTTTGCGCCAGCCATGGAAAACTGGACATTTTGGATGAGTGCCACCCAACTAAGCCGCGGCGGACATTTGCACGATGTTATATTCCATACATAATGGCATCGATACTCCTTTCAAACGAATAAAAAATGTCGATGATATCTCACACACACTTTGTTTTATTTAAAATTAGAAATAGGAAGTGCTTAATGAAAAGTATATATATATATATATATATATATATATATATATATATACCGTGAATATATTTTATAATGCAACATGCACATATGTATGTACATACACTAGCTGCTAGAGTAACGTAATAATGAAATGACAGCAATGCATTTTAGCGTGTATTTTATTTTGCAACATAGGATGTCAAAATAAGTTACTCTATTTTTGAGGTATGTATAGTGTAGAAGAAAAACTGTTATTAGTGAACTGGTATAACTCGAATATGAGTTTGAGGAGAGTAGCAGATTTGTTTCAAATTCCATATCCTGACCGTCCAAGACCGAGTCCAACTACAATAAGTAGGTTAGTACAGAAGTATAAAAATAATGGATGCATCGTTCCTAATCATAGAAAAAAGAATAGGCCAAGATATGTTATTACTGACGCCAAAAGAGATGAAATTCTACGAACAATCGAAAATAATAATATGCTCTCCACAAGAGCTTTAGCACAAACTACAAACGTAAGCAAATCTTCCGTGCATAAACTACTAAAACGAGAACATTTTAAGTCGTATCATTTTCAAAACCATCAGGAACTAATTGCGAATGATGCAGAAAGAAGAAGTAACTTTTGTGAAATCGTGTTGGATAAGCTTCATAATGATGATACTTTACTACGCAGAATTTGCTTTACAGATGAAGCAACATTTTATGTAAATGGTGAAGTAAATTCACAGAACTGCCGCTACTGGAGTAGACAAAATTTGCATAGATATCATATCACAAGGACTCAGCGGCCACAGAAAGTCAATGTTTGGACTGGGTTGATTGGACACCATATTGTAGGACCGTTTTTTATTGAGGGTACTCTTACAGGAGAAAAATATTTAGAATTGCTTGAGTACAGAGTTATGCCAGCCCTCTACGCTTTAAATATTGATGGTGAGATTTGGTACCAGCATGATGGCGCGCCGGCACATAATTCTCATATGGTTAGAACATTTTTCAACCAAAGATTTCCAAACCGTTGGATAGGCCGTAGAGGAGAAGTAGAATGGTCCACAAGGTCACCAGACTTGTCTCCAAACGATTTCTTTCTTTGGTCATGTATCAGAAATAAAGTTTTTCATGGCGAACCTCTAAACAATATTGACCAATTAAAAAATAGAATACGAGTTGCTGCAAGAGAAATAACTCCAGAGCAGATACAAAATACAATAAATGAATTCTACAATCGCTTAGGATACTGTCTGGCCGTCAATGGTGACATTTTTGAAAATTTGTTAAATTAGTTTTTAAATTTTGTCCAACTACTGTATTTCACATCCTATGTTGCAAAATAAAATACAGGCTAAAATACATTGCTGTCATTTCATTATTACGTTATGTATGTATGTGCATGTTGCATTATAAAATATATTCACGGTATATATATATATATATATATATATATATATATATATATATATATATATATACAGTGAATATTTTTTATAATGCAACATGCACATACACTAGTTGCTAGAGTAACGTAATAATGAAATGACAGCAATGTATTTTAGCGTGTATTTTATTTTGCAACATAGGATGTGAAATACAGTAGTTGAACAAAATTTAAAAACTAATTTAACAAATTTTCAAAAATGTCACCATCGACGGCCAGACAGTATCCTAAGCGATTGTAGAATTCATTTATTGTATTTTGTATCTGCTCTGGAGTTATTTCTCTTGCAGCAACTCGTATTCTATTTTTTAATTGGTCAATATTGTTTAGAGGTTCTCCATGAAAAACTTTATTTTTGATACATGACCAATGAAAGAAATCGTTTGGAGACAGGTCTGGTGACCTTGCGGACCATTCTACTTCTCCTCCACGGCCTATCCAACGGTTTGGAAATCTTTGGTTGAAAAATGTTCTAACCATATGAGAATTATGTGCCGGCGCGCCATCATGCTGGTACCAAATCTCACCATCAATATTTAAAGCGTGGAGGGCTGGCATAATTCTGTACTCAAGCAATTCTAAATATTTTTCTCCTGTAAGAGTACCCTCAATAAAAAACGGTCCTACAATATGGTGTCCAATCAACCCAGTCCAAACATTGACTTTCTGTGGCCGCTGAGTCCTTGTGATATGATATCTATGCAAATTTTGTCTACTCCAGTAGCGGCAGTTCTGTGAATTTACTTCACCACTTACATAAAATGTTGCTTCATCTGTAAAGCAAATTCTGCGTAGTAAAGTATCATCATTATGAAGCTTATCCAACATGATTTCACAAAAGTTACTTCTTCTTTCTGCATTATTCGCAATTAGTTCCTGATGGTTTTGAAAATGATACGACTTAAAACGTTCTCGTTTTAGTAGTTTATGTACGGAAGATTTGCTTACATTTGTAGTTTGTGCTAAAGCTCTTGTGGAGAGCATATTATTATTTTCGATTGTTTGTAGAATTTCATCTCTTTTGGCGTCAGTAATAACATATCTTTGCCTATTCTTTTTTTTTGATTAGGAACGATGCATCCATTATTTTTATACTTCTGTACTAACCTACTTATTGTAGTTGGACTCGGTCTTGGACGGTCAGGATATGTAATTTGAAACAAATCTGCTACTCTCCTCAAACTCATATTCGAGTTATACCAGTTCACTAATAACAGTTCTTCTTCTACACTATACATACCTCAAAAATAGAGTAACTTATTTTGACGTCCTATGTTGCAAAATAAAATACACGCTAAAATACATTGCTGTCATTTCATTATTACGTTACTCTAGCAACTAGTGTATGTATGTGCATGTTGCATTATAAAATATATTCACGGTATATATATATATATATATATATATGTGTGTGTGTGTGTATGTGTGTGTGTGTGTGTGTATTTATATTGTATATTCTATGTATATGTATGTATATATATATATATATATATATATATATATATATATATATACATATACATAGAATTGCTCGCTTTGAAATGCCGAGATCTACTGTAACGGCAACTGACCAATGCGACTAGCAACAGTGCATGAGAGTAATAAGTCACGAGCTACATTATTATGTGGATGTACATTTCATTGATCGGTAACTGTTACGTGGTAAATATAATTATTATTAAAACTACATTATGAGGCACATGTACTCACGTACTGTAGTAAATTAAGAAATTACTTAAGATTCGTTATCCCATAGTGGAAGAGATCGGAAAAAGTACTACAGTACCGGTATGTTTCCACATTTGTTTCAGCGAGGCGTGTCTTCCGCTATGAAAATATGTCCTTATCTTCCGAAAATGACCGTTTCACATTTAATGATGTAATAGTTTCTGTGACAAGATGAAACGCATGAATTTTGCACGTAATACGCAACAAATTACCGCTCTGTTTTCTAAGAGCACGGCCTACACATGACATTGTACTAGCTTTATTACTAACAAGCAACGTTGCTGTATTGAAAGTTCAAATTGTGCTAACGTAATTTGTACCAGTATCGTAACCGCTTCTCCGTTACATAATTTTACTCTTTTACACACCAATAACAATAGAGGCGACGATTTACGAGGATCCAGTGTGCGAACTACGAGTATAATGTTAGCAATAGAATGTTTCTTTATATTTGTAGTCTCTATTACTAATAACTACAGTTTTTTATTTACTAACTCAGATTTCATTTCGTTTTTAATTTGTTCGCACAATTCTCTACAACGTTCGTCGAGTTGTCAATTTGAGACTAGCATTATACACGTATTTATTCTACAATTGTTGGTTCTTGATCGAGTAAACTAAGTGTTAAATTGCAAGACACTAACATGAATGTAAATCAAACTTGAATGTATATGGGATGTCACGCCCTTTTTTTATTTCTAATATGTGCTCCACTATTTACGTGTTATATCTGTTTTGCACACTGTATACAATATTTTGGCACAATTATATTTTAACTCAGGATGCTTTCCGATAAGTTTCTTTATTTCGTCGGTCAATAGTTACTTTCTAGCGCATCATTCGTTCGGCATTACCACACTGCGTAATACATTCGTCTGCATTGTTGAATAAGTCGAGTCAGACTGTTGTTCACGGCTGCTATTGTGTTTGGTCGGCTGTCCCACAATATAGTATTTCCTGCATTAAAATTCATAATGTAACTTTAATAATTATTATATTTACCGCGTAACAGTTAACGATCTGTCAAATGTACATTCACACAGTACTATAGCTCGGGCCTAACCACCCTTACTCTTGCTATTCAAATCGGGCGCCTGGCCCAACCAATACATCCCTGCATTCCGAATAAGGTGCGCAGCTCTAATCATAGATATGGGGAGAAAATGGTGAAATGGTAGAAAAAAAAATAAACGCAGTTTAGCACAAATTAGAACTTTTCCAAATGTACGGATAAACGGACAAAACACTTCATAATTTAGTTAAAGTTTAAAGCGTTCGCGTTTGGAAAATTGATAATTTTCAGAAAATATAAATATAAATATTTAAAGAATTTATTCAAATAATGTGTGCAAAAATCTATGTGTTCTGGGTTGAAGAGAGAAAAGAGAAACAATAACTAAATAAAATAACTGGAAAAAGAGGAAGGGATAATCATTAAAAAATTAAATTTGTAGTTAAACAGCAATACCTAGAAATCGCAGCATTACCAAATAATAAAAATTTTGCTGTTGAAATGCAAGCTCTTCACTTTTATTTTGCCCACGTGCTGGTTTTTCGAATTTAAAATATTTCTTTATCTACCTCCTCAAAATAAGTCTATCGATTTCTAAATTACAAGGCTACCCTATTGTATTAACACTACTTATGCTTTACAAAGTAAAACTGTTAATGTAAGTAACATTTACGTTACCTGCTTCAGCACAAAGCGCAGCAGAAGCTCCTATACCATAAATTACATATTTTCGGTGTGTAAAAGGTACTTTAGGCTTTTCCATTTTAATTTATTCCTTTTTTTTTGCTAAACCGTACAACCCAAACAAAGTGTCGTCATTAAAATTAGAGGAACTAATGACAATGACAGTCACATGACATAAGTTGAAATTGAATTGCTAAATGCATATTTTTGACGGCACGAATATTTTACCTTACATTTACTAATTATTTTATACAAAAAGAAGGTTAACGCTATCACACGACTGTACCAACTGGATTTACCTTTTGTCTTAGTAATTTAGAATTTTCTTAAACGGACAAAATCGACAACTACTGATTTTGGTTTTAAGTATAGTCAAAAAATTATTATGAAAGGAGAAAATTAATATGGAGAGCGATTCTGGGGAGTCATTTATAATACCTTGCATTAAGGAATCGGCTAAAATTACCGCTTCAAAACTATTTCCCTCGAAGTCAAGGGAGGTATACTAAAATAATTATAAGACAATTCATGCAATAGTGGAAAACAGAGAAAGTTCATTTTCTGAAAATGTGACAATTACGTATTTTGCTTATTTATCAACCAAAATTAAACCATCTACGTTGTGAGGACATTACACGACGTTGAAAGCAACTTTAAATGTGAAGCGCGGCATTGACATTGGGTACTATTCTAAAGTTATCTTTTACTTGAAAAGAAAATCCTACGAGAAAATTAATCGATTCTTAACTGATGCTCTATATCATTAGTAGCAAAGATGAAGTCAATAGTAAGTAATTATCTATGGGTTTTATAGATATTAATGGTTTAGGATTCGCTTTAAAAATTCCTGTTACGATTACTACAAAACTTAGGCCAACAGTGCTGTCAGCGATCTACCGCAAAAAAGGAGATTAGAACTCTCATCTTTTAGAATTGTAATACAATATAACAGGTAAGCGCGTCGCTGTTACGACCTACGTATGGTTTTGCAACTTTTGGCCAATCAAAGTCTAAATTCTACTACTAGGTACCGAAAAATACACTGTAACTAAAATATATTTTTATTGTAGATTCAATTTATACATACAAAATACATAATGTTGGTAATTTTGATGGAGCCTGTGGTTGATTAACATAATCACTGAAGGTTGATATATAGCTCCTTTCCACATTAATTTTCGTATCCTGTATACGTATTTCGAATTAAAACATAAGGCTAAATATTTTCCAAGAATTTGGATTAAGTATGTCGATGACATTTTCGCGATTTTCAATACACATAAATGCAACTTGGAAAATTTCGTCAAGCAATTAAATTCAAAATTTCCGACTATCGAATTTACAGTAGAAAAAGAAAACAATGACATGTTGCCTTTTTTGGACACCCTAGTTATTAGGAATAATCTTAAAATAGAAATTGATATTTTCCGAAAAGACACAAATGTCAATAGATTGATCACGGCGGACTCAAATTATAGCATGCAATAAAAGATGGCTTCGTTCGGCTTTCTTATCAATCAATTGCTTAATTTCCAACTAACAAAAGTAAGATATGAAATTGAAGAATTGAGCTTTATTAAGAATATCGCTAGATACAATAGTTTTGATTCGGAAATAATCAATGGATTAATTAGGAAGGCTAACATAAGAAAAACAATCCGGAATACCATATAGCTATCACCTCAAAGCAATCGGGATAAGCAGTTTGTAAGTTTACCTTTTCACCGTGTGACGAAAAATTTAAATTGTGTTTTTAAAGAGCGCGGTTTTCAAGCCACATTTCGGTCCACTAACTCCATAAAATCCCTTCTAGGAAATGCAAAAGCCAACGTCTAGAACAACAAAAAATCGAGAATTTACGGAATTAAATATCTAGATTACAGTAAACAATACATCGGCCGAACAAAACGATCGATAGAAACCCGGTATAAAAAACATATTGCGCACATAAGATTCAATCGGCCAGAAAAATCCGGTGTAGCAAAACATGTGTGAGAATGTAATCATAGTGTTAACGTGGATTCTTTGCATTTGATAAAGAACGCATGTAGTTATCGCGAATTAGATACGTATGAAAGCATGTACGTTTTGAAGAACAAAGGCCATGACATGCCACGTCTGTTAAGAAAGCTAAATCACAAAGCCATTCTTCGTTTTTGAAGTATCTCAGTGTACCATGACTAAAGTTGCTAGATTCCAATTGTACTTTAAAAAGCCAATGTTGCGAACTTTGTGCACGGATGGAGTTCACGATTTTCACAGCAATATTCATAACATCTTTCATATATAGTATTTTTAAACCTAGAACTTATTGATGGATAAAGCAATGGAATGAAAAAAATGATGCAATATTATCATTAGCTCGACACAAGGCAACAAACTCATTTTGATTGCCAGTCATAACTGGCGCTCCGGCTGTTGTAACGCACAGGAGTTTGTAAATCAGTAGCTTGTAATTTTTTAGAAAATTAAAAAAAGGTTATTTTTACCGTGCGTTTTCTCTTTCAGAGGATTCATTGTTAAAAATTCTTTAGCGGACAAATCATACCATCTGAATAAAAATAAACGACTGGTCAGTATCTGTCATATCAGTTGACTCGTAAAATTGGAAAGAAAAGTGTGTACACACTAATGCTAATAAAGTTTTTTGCTAGGTTTTTATGGCATTTGCTAGTACAAGGTAATTCGTATGAACAGTATGTAAATCCGTATAAACATCAGCACTACCAAATTTTATCTAGCTTTCTTTGATGGCAATTAATTCTTTTGGGTTGAACTGTAATACTAAGGATTTTGTTGTGTGAAAATTTTTAATAATAGAAGATTGCTTCTAACCACATAACTATCTACACAACTGGGTAATATTTTCGAATAGTTTTTGCGATCAGATATAATGCATGTAACAGGCACGTTATATGTAGTAAAGTGAGACATTCATGTTTAAGGAAATGTCCGCAGAAAGCATTGCCGATCCGGCATCAATAACAAACATCATTACTTGATTCGTTGTCAATTCAAAATATTGTAGTGTAGTAAACTTACTGTGAATATGCACTGTATGTACTCTAAAACTAACAGAATGGTTATTTCTGCACTATGCTAAATGATAGACTACAAGCCGTCAACATAAGTATGTATAATTATATGTAACATATTGTGTTTTTGTTTGTTTACGTGTCTAAAGCAGTCTCTTTTCTTCTGATAGAAGGACGATGCATGACACACTAAACAAATTATTTTAACGCCATCCTATTTTAAGTCTGGGAATTATCGATAAATTTATTTGCGATGACTACGCTCAGCAACTTGTTATTATTCTGTTTTGCACTCATAATTACGCTACAATGCAATATCAAATATTGATAGTAATTAACGCAATAAAAATCTGGCACATAACTAGACTTACTGTATTCTATAACACGCCCGATATACGTCAGTGACGGCCTTGATGGCTAGTCACCGTCACCGTATCATCCGTAACATCCGTATCCTCGCTTTAGTAATTAATATTTCAAGATTATTATCAGTTGTAAATTACACATTTATGTGCTCACTGTGACCTAGTGGATTGGTGAGTAGTCTACTAATCTGGTGCGTCCAATAATACCGATGACGTTTTTTTCAGCTTTAGTTCAACTCAAGCTGTTAAGAATGAGTACCTAGATGTAAAACTCTGGAGTGATAAAGGCAATAGGTTTCACTTTGCCATGTTACAGCCTTAGTAAAGCGATAAAGCCCTTTGCCATACCATAGTCCTTCAAGTTATTACTAGAAACTATTACTATTATTTACATAGTAAGTGGTTAAGTAAAATCATTAGAGAGTTATTTCTGTTACTTGGACGTATTATTTAATTATCCCAAGAATTTTAGCACACACGTAAGAGTATGTATTTCTGGTATTTCGCAGGCATCGAATTTGAGACTTTTGCTTCTTATTTCTTTTGTAAACGATCCTCACACAAAGCTAAATTATTCTGTTCTAGCAACTACTCATAATATCAAAATTTCAAGTTCGTAGAGATTTTGCGTACAAGGGTAATCTGAAAAGTCTCCAACCTAGCACAGAAATAAGTATTTTTTGTCAAATTTAGTTTTATTTTTCAACATAGCCTCCTTGTAAGTTTATGCACTTTTTCCAGCGATCTCTTTAAACAATCTAATTCTGCAAAATATTATTCTCAATCGGTGAAAATTTCTGTATAATAAAAATCTTTACAGTTTAGTCGTTTCAGTGTAAGCTGTATATCAACAAAAAACCAGTAAGTTGCCAACGTATCGCGAAAGGAATATTCCATTGTTGGCGAACAATTATTATTTAATATTTAGTTTACTACATTTGCACTTGGCAGTAGACTTTAGATTTTTTTGACGTTTGGATTGAGAATGAAATTTCAATTGACTACTCTTATTGTACTAGACTAAAGCAATGCGTTTATAATCTATAAAAATGCCGTTTTTATGCGTTATTGAAAAAATAGCATATTTAGTTCTATGCCAACGGTAAACTATCCTTTTTTCTCAAAAAGTAAATAGCCGCTATATTATATAATATTATTTATGGTTTATCCATTAATGAAACTCAAACAAATATCATAACCTTATTTAAAATTAATTTACTTATCAAATTTAAATAAAAGCGTTAGAGCCATTTCTGAAAATTTTGGTTTTTAATTTTTACCCAAGGAATAAAGTACCTTTCTTCGAGTAGTGTTTATAGAAAAATAATCATTATGCAACAAACAATATTTGTAAATATAATGAATAGAATTAACTAGCGCAAACTGCTTTGCTAGTTCATTCCCTGTTTGCTTCACATTTTTAAAATACGTAAAATAAATTTTTTGGTATTCTTGATGCATAAATCTTAACAATTATATAGAATTTCATATACAACAACATATCGTACATTTACTATTATTAATTAAAGATCATTTGTATAATAATTCTTTATATATTCATATACATGTAGGATAGTATTTTAAAATATAATTTCGCAGAACAGAATGTTTCAAGAACATTCTGCTCTTGCTAATAAAGCCAAAACCACACAAGAATAGTTAAAAAATAATGTGCTGGATTTCATAGCTACTGAAAATTGGACATTCAGACAGATCTTAAATCCCCTAGATATTGAGTTATAGTCCATTCTGGAGCCCAAATAAATGGTTTTTAGAACAAGCAGTCGCAAACATGCCAATGGATGTCATTTGTAATTCTACTGATAAGTGACTTGACTTATTAAAGATGTGTTGAAGCAAGCGGAGGGCATTTTAAAATAAGTTCATTTACATTTTTAATATACTGTGTATTCTTTCATTGAAAAAAATGTATATGACTTTTAAAGTGTAACAGAATTTATAGCATGACAAGCACAAAACTCTTTTTAGAGTCAGCCATGAATGAGGAAGAAATATATAGTAGGCATGTATGAGATAAACTCATATACAAAGGGTACTAGGAAAGTTTTGCAATAAAGTTTCGTTTATTTAATTTTTTCAAAGTAATTTCTCTACACTCAATAAACATCTCCATCCTCTGAAACCAATCTTTAAACCAGTTCTGCCAAGTTTCACTAGGGAGTAAAGCACACTCGCTGTCCCAAGCTCGCAGAAGGTTCTCATCACTGGAAAACCGCCTCCCTTTTAGCTTCATTTTCACATGCGGGAACAGTGCAAAGTCGCAGAGAGCAAGATCTGGACTGTAGGGAGGGTGTTCGAAAAGCTTCAATTCTGTCGTGGTCAAATATTTAGTGCAGGCTTTGGCGCGGTAACTTGAAGCATTGAAGCAGGAGTCCATTCTTGACTTTGACCGCAGGTTCTTCATAGATTCAATGACTTTAGGCAGGCACTGTTCAATATACCACTTAGCTGTGTCTGTCTTGTGTGTGTCAAAAACGACACGTGTGTTATATATTTAATTCTATAATTCAAATAATACTTGGGGAATTTATAATTAATATATATTGATTATATATTAATTATAAATTTTCCCAAGTATTATGCATCTATTTGAATTAAGTTATATATTTAATTCTATAATTCATGCAGATAATAATAGATGCATAATACTTGGGGAAAATTTATAATTAATATATAATCAAATCTTTTATAATTTTTTAGTAATTTGTTATACACATTTACAAAGTTAGTGTAAATAATTCAATTACCGTGGGTGTTTAATACTCTTAAGATGGCATATATTATATGACAACCACCGCGCATAGCTGTGCGTTGCTAAATATAAAGATGGAATATATTATTATTTGTATGTACATCTACTATTAGCAACGCTGTTACCAAGTGTTTGTCGTGCTGATATTTAGGAACTGTTTTGTTTAATGAATGTTTTTTTCTCTTTTTGTAAGTTAAATAGCTTTTATGTTCGTTTATGTAGTAAGACGGACCTGTGTTTGCCTTCACATCTCAACGAGTTATTCCTCGTCTTCTTCGGAAATTTGTTGGCCATATGTGCCAGGTTCTTTGATTAGCATAAAATTTTCAGAATGCCAGGAAGAATCTTCTACTTCCTTTGTCACCATTAGCTTTTGGCCAAGATTTCAGCTAATCGATCCATCTTCCGCCCGATCTTTACAACGATTCTTCGTTTAAAATTACCATTAGTAATCGATATCAATATGAAATTATTAGATTCTAGCTGGACTCATCTGACAAATAGATTTTAAAGATTCATTGTGGTTTCAAGTCTGCTGTTCTGATGAAGGATGTACCAAGTGGGTAAGGGACAACATACAGCTCCGTCATATAACGCTCTCGTTCGTTTAGTCTTTGCTTTAGTGTGCACCTCATAGTAGTAAGCCAGGTTTTGTCACCTGTTAAGATGCTGTTAATATGACGAGAGATTAAGATATGAAATACACTAAGGGAACAAATATTTCTTATTCGAAATTGAGAATTGTTGACACTGGTGTCTGACTCTCCAAACACTCTTTTATCTCGCAATAACGCTAAACACTCATCAATATTCAATTCACGGGTAAAATTGTGAGAAAAATTGCCTGGTAATCCATTCACATCCGATCAAGATGGCCTACATAGTTGTTCATATTACCACAGTTTAAAAGCAACAGAGACTCAGCCACTGACTATATTGTATTTGAAAAGGTTTCAATCTACAATGAACCACTTATAGCGTGCAATAATCGGTTGCGCTATATTGCTAAACTTTTACAGTACTCTTTATATAACTATAGCGAGACCTTATAGAAAGAATTAAATAATTTTGCGTACTCTGATAAATTGCCCATAGTCATTTATATCAGTTTTTGGCTTACAAATCTTATAATTGATCCTTTTGCAACATCAAGTTACATACGTAAAAGAAACACAATAAACTTTTCTAGGAGATTTTGCTTTGATAGGAGAATTACAAGGAATATAA
Organism: Dermolepida albohirtum; assembly: GCA_031893035.1. Taxonomy (NCBI): domain Eukaryota; kingdom Metazoa; phylum Arthropoda; class Insecta; order Coleoptera; family Scarabaeidae; genus Dermolepida; species Dermolepida albohirtum. The sequence continues at coordinate 182,037 of JAVIWB010003531.1, read as the reverse complement.
TTAATAAAATAAAGTTTTATTTTGAAGCAAATATAAGTTGTATGTATGTACAAGTGTGTTTAAACTTACACAGTATTTGTAAATATAAAAAAATAAAAAAGTAACATTTAAATTACCAACCAGTACCACCTAAAGATTTTTCGATCTGTTCGTAGGTTAACCAAAATATTACAGCCCACGGTCCGCATTTAAAGTATAAAGGAATAAAACCTTTGTACAAACTTAGTATGCCTTCGTTCTTTACTGATTTCACCACCGTATCCAGAGCATTTTCATAAACTAAACTCCTGTTGAAAAATAAAATTATTACTAAATTAAACATGTTATAGCTCAGATATTACTCTCCGGTCGCACTATATCTTTGATGTAAAGTTCTAGTCATTACAACATCTGCAGGTGCTCCAATTAGTGCAGCGAAAAATCCGGAACATAAACTGCTAACAATATGTAGTAACTGGCTGTCTTCAACATTCCAGGTATTAAGAATAAATCTTTTAATAATATCATAAGTTCCGATATCTCCACTCGTTACAAGTGCTCCTCTAACTATGGCTGGTATACACCCTTTTTTTTAAAGAAAAACAGTTACTATAAAATTTCGGTTTTCTGTTTATGTGTATAGAAACCTTTGTATAAACCACGCACTCCACCCTGAGCGTATCCGCTTTTGAAAGCTTCCCGAAGGTTTTTGACTCTCGGTTCTAAACCTAGGAGTTTTCGTTTGCCCTCCATTTGTAAGCGTACTCGACATATATCAGCTGGTGTCGCTAGAAATTGTCCGACGGCCCCCGCAACAATACCACCTAAAAAATATTTAAATTTTAATTTCTACCTTTAAACGATTGAATTTTATTTTCTAGTTGAAAAAATGTATTTTTTATTTACTTCGACACATTGGACGATTGTTAGAGAATACGAAAAGAATTTGTACTATCAAACTGTTGAAAATAATAAATAAATATGAAACATGAATTAAAAAGATTTCAATGAGGAAACGTGTAATAAGTCTTGTTTTGATTGTGAATCGGAAGGATCAGTTTTGTACAAAGCATTTGGATGAAAAGAAAAACTTATTCGGAAAAAACCCTTGTAGAAAAATGATCATAATATCCTTGGTATTATTAAGCATGTTACAACTATAGACCTAAATAATTGTAGTACAGTAATATTTGAATGATACACGATAGTGTATTTAGCACACAACAATTTTGTATTCCCATATATCAAAGATAAGGAGTATGCGTTTTATTACTTACTTAATACTTTTAAAAGAGAGATAAATGAAGAATAATATATTTCCGAAAATCTATTTTGAATGCAAATGTAGTAACTGTAATAGAGACAAATGTAATCAAATAGAACCACCGAACAAAGCCAGTCTACTTGACAAGCTCTGAAATTGACCCAAACATCGCCGTAGTCAGCAGTAGTTGTTTTTATTGATGGTGATGTATTTGGTAATTTACATAGTTATCAGATGTTCTATGCGAGTGTGAACAAAATGATATTAGGCTTTGACTAATATCCGAGAGATGGATAGTTTTCTCTCATTACTTAGTCACTATACTTTCGATAAAAATACCAAACGCTATAATAACAAAAACTCTGGAATTGAATTAAACGATCGTCGTATCAATTACGTGTTAATCATAAGAAAAATAAGTGGAGAAGTCACAAGTACAAAAATGTTGGCTCCAAGTGATAGTCGACTACTAAATCTTTGAGGCCATCTTTTTTTTATGATAACAAGTACCATTTGATTAACTCCCAACATTTGATTTTAATGTTACAGCAGCATAAATGTGTCTAAATAGAAAATCCTAAAAAGCCTAAACTTGTAAATTGCGGTGCAATCCAACATTTATTTTTTAAAAGCCCAAACATATCTGAAAATTTAGCTGCTATGCAACAAACTGACTCAATACTTCATCGGAAGTTACGATTTGCTACTGGATTATACAATTTAAAGGCGATGATATTAGCGTCGAAGGAAATGTGCGACTAGAACAGTCAAAAACTGCAGAGCTCATGAAATTATCAAAATTAATGATATTGAACGATCGAAAAATTAACATTCACAAGCTAACATGGTGAGCATATCACATTTTAAACGTATGTAGCTTTGTGTATATCAATTGTCAGAAGGGTAGTTATCATGTAATGTGAATTGTGATAAAAATGTTAAAGAATACGAACATTAAAAGATTATTTAAATCTGTTTAGAAATCAAACATATTTTGATGAAGATTTATACGCTTGATGAAATCTCGTTTTATTACTACTTTGAGAATATAAACAGCAATGTAGTTGAAAAAGAATAAATTGAAAAATAGAAAACTTAATGTCCTAAATCGTGTTAATTTCGAGTCACGTTTCTAGTTAAATTATCCTCGTATCTTAATCATTTCATATGCATAATTGTCACTAAATTGTTGTTAGTCGTGTACGTTACCTAGTGCCTCAAATAAAGCGTTATTGCTTATATTAAATCATATTTATTTTACATAGTGAGACTATGTTAACCTAGCCAGCCTTCCAAGCTGATGAAAAGGTGTTGGTTGCTTCTTCTGTAAGCCTACTGTCTAAATCTTTTGTGCGATGTTTATTTCACGAGATATTATTCACTTCCGCAATGAATTTTGAGCGATTCTTGCACGAGGTCGATCAATGACATTACTAGCGTATCGAAAACGGGCAATGGTACAATATGGTATATGATAGTTAATATTAAGGGGCTAAACAAGAGCTAAAATCTGTAGCGCATTCTTTCACAGCTTACATAATGCAAGGATAATGTTGCAATTATGGTATTCAACGCACTCCATAGCATTAATGATACTAATTGATGTTCATTGAGTGGGTACCAAACAAGTACGATTATATTACATACTCCCGATACGTTTACACTATTATCGTAAACATTATCTATGAAAATGTCTTCGCTGTTGGAGGGCTATGATGTGTTTAGTGCTGAGATTGCCATTTGCATCCTAAAGAGTGAGAAAACGAGGTTTCATCAACAGTAATAAGTCTTTATAAAAAAAATCAGCTTGGTTGTAAACAGTTTCAAAGTTTCGCGTGATGTTCGTATTCTTTCACATTTTTATCACAACTCAATTTGCATAATCGTACGACTTTGAAAGATAGATATATTGACGCAAATAACCATAAATATAGGATGAGCCCTAAAAGCACTTCGATCAGACTTTATGATTTTTTAATGAATTTGTAAAAAATTTTCGAACGCATCATCACTTGGTTTAACAATTTCTACTCGGATCACTTCATCCCTTAAGTGGAAATGGCTTTAGCACCAATAAACGGAAACAGGATTAAACGTAAAAATTTATTAAAAATAAGCTCTTTACCTCATTGTAGTGTTTAATTCTGGACACGTATATATATTACGAGTAAGTTGTCATTATTGGCAGTAAAAAAAAGATACTTGTGGTCTACTGCTGATGAGTTAATTGCTAAAATACATACCCAAAATTAAAAACTACTTGTAACAAAAGACTTAGTTTTAATTAACGTTTATAGATTTAACCACGATCTCCAATTTAATTAGAGAATTTAAATGATACATTTTTAAAAGTCTTGTTACTACGAGCATTTTTTGGTTTCAAATTTATTTAATTTATGAATAGTTACATATTAAAGCATTATTATTATAGACTAATCACATTCGTAATGAGGGTATAAAAATATTACAGAGCAGAACTAATTTTTGACCCTACAGAGAAAGATCTTTTATATGAGATGATTATGTATTGTAAATGAATGACACATGATAGCCTAGAAAAATATTTATATGGCAGGAAAAAATAAAAAAGTCAACCTTGTAAATACTAGGCCGATGGAATGTACCGAGCAGTTTCGGCTAGGAATTTAATTACAAAATAATATGTGATCGTCAAGTCTGGAGACGAAATTACAGTTAGCAGTTACTTCATAATTGCAATAAATATTGTTTGCACTTAATTAACCTTTAAATCTGAAAAGCAAATGTAAATACACTCTCGAATTAAATATTAATTATATATAAATAAATATTAATATATTCGACTACCAATTTCCACGTAGTAATAAAGTGATTGACCAAAATTATGTTAAACATTAAATGTTCTGAATTTCGGGAACAATTTAATTGCATTCACCTATAATATTAGGTGCGCAACTAAGTTCTCGCTGTTTTTTTTTTGATGAAAATGCAACTTCATTGTGAAAAAATGTTTACAAATGAATCATTCAAAATATTGCCCATCGCTAGCGACAACTTTTTCCCATCTTTCTGGCAGAGCTCGAATACCGTCACGGTAGAAGTGTTCGTCTTTTGAGGCTATCCACGAATCAAGCCATTTTGAGATGTCTTCATATGAGCGGAACTGCTGATTAGCCAGATCATGTGCCATCGAACGGAACAAGTAATAATCGTAACTCCTAATGCTAGAGCAAGCTCTTTCTTTCTTCTCATCGAACAATGCCTCCAATTCAGCGTCTTCGAAGGTTTTTGGTCTTCCATCACGCGAACGGTCGTCAACATCGAAATCATCGTCTTTGAAGAGACGGAACCAATCGCGGCACGTTGTTTCACTTAGAGCAGCATTTCTGTAAACTTTTTGGAGTTTTCGATGCGCTTCAGCCGCCGTTTTCTTCGAATGAAAGAAGAAAAGCAACACTTCCCGCAAACGACGATTATTTGGCACAAAATCAGATATTTTCACACAACCAAAAGTATATGACGCAAAAACAAAATCACTAATGTGTCAAAGCGGGTTGTTTACCATATGTCTAAGTTTGGTTCATGACGTTTTGGTTATGTCACAATCGACCAGCACTTACTACTGGAGCCATCTCTTGAAAACAGCGAGAACTTAGTTGGGCACCTAATATTTAAGATTTTGAAAGTTATTTGATATTTTAAGTTTTCTCATTTTGCAGTACATTAGCGAAAAAGCTTTTAGGCAAAATATTTCCTGGCCAGCGGATTTGGAAAAAAACCTTACTGAATGAAAACCAAGATCGTCAGAATTATTATCTCTTTTTATAATGATATTTAAAGACTGAAATTTATACAAGATAACCAAATAGCTTTGGAGTGTTATTTTTTACATTTAATCCGTTAATTTGCAAACATTTTTTATTGTAGCAAACTTTCAAAACGTTTAATCACTAAGGTTGATATTTAACCCCTTTCCACAGTAACTTTTGTAATTCTGTGTACTTGATCTACACCGCTCAGAACCAAGATGTACACAAGATGTACTTTCCATCAGTGTACATCTTGGTTCTGAGCGGTGTAGATCAAGTACGAAGTTTGTTTTTCGTACAGGTGTTTTTTCGCCGTGTTTTACCAGGTGCGACACTTTGAAATTGTCTGCTGATGATGACAACTTGGTTGTCGAAATACGTATACAGAATTACAAAAGTTAATGTGGAAAGGGCTTAAATATCAACCTTAGTGATTAAGTTAATCAACCACAGGCTCCATCAAATTCAACTTTCAAAACGTCATTAAACAAAACTACTAATCCAGGCTTGAAAACTAAGGAACTTAACAATAAGTTTTTAAAAAATGAATTTATTTATTTAACTTTTATTTTACAATTTATGGTTAAAATGACCTGAGCAGAAATTGTTAAAAAAGTAATCTTCTATAGAACAAAAATTAATTAAGAGCCACTACATCTGGGCGAATCGGAAATCACTTTTTATTTCAACTTACATCCAAGTCCAACATGAATAGGAATCTTTTCCGTCCTTGAATAGTTCAAGACGTCTTCTTTCAAAGTTCTGTACAATGTGAGTCTTGTTCCCGAGTAAATAACATGTCGACATATGATGGCAGAAAAGCCTTGATATAACTTATGGATACCTTCTTCAGTGGCTATTCCCCAAACAGTTTTTAACATACCACGTTTAGGTGCCTAAAAAATATAATATTAATAAATTTCAGTTTCAATATTTAAATAAACAAATATACACTATTAAATGTTCTATATTTTGCTACAACAAAAAAAATATATATATATATATATATATATATATATATATAGATGTAATATTAATATATGGAAAATATGTTAAAAATGATCGCATTATTAAGAAATTAAATGTGTAATATAAAAAGGACGAGATTATATTAACATTAATAGTTGATATCATGATATATTGAAATTTAATTTTATTCGAAAAATAAATTATAGTTATTAGAATATTTAAAATATATGTTATACATTATCATTTACATTAAATTGTAATTACAAATAATTTAATAGTAATGTAAAGTATGTATTTATAAAAAGTAATATCATGGCTTTGGAAAAAACAAAATAATAAAGGGACGCTAATATGGATTTATATGATCACCAGAATTCTTACTCCCATAAAAAAATTATAGTGTTTCGTAGAAAGCGTTTGGACATTTTGACAATTCCTTGTGCTTGTGAAGGATGCCTCAATAATAATACACTGTGTTGAAGTTCATGGCGCTAATGATCAAATCTTGATTCAAGCTGATTTCAGTGTCTTGCGTTATATAATAGTTAAATAGTTATGTATCAGTTTGGACGGTTCGTCATCTCATGTATTACCAGAGATAGAATCTACGTACCTTGAACGTTTTTCATGACCTGTCAACGTCAAAATGTTAGTCAAGGTTAACATTTTTATCATGGTGAAGTTCACGAACGAGCAACCTTTGGAAACTATTAAAAATTACTACTGCAATTCTGAGTCGGTGGTCGCAACTTTAAGAGCACTTACTCCAATGTTCGGTCGTAATAATCGTCCCACCAGGTAGGCTGTGCTTGCTATAACGAACAAATTCGAGTCAAAATGTTCCTGCGCCAGGAGACAACGCATCGGTCGAAGTGCCGAAACTACCGCAATCGTAAGTGCTTCAGTTCAAAATGAGCCAAATCAGTCGATTCCACACCGTTCACAGGAATTGGGAATCTCTCAAACCACATTGTGGCGAATTTTGCGTAAAGATCTTGGTTTACACCTTTACAAGATCAAATTAACTCAAGAACTGAAGTCTCTTGATCATTTGAGGAACCGAAATTTCTCCGATTGGATTCTGCTAAACTTTGAAGAAAATCCTGAATTTCATCGAAAAATCATTTTCAGCGATGAAGCTCATTTTTGGCTTAATGGCTGTGTCAATAAGCAAAATATGCGTTATTTAACACCAACAAAACCATATGTGCTTCAAGAGACTCCATTACAACCACAAAAAGTGATCGCATTGTGTGGATTTCATGCCGATGATGTATCATATTTTTTCGTCGATCAAAATCGCCATGGAGTTCGCTACCGTGCCATGTTGGAAGACTATTTTTGGGCAGAATTGGATGGACTTAACATCAGTGATATGTGGTCCCAACAAGATGGTGCCACATGCCACACAGCTGGTTAAACAATTGATCTATTGAAAAGGAATTTCGGTAAGCGTGTAATCTAGAGAAATGATTCGGTCGTGTGGCCACCTCACTCATGCGATTTAACGCCGTTGGATTTCTTTTTAAGGAATTACGGTAAGTCGCCAACGTTTAGGTTGATATGTGTGAAAGAGTGGTGGAAAATTGGCTCCAAAGAATCGATCACTGCAAACGTGCTCGCGGTGAACGAAATCAAATTCCATAGTTAAATGTAATAGAAGTACTGCATTCATTTATGTGTAAAATTTATTTTCTTTTTTATGGTACAGATACTTTCTTTGATTTCATAATTAATATAACCAATTCTCAAAATGATTTTATTATCCATATTTTGATAAAAAACTTGTTCTATATTTTAAATATTATTAAAAATCTCAATATTATTAATATTGAGATTTGGATTAAAAAAAGATATTGAAATGTTTAAAGTAAGCAAATATTTATTTATGTCGCTAAGAACCGCGTAAATAAATTTGTTATGAACACCCATATCAACTTTCGATGACCGAACGTCTAATATCTCAACGAATAAATGCTACAAACAAACCGCTAACCATAACGACGTTGTTTCTACTGTACATAAATACATAAGTACATACATACAGTTCGTCCAATAGATCTTTCAACACAGCCCATTATTTAATGTAACAATAATAATCAGACGTGGTTTCCGCTCACACCATATAATTTGCGTTTATAAAAATATTGTTTTGATCAACTACTGTTTATTTACTGCGTTAGTAAAATTCTGATGGAAGTGTGACATTTGTCGTTAATTGGCTTTGCTTATATTCAATATTTCTTTTCGTTTTATTTTATCAATTTTCCTTCTATGTGCATTGATTTATTTCATATGGATAAAAGCTACTATGTTGCGTGTTGAAAGATCCACTGGAGAACAGACATACCATACATGTTATAAGTATATAGAATTTTGAATATTACCGTAACAAGTTTGTAATCCAATTTATTAGCAACTTCACCTTGAATCTGTAAACGCGTCTTTGCCAAGTCGAATGGGGCAGCAACTACAATAAAAAATATACATATGTATGTATATAAAGATAGACACTATTCAATTGGCTACACTTCTTCCACGATATGCTACGTGTATATTTGAATTCTGTTTATTATATCGAAAGAGTTTACTGTAAAGTTTTGATTACTATCACCAGAGCACTCTAGCATCATTTGTAAGCAAGATGGCTGTTATACATCGATATTTTTGCAATCCCGATTGCATTCCCGATTGCGATAAAAGTGAGTGTGCGACTGCAGTGCAACGTGATTCATAAGTTAACATTGAACCTTCAACCAGGAAGGGTATTCGTTGTTGGTGTAAATAATTTCATGACACTGGCTCTCGAGGTAAAGGAAAAAGCCGGTACCGACGCGTATATTGGAGGAGAACATGGAGTACATCCGAGTGAATTTTGAGCGTTGCCCAATGAACCCGCAGAGCGAGTAGAGAACTTGGACTACCACAATCAATTGTTTGACATGCACTGAGGCGCTAGTCATAATCCGACTTATTACATTCTTAACCTCCGAAGAAGATAGAGAAGAACTTATTGAAACATCATTATAGGACAGCTAGAGTCCTTCTTAGAACTGTCCTTCGACGGATCATTCACTTGCGAAAGTAGCAGAATCAATATATATATATATATATATATATATATATATATATATATATGAAGAAGCGGACAAGGCTAAATTTTATCTACTGAACGTTACATAACATTTGTTCATCGCCTCAAGTTAACCAAAAAAACTAAATTAAAATAATCAATAGTAACGATACAGCAGTGTTATACGTTTTTATTAAGAATCAAAAAGCTTAAATAGAACACAGTAAAACACATGTTAAGAAACGGAAATGTCATAACAAAACTTGTAGTGACGATATAAAAAAGGGATGATTACACGAAGAGAGGAATGACTATTATTATCAGAGACAAGAATTCAGGTAACACATACCTGCAAAAAATACTTTTAAAAATTGTTTTAACTTTAGTAACTTGTTTTGCGTTTTTTAGTGTTATACCCAAAAACGAAAACCGTTTTTTTCTATCACGTGAGAGAACCCTATCTCTAACAAAAACCAGAAGTATTCTAGGAATAAAAAATACAAAAAATTATGGAATGTATATTTTATTTCACGTTTTATTAAAATCACAAGGAACCAAACATTTTTCATAAAAGCAACACAAAATTAGTAAAACTGAATGATCTTCTTGTTTAGTAGTCCTTATAGTATAGTTTTGGCTTCCCATCAAAACTCCGTTTTGTGCTTTTTCTGCTGTAGGATCGCTGATGATCAAACAGAGGTTTGACAGCTACTCAGTGTTGCCACCCGACCAAAGTAATATTTCATATTTCCCACGGCCAATCTAAGCCTAATTTTAATTAGTAAGATTAAACATTGTAATGCTTACTTACCTAAAATGCCTAGTTGTTGATAATTTCAAGTGTTGTTACTAAACTGTGCGTGATGGAAAATTTTGTTTATTTTTTCCGTAATCAGTTTACAAAAGACTATAAAAATCACTGATTATATTTTAAATAATTTTTCCATCGCAGACCTGTTATTTATTAATATCGCACATTCTATCGTGAACCTACCTATTAGCTTCAACCACTTCAAAAATCCCCCTATTTAATGTCATTTATCTAGTCCACATGATTTTCGTTGAGACACTTGAACTATTCTGGAATATTTAAATTGATTTTCTTGTTATTTTCGTTATTTTATTAGTTAATTAGATATATTTATTAAGTTCAAAGAAACTTCAATATATTAGAAAATTTCTAATATAATTCTGATTTGAATGAAAATATTTTAAATGATGAAATTAACATATACATAGTATATTAATAATACACTATTATTTACTTGTTATATAATTTCGTTGTACTGGAAAAAAATGGAGAGTGCTTGGTATAAGTACGTGTAAGTAATAGTACATATATGTACATGTACATATATTCCTTTTTTTACAACACCATTACTTACTTACATCTTTAAAATGTGGTGATATAACCTTGATAGATTCTAACCAATTAAATCTCAAATAACTACATAATACCAAATTTGATCATTATACTATTAAAAGCATTTCGCATTTGCCTAATTTAACCGTAATTAAGAAATTATGAGCCTACGCTTTCAAATAATTTTCGCCAATTTACAAATAATACATTAATTCCTATAAAATTTTAAGATTGTATTTTGCAAACTTTGTATGTATTGCATAATATTTAGCGTCACTATTTTTAACATAAAGTGTATATATATATAACTCATAAATATTTTAACGATATGTACTTGTGAATTTAAAATTAATGGAATATTTATTTTCGAAAAATATTCGTTTCCTTTATGAAAACTTAATTGTTACATTCAGCTAGCGCTTTGTAACTACATATATACAGGCTGTATATTAAATGAGTTATTCAAATGGAAAGATGAATAAGACGTTAACTAAAAGTTATTGTGTCGATCTATAAATAAATCTTGCCATTTCTTTTATAAATTTTAAAAACACGTTTCGTATTTACAAAATACGAAATTCCAAGAATACGGTATAAATGCTAAATAAAAACTAAGTTTTAGATACTATAAATAAGCGTCTTAAAAACCAAATATTTACGATTATATTCAGTAAGAATAAACTAAAGTACCTCAAAAAAGAGTAAGTTCAACATAAAAAATAATTACAAATTCTTTAGCTAATATCGCTCCATAATCCCCGTAATCTCTGTAATATCTCTGGGAGCTAATGAGGAACAAGCAAAGCTACTCCTTTAATTGGCTCCAAAATTCTCACTATCAAAATTAAAACCATAAACATATTTTTGTATACATAGGTAAATTTGATTGAGCCTGTAGTTGATTAACTTAATCACTTAAGGTTGATATATAACCCCTTTCCACATTAATTTTCGTATTCTATATTCGTACTTCCACAACTAAATTGTCATCATCAGCAGATAATTAAACAGTGTCGGACCTGGAAACCATGGCAAAAACCCGCATGAAAAGGGGTTATATATCAAACTTAAATGATTAAATCTATATACATGTAATCCATGTAAACATTTAATTTCAGTACCAATGGCTATTCAGTGGGCAAACTCTGTTCAACTACTCTCGACTAGTAACTAAATTGTATTAGATACTATCAGATTTAAGAAGACCAGTCACACATTGTCATGTACCTGTTTATTTTCATTACTAATTACTAAATTTTAATATAAAACTATATTACTGTATATTATTTCTTATGGTTCATGAACTGTAATCATTCATGTATTTGTATTTATTATTTATTCAAATTATCAATGACAAACAAGTAACAATTTATGTAGCTTTATATGCTTACACTACTTCGATAATATTGCGCTTATAAACAATTTATTTTAAACAAGTGTATTTATATACGATTATTATTTTTGAAATTGAGTTTTTAAGTAGTACTGTACAACTAGCGCTACAATAAAAAAGCGTATTTTTCTTGCTTGACAACAACATATATAAATGTTCTTTGATATTCACGACAAGTACGAAAACTAGTAAAATAATTTTTAAACAATATCATAATAAATACTTGATATGTAGTAACAAATTAACACTGCCAATTGTCAATTAACGAACGTAGTAGATACAAATGAACGTCTGTTTCATGTGTTTTAATTTTATAACACTATATACAACAGATTGTTTACTGTTTATAGTACACTATATAGTATGCATCACAAGTTTATTTCAATAGAATAGCAATTATTTTATTAACACTATATATATATATATATATATATATATATATATATATATATTACATTTTACAAAACTATGTTATTAATGTAACTGTTTAAAAGAAATATTTGTTTTCGTTACCTGCTTCAGCACAAACTGCAGAGCTAGCTCCAATGCCGTAAATTACATATTTTCTGTGTGTAAAAGGTACTTGGGATTTTTCCATTTTATTTCGTTCTTTCCTCGTTGAAAATGTATAACCTAAACAAGAACAAAAGTTTTAAAAGTAAAATTCGCAAAATTAATGACGCTTTAAAAGCTCGTTGACTATATTTTAGGATTGCACTACAAATGCATTTGCAGTATGTAAAAAACGGATCGTGACTGATATTATTGGAAAGTGTGAACTTTTCGAACTCGCGAATCGTTTAAAATTAAATTTATCAATGCGCGTTGTCCATAAAGATCAAAAAGGCTACGATGATAAAATACGAAGAGATATGTATATTTACTTGTCCGAGAAAATATAGTGTGTAAACATAAAAACAATTTAATATACAATACATTAGGTAATTTTGTTTAAAAATTACTTTCTTATGAAAGAAATGTATAAGTGTACATATAGAAAAGATAAAGAAAACAGAAAAGTGCAAAACTATCAAGTTAATATCGTTTAAATTTCAAACATAAAAAATTAATGTAAACATAATGTTTCGCTTTTAATTGGTTTTTAATCTGCACTAAATGCTTTACTTACAATAAAACTGTTTCAGCCCGGAGATCTCGGTTTGAATTAAATTTGATGAATTTGTAGATTCTAACGGCGGATGTACGACTGTTTCCACTTTTAAACCTTTCGAATGACTAGGAACCACTCACAATGTTCCAAAGAAAGTTAGGTTTTCCGTTTTACTCAAAAACTATTAAAGAAAAAATGTTGTACTACAAAACTTTGTAAAAAATCCAGCTTATCAATTATAAATCAAACTACACTATTTTATAAACCTTTCAACATACATAATACGGAAAATTTTGTTGCGAGTATGGAAGAACGTTATCGAGCAATAGTCGATAATAACGGCGACTGGATTATATATTAAGTAACCGTAATTTAGTAGTTTAGAAATATTTACGAATGATATAGAAATTCTTTATTTTTAAAAATATATATTGCTTCTTAGTTACAATTTATTCCAAAAAAGAGCTATAAGGTTTATACATTTAAAAAAAAATTTTGCTTCATCAAACAGTTAATAATATTCTTTAGAAAAGAATCAGAAATTCTTCTTCACACAAATCTTTTAATTAACTATAAGAGTAGATAAAATGGACAAAATTTATTTTTTAAAAGAGCCTTGTTCACGACATATATTATATAAGTATATGTGGTATATATTTTTCGTCTTCACTTGGTTATAATTAATATCTGGTTAGATAAAAAGTCTATAAGTGAACAATCATATAAATAGCATGGATTTATTAGTTTAAAAAATTCGCATTAACATCAAGAATTTTCAGTATCATCCATACAATACCCTACCTAAAAAAATAAAAGAAATCAATCCTTACATAAGAATTTCAGCTTCCAAAGTTCCAAGACTAATAAAATCAAAAACACATATTTTGCTGAAAATAAAATTTTTAAAGTTTTTTACTTATTTTAAGTAAATACTTTAACAATTCTTCATTAAGATATTATTTCTGTTTGCTTATGTAGTTTAAACTTATGATCGGTTGTGCGTATCTTACATTAAAGTATATTCTGATGAGTCGAAATGAGCAAAAATGTTATATAAACAAAAACACGGGTGCAAGGAATACATCGCATTATTAAATATATATGAGGATAGTTTGACAAGTAGTGAGAATGACACATAGGTGGCGCTCTAAATGGTAAAACAAATGCACTGTAATTTAGGTTGCCTATTTATATGTTTACATTCCGATATTTAGATAAATCAGTTGATTAGCTTATTTTTGACAGCTGATTGAAAAAGAAGCAACACGTCGTTTTGTTAAAATGGAAAAAGCAGAGTATCGTGCGGTGATTAAATACTTCGTAATTAAGGGTATGAAAGCTACCGTAATAAACGATGAGTTACGGGAAACATTAGGTGAATCTGCTCCATCATCCGCCACAATAAGTAGATGGGTAAATGAATTTAAACGTGGTAGAACAAGCTGTGTTGATGAAGCGCGCTCTGGAGCACCCAAAATCGTGACTTCTAAGGAAATGATTATAAAAATCCATAATATTATTACGCAAGATCAACGACTTAAAGTGAGAGAGATAGCAGACATAGTAAACATTTCAACAGAACGCGTACACCACATTTCAACGAAAGAATTGGGCCTTTCCAAGCTCTCAGCAAGATGGGTGCCGCAATTGCTTACGACTGATCAAATTTCACTCGTTTGCGCATTTCCAATGAGTGTTTGGACCTTTATAAGCGGAATCCGGTTGATTTTTGTAGGCGATTTGTTACTTGCGATGAAACTTGGATACACTACAGTACACCCGAAACTAAATAACAGTCGAAACAATGGTTAGAACGTGGTTCTGCACCTCCAAAGAAAGCGAAAACCACTTTATCGGCAAACAAGGTGATGGCATCGATTTTTTGGTATTCAAAGAGCATTTTGCTCATTGATTACCTTCAGAAAGGTGCCACAATAAACGGACAATATTATACAGAACTTCTACAAAAATTAAATGTTGAGATTCGTGCTAAACGGTCAGGAATGGCAAAGAAACAGATTCTGTTTCACCAAGGCAACGCTCGCTCGCATACCAGCACAGTTGCGATGTCCAAAATCCACGAGTTGCGTTTAAAATTAGTACCGCATACGCCTTATTCGCCGGATCTAGCCGCCTCCGACTTCCACTTTTTTCCAAAATTTTCGTCTAACGACGAGCTTATCATCTTCGTAAATGAGTATTTTGCAAGCCTTGCGGAATCGCATTTTAGAGATGGCATAAGGGTATTGGAGCACCGTTGGAATAAATGTATTGCTCTTTTAGGAGAATATCATGCCTTGGTGAAACAGATTCTGTTTCACCACGGCAACGCTCGCTCGCATACCAGCACAGTTGCGATGTCCAAAATCCACGAGTTGCGTTTCCAATTAGTACCGCATACGCCTTATTCGCCGGATCTAGCCGCCTCCGACTTCCACTTTTTTCCAAAATTTTCGTCTAACGACGAGCTTATCATCTTCGTAAATGAGTATTTAGCAAGCCTTGCGGAATCGCATTTTAGAGATGGCATAAGGGTATTGGAGCACCGTTGGAATAAATGTATTGCTCTTTTAGGAGAATATATTGAAAAATAAATTATTTTGTATTTAAAAAATTCGTTTTTCTTTTCCATTCTCACTACTTGTCAAACTACCCTCGTATATATACACCAGGCAAACAAGGTGATGGCATCGATTTTTTGGTATTCAAAGGGCATTTTGCTCATTGATTACCTTCAGAAAGGTGCCACAATAAACGGACAATATTATACAGAACTTCTACAAAAATTAAATGTTGAGATTCGTGCTAAACGGCCAGGAATGGCAAAGAAAAAGATTCTGTTTCACCAAGGCAACGCTCGCTCGCATACCAGCACAGTTGCGATGTTCAAAATCCACGAGTTGCATTTCCAATTAGTACCGCATACGCCTTATTCGCCTGATGCAACCCCTTCCGACTTCCACCTTTTTCCAAAATTGAAAACGGCACTAAGTGGAAAAAAATTTTCATCTGACGACGAGCTTATCATCTTCGTAAATGAGTATTTTGCAAGCCTTCTGTAATCGCATTTTAGAGATGGCATAAGGGCATTGGAGCACCGTTGGAATAAATGTATTGCACTTTTAGGAGAATATATTGAAAAGTAAAAATTATTTTGTATTTAAAAAATTCGTTTTTCTTTTCCATTCTCACTACTTGTCAAACTACCCTCGTACAGTAACTCGACAATTGAATTAGAGGTACCTTCTGATATTGGCATTTTTTCGAATTTATCAAAAATAAAAGGAAGGCAGGCGCATATTACCAGTACAAAATGTTCATTTATGCTTTATAGAAATCATTCTTTGAATTTAATGACTGCACTGATTTTATTTGGTATACTTGAAATATAAGTTCTTACAATATCTTGCAAGTTTTGCTTTCTCTTGGATTCAGGGTTGAGCGCATAAACTTTTTCAACATTCTCAATACATTTTCGGGGATTTAGATTGGTCGAGTTTCCGGTCCATGGTTCGGTGCCATTCGCGGTTATGCATGACCAGATCATGACTGATATTAGGTGTTTAATTTTTTTCTGTACAGCTTCATCACTGCAACGTTCCTTGGGTCTTCGTCTAACGAAATTAACACTTTCCACTGAAAATGACCTGTTGCAAAGACAATGTAATTTGAAAAAATGAAATTTATTAAAAAATTGATATTTTCGGGAAATGATTTACTAAAGACACAATTTTTACTTATTTTTCCTAAAAGTAGATTCTCTTTGAAAACTAAAATCTTTTACAATCGAAAATTTGAAGTACATTTAAATACAAAGAAATTTCTCGATACGTAAAGGTGGCTTTAATTCAATTGTCAGGTGGTCTATCTCGGTACCTTGATTTAATATACCATGGTAATTCCGTTAAATGTAATGTTTGCAATGGTTTACGAGGGACGGAATTGCCAACAGTACGTGGAATCTTCGAAACACGGAAAAAATTTTAAAAATTGAATTATCATTTTACATTTGACGAAACTGCAACGGTATACTACCGTTGTATATATTTCATAATTTTATGTATCCTTTGGAACCCATATTTTTGTTTAAGTTACGAATTTGCTTACTTATGTATGGTTTGTTGAACCAGCCACACACACTCTAAAAGCGACTTGAATGAACTAAAACACAATTGCGTAAAATAGCTTTAAATAAAATCATCCTGCCCGACCCCAGTCAAACTCATATCGCTAACAAAACTTATCATCTCTACTGATAAGAAGTTTTTAATATATGATTCTATCCACTTATAGTCTAGAATTTGTTTTTTATTAAGAATTTAATTAGAGATCATATTTTCAACATTCAACATTTGCTACATCAGCACCGAATCTAGGAATTATTTTGTATGGGGCAAAGAATTTTTGGCATGCCAAACATGCTTAAACCAATTTTCTTTTATAAAACGTGTTGATTGGAATGAATAACGATGGAAAGAAAAATAAAGCAGTTTTTTGATTTAATGGTAAAAATTACAAAAGTCATGAACGTCGATATAAGAAAATATTGAAAATTTAATTTTTGATCCGTTATGAACACCAACATTACCATATATAGTTAATATTCATTCCTAAGATTTCGGTATTACATACATGAGTTTCTTTAAATATTTTCATAATTTTAAAATTATATATTTATAGGTAAATGACATAAAATAACTGCAATTAATAATACTACTGCAGATGTAAGATAAAGACAAATCATAGTTCTTTTGTATATAATAAAACTATATGTGCAAAAAAAATAAAAATAACAAAACCATATTTTTGTGAGTGAATTAAGCAAACAAGGTCTGGTGTTGTATTTTTATCTGTTTGTATATATCATATAACTTTCAATTGATAAAATATATCGTTTTGAGCGTTGCTCTCTTAACAAATGATGGACTGCAAAACAAACAAATACACTTTCTTACATAATATATAAAGTTGTAGATACTTCATGAATTTTTTCTGTAATCTTTTCGATAATTATACAGTGCATTGAAAAAATTTCTGTGATTTCTTTACAAACACATAAATAAGGTTAGTTAGTTACAGGTGTTCGAAAAATATGCATTTAAACCATAATGCCTTCCTTTTCATTTAAATTTTTCAGTCTAGCTTATTATAAATTACTGGCTTATTATGCCAAGGGGTTTCGAGATCAAACCCCACGGCGCATTGGACAAGTAAGTTTTTCGTTTAAATCAATGCTGTAATAGAATAACTGATGCTAAGCTAACGTCCTCTGTAATCAGCGTTAAACCGTTGTGAAATATTAATGCATAGATTATTATTATTAATATTATTTTATCGTATATTTCTTGCACTCTCTCAACCTAACGCCGGGAAACGTTTCACTCAACCCAAATTTCTATGGGTTTGAGCTTGGACTGTACGCGACTGATACTGCGGTTTATTATGTATCATAAAATAGTAAATTAATTTACGATGCTTTGTATACCCAAAAAAAGGCATGATATTATAATGTAATAATCCCGCCCTATACAAATAATAATAATAGGTTGGTACTGGCGTCAATGACCTATTTTGATTGTTTCCCTGTGTAGTAATGCAATTACTATTATTATCATGTAGTAAAAAAATCTTCAATAAAACTGAAAACATTGTTTGTACTAAAATATGCAGTTCGACAATTAAATAACATGACTGCTTTTGTTATAAGAAAAGAGAAACAGCACAATAAGTATCCAAACTTCCGCTATAACCTGGCGACATTGCACCACTGTACGCTATATATACAAAGGGTACTAGGAAAGTTTTGCAATACAGCTTTGTTTATTTAATTTTTTCAAAGTAATTTTCTCTACACTCAATACACCTCTCCATCCTCCGAAACAAATCTTTAAACCAGTTCTGCCAAGTTTCACTTGGGAGTAAACCACACTCGTTGCCACAAGCCCGCACAAGGTCCTCATCACCGGAAAGCCGCCTCCCTTTAGCTTCATTTTCACATGCGGGAACAGTGCAAAGTCGTAGGGAGCAAGATCTGGACTGTAGAGAGGGTGATCGAGAAGTTTCAATCCTGTCGTGATCAAATATTCGGTGCAGGCTTTGGCGGGGTGAGCTGGAGCATTATCGTGATGGAGGAACCAGGTGTCCAATCTTGACTTTGGCCGCAGGTTTGTCATAGATCCAATGACTTTAGGCAGGGACTGTTCAGTATATCACTTAGCTGTGTCTGTCTTGTATGTGTCCAAAACGACGCGTTCCACAATTCCACTCGATTTGAAAAATACAGCTATCATTTTCTTCTTTACAGATCGGGATTTTCTGACAACTATGGGTGTTCTCATCATTAAAGACCCAAACTTTGTTTTGAGCTTTGGTCGGCACATCGTAATAGTACAGCCAAGTCTCGTCACCTGTCACGATGTTGTTCACATACCGATATTGTCCCTTATTAAACTTTTTTAGCATCTCCCGGCACCAAGTCACACGTCGTGTCATCTGCTCTTTAGTCAGTCGATGCGGAACCCAGAAAGAACAAAGTTTCTTCACGTGCAAATGATCATGCAGAATCGAACGAATTGCTGGTGCATTTAGGCCTGAAGTACCCTCTATCTGTTGGTAGGTCACTCGCCTGTCCTCGCCAAGCATTTTCCTCACAATAGTAACGTTTTCCTCCGTAACTGACGTTCGTGGCCTTCCCGGCCTCTCAGCATCCGCCACAGTTAAATTTCAGCTTTGGAATTCTCTATACCACTTGAATATCGTTGTGCGATGTGGACAAACATCACCTAGTGCAAAAGTCATTTCTTCGAAGCATTTTCCTATGTTTAAACCACGCACGAAATTATAAAGCAAAACTGCCCTTCTCTCATTTCGTGACCACGATGCCATCGCAAGCACTTTACACTCTCACTACTAATGAATAACTGAGCCCATCGACATGGCGCGGCGGCTACTATGCACGTATGAACATGTCTCAACATGCAGCAACAAGCAGCTTCCTACGATTCATTGTTGTGTCATATTGCTAAACTTTCCAAGTACCCTTTGTACTTGAACTAGGATGCTATTTTGTGTAATAGGAGACAAATGTGCGGCCGAAACTATGCAATTAAGCGACAAATGGGTGAGAATAATTATTTATCTTGTGAATAGATATTTAGGAGGTATGAGTGATTTATAAATGATATGGTAACAACTGAAAATGAAGTAAGACCTAGGCGTCTATTTCCACTGCGTAAGGAAAACCTCATCCCAAGTGAGTTATACACATATAAGAGTAAGTCAGGAAACGATTCATCACATCTTAGTGGAAGATTTGGCAAGAAAAAGATCAAAAACATAATCGTGTTCAATGTGCAAGAGACGTCCTTCAAACTACCCGAAGAAAAAAACATTTCATGAATTTCATTTTTGGAGTGAACGTGTTTTTCCTATGATTTCATAACTAAAAAGTTTTTTCCTTAGATATTGACTGTGACTTCTTCTCCTGTGACAATATTAGTGTACTTTTATGGCGATAAGGGAATTAGTCGTTATGGATTTTTTCCTAATAGACAGATCGTTATTGGAAATTTTTATTTGAATGTTTTGGTATCCCTATTGAAGACTATTCGCTACATGTGGTCTTAGTTCACCAGGCAGTCGTTTTCTGAATTTTATGCTCAAAAGCAAGTGTATGTCCTAATAAATCATTCACCCTATTTACCATATTTGTCCTTCTAGAGACAATTTTCTTTTTTTGAAACCGAAACCGAACAAACTGTTCCAGTTGTTGCTCGATCGTATCGCTTGTTGTTGTTGTTTAAATTGGAGGTAACTATTACAGTTATTGATTCCTATTACAGTTATAATATTACATATATCAAGAGTAGCGGCCATCTTGTAGTAGATAAAGATATCTTCTGCTATACTGCTATTATTCTTGTTTGAAACTAAGTCTATTTATACAATTGATATTGTCAACAGATTTCTCAATTTTTATAAAGGAATACTATATATACTAATTTGCGAAGCAGATTCCTTTATTTAGAAATGAATAGAGTTGCAATGAAATAGATTTGTAACAATAGGTTTTCTTCTAAAGAAATTCATGCCAAATTGTCGATATGTTAGGTGAACATTCCAAATGAGTATTTTAATTCAAAACTGGTCAAGAGATTTTAAATTAAAAAGAGAATCTTGTAAGTAATAACCAAATTCAATTGTAGTCGAAGAATATATTATATACTAGAAACATATGGCTTTCAGTGGGTATCATTGAAAGAATTTTACACCATGAATTATTCTGCTTCTTAAGTGCTTGGTATTTTAAAAGGCAATCAAAAAGACATCAGGTGTCGCTAAAGCAAATTTGGCGATAGTTAAGACAGAAAAGTTTTTGGAAAGATTTATAACAACGGACGAAACCTAAACGCATTATTTTAATCCAGAGTCAGCAGCATAAAATATAAAATGGTGGTATAAAGTCTCATTGCCTTCGCAAAACCATAGCAACATTTTTTTCGAATTTTGGAGGGCTTCTTAAGTACAATCAATGCAATACTACTTTATAATTTTTGCATATTAAAAGCTATAGTATGTTCGAGTGGTTTATTTTGTTTTACAAAATCTACTATATTTTCTTAAAATTATATTGTTTGATATTGTAGTGTTACTTTTGTATAAATAATGATTTTGTGCCGTAATTGCCGATGTTCTGATTTTGACTTCGAATACATATTTAAATCATTATTTTTTATTTATAGTATAAATATAATTCCAAATAAAAGGAAAGTCAAAACTAATGCCAAAAAAATATTCAGTCTCAAAATGAAAGTTAAAATACTATGTATACTGTTGGCAGACTGGAAAAAGCTCTTACTTATATCATGAATAGTAAACCAACATTAAGAGCAGCAACAGAAAGTATCAAATTTTGTACGTTGAATATAAAGGACTTCATTGTTCAGTTAACAATCTACCAACTGTATTTAGTAAGGTCAATAAAAGTCAGATTGTAGGAGGAATATTAACCGCAACAAAATGGGAATATTTTTTGATAATTACTGATTTACAAATTATTAATAACTTTTAGGCGAAAGGG
Organism: Dermolepida albohirtum; assembly: GCA_031893035.1. NCBI lineage: Eukaryota > Metazoa > Arthropoda > Insecta > Coleoptera > Scarabaeidae > Dermolepida > Dermolepida albohirtum. The sequence goes on along the minus strand of JAVIWB010003531.1, from coordinate 160,018 downwards.
TATAATTTAAAAAATGCTTCATGAATAACATACCTGGTACCGAGTGAATGCGTGCTTTCATGGCACGACACCAGGAAACATTTGATCGAAAACATTAAATAACAGAGGGCTCTAGTATCGAAAGCACTTTGCAAATCTTAAGAAAACCTGAGATGTTCTTGCTACTGATTGTTTTGCATTAAATTTAAAGCTAATACAAATTATACGAAGTCGGACAACGAACTTTTTTTTTTCATAATTACTTAGCTGAAAATCACTTGACACTTTGTTAACTGGCACGTTATCTGATTCCTTTAAAAATAACTGCCAGCTCATTAGTTGCGAAGGTCAAGGCCGAAACTTTCCCGACCACGAATATATAATCACTGCTGTAAACAAATCATTGTTTCCTAAAAGCATTTCCACATGGTGTAATACGATAATAGGTACGTGACTGGAATGCATTTCCAAAAATCATGGATACGAATTTTATCCATTTTAAACATCGATAAATTTTTTTCGATCACAATTCCTATCAGGTTGTTGTAAAATAAGCATTTAGTGATTGAAATCTAATGCTAGTTATGTTACCAACCTAGTATATTCAAGGGTTGTAGTCATAACCAGACCTGTTCTGCTTCAAATCCTAAGTCTTTCGAGGCCTTCGATCTACTATTAATTGTACTGCATTTTATTTCCTGTTGCATATTTTTCTATCGCGTACACATACTTAAACTACCAATTCATCTTCGAACCTATTCTTTGAGTTCTATACTAAATGATTGTTTCTTTTCTTCAAAACTTTAGCAATTTCAGCATTCCACGTTCGCTTGGGTCGTTATTTATTTCTGTGCAATTCCCGTACATGTCTTTTACTTGATTTTTGTTATTCATTCGATACAGATATCCAAATCATTCAAACCGATTTCACAACGAATTTTGTCCCCATTTTTTGTTTTCGTATCATTATTTCCACCTATCTCTTTTCTTCCTAAAAATGAGTTGCTTAGGTCCACAGATCAGATTTAATTATTCCTTACTTTTAGAAATTGTACAATGAGCAATGTTTTACGACATACGAAGTGAGACATGCTTTGGATTATCATTCTACAGGATAAAAATATATAGTCTATTATATATACAATTCCATACCAAAAGTATATTGATATATTTCATTTTATGCATTATGGCCATTATAAAATATAGATTTCATGTTCCATTACTCATCACAACTTCAGAAAAACATTGAACCACAGGCATGAAAACTCGTATCACCATTCATATCAAATTAGTTTATCTTGGGCTCCCCCAAAAGACAACGTCTTGCCAAAACAGCAGTTTACATATTATTTCGTTAATTGAAAGCACTACAATTGACTTTCAAAAGTTTTTCGTCAACAAACTCCAGTATTATATTCAGCTCTATACAAGACACAGCGAATTAAATTGAGAGTTGTTTTAGATATGTTTGTATCTCTTACTTTTAGGAATACTCGCTTTGAGTTTTACTTTAACTTATCTTAAAAAAATCTTTCATCATAATTAATCAAAATTTCTTTTCTGTAGTAATTCTATTTCATTTGTAAAATTCTATCACATTGGAACATATTTATTATCTTTGAAATAAAAGCAGAAACTTATTGCAATATTGCTATTTATGGGAATTTTTATTGATTAAACACAATTTATATGATAAAGAAAATATATTAGGAAATATAAACTATAATTTTGTATATTTAAATAATTATTTGGTATAAGTAAATCCATGTATCTGGCAACACAGCACACGCATTGTATATAATAAAAGGCTATTAATTTTCCATATGTGGTAAATTTTGTACATAATAAACTTTTTTGAGGATGTAAAGTAGACAAAATCAAATTAAAAATAAATATATACGAATTTATAACATATATAGCGATGAAAATATTTATTTAGTTTTTAATGTATTTATCTGTCAGTGCTAAAAGAGTAGGGATAAGAAAACGTCATGCGTGTCTAAAAAATAGTACCTTGAAATATCACTTGTATTGTGTTAATTCTTAATCGATTTGCGACGCGTTATTTTTTTGTGAAATTGTATTTCATGTCTGCAGGTGAAAATCTTTTCGTCAGGAAACGTTTTATAGAAAAAAAATTAGAATACCGTTCCGAAAAAAAGATAAGATATTCCTACGCCTGACTGTCCTAAAATTTCAATGGTGTATTGTGGGAGTGTTCGGAAAGATCTACGAAAATAAGTTCGTGATATACCCCAGAGAAAAAAAAAAAACACCAAATATCGCCACAAAATCGGATTATTACTGTAACGTGATGTGTTTTAAGTGCTGTGAATCAACTACGTTAAATCGTTATTGTTAGTGATTGTGAACTTTTTACCTGAAGAAAAAAATTGTTGACGTCTTTTATTTAGTTAAATAAAATAAAAACTATACGAAGTGATAAATAATAATAACAATAATGGAGGCTGTAGCGAAACACGAATTCAATGCAACAGCTGATGATGAGCTTAGTTTTAAAAGATACCAAGTCTTAAAAGTAAGATTTATATGAATGTAATTTCTTCTACAGATTGACGTTTCTCTTAAAAATTTTTACAGGTATTGAATATGGAAGATGATATGAATTGGTATAGAGCAGAATTAGATGGCAGAGAAGGCTTAATACCTAGTAATTATATAGAACTAAAAAATCACAAGTAAGTTGCAAACACTTAGTAAATAAATATTAATCTAAATATTAAATCAATCTGTTCCAGTTGGTATTATGGTAAAATCACTAGAGCTGATGCTGAAAAATTATTAAACACAAAGCATGATGGGGCCTTTTTAATACGTATTAGTGAATCATCACCAGGAGATTTCTCATTATCAGTCAAGTTAGTAGTTCAATTTTACATAATACAATAGGTATTACGAGTAATTTTTTAGATGCTCAGATGGAGTTCAACATTTCAAAGTGTTAAGAGATGCACAAGGTAAATTCTTCCTGTGGGTGGTAAAATTTAATTCCTTGAATGAATTAGTGGAATATCATCGTACTGCGTCTGTTTCACGGTCACAAGATGTTAAATTAAAAGATATGGTAGTTGCTGAGGAGGTAATTACATTATTATTTTATATATATTATTTATTGTATAATTACCAGCTGTAATTAATTTTGAGTAGTTTTATAACTTAATTAGTAAGAACAAAGTGGGTTATTCATTGAAAGATTAATTGGTTGTGAAACGTTATATTAATTTATACATAACAGTAAAATATAACAAATGAGATTTGTTGTAAATGGTTTTGATATTTATGGTTACACTTCCATTATGTGCTTTTTAGATTTTCTTGAAATATTCATTTAAAAGATTTAAAAATAAAATAAATGCAAATTTTTATGCTTTGTGGATGAAATTAATTGTGTTACAGAAATTTTCAATTTTGTAACGATTAAATTTAAAGTACTAAATAAATTTTCAATTTTATTTATACAATGAAATATAGACCTAATACAAAAAAACCTGCACCAAAATGAGATTGTTTACAAAATTTTAATTAAGAACATCAATTATTTTGTAGTGAGTAATACAATTAATTATTTTTTTATAATTTGAAGTATTGTGTACTTTTTAAAAATGTAATAATTACATTCTTGCCTTTTGAAACTTTTTGTGATTACTAATCTTTAATACATTGTTTAAGAGCTAGATATAAAATGCATATCTTCAATATAATACGTATTTTATATTGAAAATCTTGTATATATTATAAAATCAATTTCATTTTGAGATTAATATGAACAGAAATTGTGTATTTATTAGATAAAAAATATATAAATTAAAATTAATACTCTGCTAGTATTTTAAAATATATTCATGAACTATTATTATAATCAACATGATTTTGTTTTCTTCACAAAATTTAAATGTTTAATAATGTATTTATATCACAAACAAATTTTTGCCAAGGCATAATTCTGTATTGCTAAAAGTCGATTTTACCATCCAAATTTGTGTACGTAAATATTCCATTGGGCTCAAGTTTAGGTATTGATTTGATCAAAGCAAAACGTAAATAATTTCAATGATAAAAATTATTAAATAAGTATAGATAATATATTTGCAGCTGTATGAACAGGGAAATGTTGATTATTTTAACAACCGCAGTTAAAAGTCCCTAATATTTTGTCAATTCTTGACATCAACTTTCCCCTCCCTTTCCATAAAACGATCCGACATAATTATTTGTTTATATTAAAAATGTTTGAATATTTTTTGTTCTGGAAACTAATGTATATGAATGAATTTCTGGAGAAAAAAATCAAAACTACTTCATACTTAGTTGCCATTTTAATATATTAGTACAGAAAACAAAATTTTAATTTAGTTGGCTTCTAAGAAGTTAAGTAGAATATTAGTTATCAACACAAGGTATCCTTCAGGAACATGATAAGTCTTACATATGCAAATAGTTAAGAGCATACATAAGTTTAGCAGCTGCCTGCTTATACTGACGGATATTTTAGTTGATATACAGTTTAAAGTCACCCAAGTCATATTTGCTGAAGAATTACCAGTTACCAGTGATCAAGTGTCATTCGTTTATTAGCATTAAGGCGTTAATGTACAATAAAATTTAAATGATTGTTTATAATATGATAGAATTTCTTTAATTTATTTCCTAATTATTTAGTTGTTCACCGAGTTGTATAACTTATTAATCAAAAACATGTCTTTGCATTGTATTAGTTGATTTAAAATTGTCGACCAAAACTAAATAATGGACTAAAAACAGTCAACATATTTCGTAGTTTCTGAGGCTAAAAATGCCGTTACGAACATATAATTTATTTATCCAAATCTTTTAGGTAAATTATAACAGACAAAATTTATTCTCGTGTTCTTTAATCAGAAAAGAAACGAAAGTTGCGTAGTATTTGATTGTCGAATTGAAGTCCAATTGTTCGTGCAAACTAAAAGCATTTACGAATGAAGAAAATAGAGCCACAAAACCACGATAAACGGTCGCTGATTAAAGTTGAAAGTGATAATAGGGGTCACAGGTATCTCTTATAATCATACATAATATATTTTTTTCTATTTTTAATTGATAATGAAGTCATTATGGAAAATAAAACAGTATCGAAACAACGTCCTTTCATTTTTCAACGTTGACTTTATTGAACAAAAGAATATATATTTTATTAACTGTCACTTAATACTTAATACATTTAACCACATTTAAAGAAAATAAAAATAATATTAATGTAAACTGAAAATAATCCGCGTATAGTCGTCGTTCTATTTCAAACCGTTGTGTGACAATGTGACCAACTACTTCATATAAAAATAAAATTTTGAACTTTTAAATAGAAAAAATAATATAAATAAACTCTTATTATTATAAGGCTTTGTCCCTTGCGGCAGGTTTTCTAAACTTGTGCATCAGAATAACGGATTATGAAATTATATCGACATTTTGATGCTATATTTGGCATATAAGACAAAAATAATTTCGGACTATTAGTAATTAGTATTTAGATGTATTAAAAAATGATCGTCTTTATTGTTCTACAGTAGCCAAAGCACTTAACAATAAATCAGCTAGGGAAATGACAGACGATTCTACAACTTGGAAAAATCATGTCAACATTTTTCAAATTTGAATATATTTATTGTATTGTCATTTAAAAAATATGCATCAAATCCTTTAAAATTAATAGCTGTTCAAGTGCTCAAATATTAAAATATGCATATCAACTATCCTCATAGCAATATTTCAGTTATTTTAAAAATATTCTTTTAATTTTGTATTTTAAAAAATCATTTTCTTTAATGCAGGAAAATTTTATTATCTTGTAAATTATTATATAATATTATTATTTAGTGTGTACGATTCGTTTTGTATCATATGATGCCACACTTGGACTTTGTCAACATCTCATATACACGTTGCTATAAATATGACAATATGAAAACTTATTACTTTTACAGAATTTATATACCTCAAAGCTGTAAGCTAGAGCCAATTGCAGAATATTCACTTCACTAAAAAGAAAACAGCACTTTATTAGCGGTGAAACACGAAACATGCACTTGATAATTCTTTTTTTGAAATAAAAATAACTGTTTGGCACTAACTGCAGAACATTACGAAATAGCGAAGATGTGTTTTGACGTACACAATGTAAAATTCTAATGAATGTAAACGTTCAAAGTTACGCAAATTCCTCATGCCGTAGAGTATTGTTGACAGTTTAACCTTTAACATACTGTAACAATTGCTTAAATTTCAATATTTTAGCTATAATTAGCTCGCAAAAGTGTGATTGAATCACTTTCAAAACCAATTTATCACAAAGGCTTAATTAAAAGTACACAAGATCAATTTTACTGACTTCAAATAAAAGACAATTTATATATATGTACTATTCTATAATACAGTTTGTATGTTAATAATAAACGCAACTTGTTGCCTTATAGTAAGCAAAAGAGTTGGTCCCAGTATTAAATCTTGAGGAACACCGCATATTAATTGATTTATTATTTATTTAAATTTAAATCCATCGTTTCTTTAATATTATTTAACTATTTAAATAAAAATAAAAACACCACAGACCATTGTTATGTTTCCTTATTCAATTAAATTAAATTATTAAGAAAACAGCAAAATGGTATGCAATTTAGGTTTCTAATTTTCTGTCTTTCTTTTCTTTTGCTAGATGTGAAAAATATTTAATCAGAAAGAAAGTTATCAAGAACTTAAAACACCAGAGCTTTAGATGAACATTTTGAAGATTTTAGTCATTATCACATAAAGAGAATTCGGTCAACAAATTCAAGTTTTTTCTCGTTCCAGATATTTCTTGATCTCTCATTATAGATGCATTACTGATTTTACATTTTTATTGGCAAAAAAAAATAACGTAAAATTTAGCTTATTGCCTTACTTAAGACTATTAAAAGACCAAACAACTTTAAGGAATGTAAATATATATATGTACTCCGACAACTAAGTAACATTATCGTTACTTGTTACAGAGAATGATAAATTGGTTGTCTAACTACGTACATATTTTATTTTTTTTTTATTTAATCCTAAGTCCTACCCTGCGGTGTCGGACTACGTACATATATAAAATGTTTTATAAATTTCAACAATAATGGTTTATAATATTTTAGTAGTGGTTTAAAAATAGTTTTTGTTACTGAAAATGTTAAAATCATTCAATTCGTATCAAAATATTGCTACTGTATATAATCATTCGCTGTTGCTAGAATAGCATGCTGTAATATATCGATGGTCCAATGTGACGATCTTAAAACCCAGGAAGACTAAATAGAAATTTAAAATTCCGGTTAGGTAAAGTTATAATGTTTCAAGAGGGAATTTAGTAGGAATAAGAATTTTGTAACATTCGCCATAACGATTCAAAGAGAAATATTTTAGTGCCACGATTCATTTCAAAGTCAACATAAATTTCTTTAAATCGGAGGTGAATTATTTATAGAGTCGTACTAAAGAAAGATGCAATTTTTAATACACATTTTTTTTATTTAATATTTCATGCAACAGTTTTGTTGTAAATAGAAAACTACATTTGAATTTTTTAATTCGCGCTCTCGTCTTAAAAATCTTAGTATAGATTTAACAGTACCTAACATGGATTACAGGCGATACATAACAAAAATACATTAATGTTTAATATACTAATTAATTAAATTATTAAGGCGAATATGCATAGTGCATATGTACACTATTTTATTTTTAAAGTAGAAAAACTGTTAAAAAGAGTTTTTCGTTACATATGAAATATTTTTATACCATTTATTTGTAAATGCTGAAGCCATGTTTACCGTGACTGTTACGCATCAAGGCTTTCAAACAATGCGTTAACATTAAGATTTGTTTTAAGTTGTAAAAAATGTCAAAGAAACCCACGAAATGTTAAAATCAATGTATGGCGATAATATGGTGACTCTGAATCACAAGTGAGCGATTTAAAAGCGGAAATAAGTCGGTTGAAAACGAGGAACAGTAGGAACGTCTTTAGATTTCAAAAACAGACAAAATCGTGCAAAAAGTGACAAAAATACCTTGGTTTCTTCGTGGATTCGTGGATCAGGACTTAATAAAGAAGAAAGCCATCTATCTATTTTTCTGCTCTGTTTCTCCGTACATAATCTCATATTTTATACCGCAACGTTTATAAGACTATGTACGGAGAAAGAGACCAGAAAAATGGAACAATGGCTTCCTCCTTCATCACATCCTGGTCCACGACTTTTTGACCGAAAAAGAGATTCCTGTCTCCACATCCTCCGGCTCTCTAGCTCTTCCCAAAAATAAGAATCCTGCTAAAAGGAAAACGTTTTGACACAATTCCCGATATCGAGAGGTCTACAACTGAGCAGCTGAAGGCCCTTCTAAAAGAAGCTTTCCAGAAATGCTGCAAATCATGGAATTAACGTTGGAATAAGTGCATCGTTAGCCGAGGAGAGTACTTTGTAGGAGATTAATTCAAATTTGATGTAAGCTTATAACTTTGTAATAAAATTATTCACCATATTTTATTATCACACCTCATATAGTGACTTTCAAAGCAAGATCGTTAGTATTCTTTAATTACTATTATGAACACTGCATTATATATCGTACTGAAATATTAATAGAAGCTAAAAACAAGAAAATAGAAAATCGATCTATGTTTGCTATTCTTGTATACGAATATTCGGTTATTAAATTGGAAATGCTTTAATCTATTTTTAAGAATATGATACGATTAAAAACTAAACTATAAATATACATACAGCTGCGAGCAAATGTTGTATAGGCACCCCAAAAAAACAGACGTTTCACAAAGCAAATAGTATGAGGGTTATCGGGAAAGTGCGTGTAACCGTCAATAACAGTATTTCAAGGAGAAACTCCTAGAAAATATACTTTAGGTGGATATGTAAGGCGAAATTTCGAATTTTTTGCATTTAGTAGTATATTATAAGTATGTATGTACAGAATAAAAGATCGTTTCTCAACTTCAAAAATTATTTGAGAGTGCGATTTTGTGTGCATACGTGTACATTGCCAAGAAAGCTACAATTATCTGCGGCTGTACAAAGTCAGATAATTTTATTTATAAAATTACGAAGGCAGCGTTCGCATTGTGCAGTGCAAAATACAATTAACGGTTACCAAACGACTGGTGGGTATCATAATTTACCTAAAAGATCTACTAAAACAAAATCTGCTAAACTACATATTCAAATTACTGTGCATACAGTTAGAAGGCGGTTAATTGCAACGAATTTACGTGCCCAAAAACCGCGTCGCAAGTCTTTGCTCACCAAACTGCACTATAAGCAGTACCTTACGTGGGCAAAAAAATATCGACACCCGAATATGGATGACTAGACCCAAGTAATTTGGTCTAATGAATCTAATATTGACGTAAGTACTTAAAAATTTCCCATAATCCTTGTAATATGCATAACAGAACTCAGAGTCGTTGTTTTTTCACCGAAATGAAAACTAAAAAATCTAAAGCTCTTCGTTTATTCAACGCAGATGTAAAGTCGTCCTGGAGCCAATTACGTTCGCCGGAGGTCAAGGGAAGCATTTCTAAATGAATTTATTTCACCCAATGTTAAACACTGTGGTGGAAGTATCATGATTTGGGGGGTGTATGACTGCACAGGGTGAGTTAATTTGCGTGAGGGGCGAATGAATAAGGAACGCTATATCGACACGTTGGAAGAGGTTCTTGAAGCATCTATTGTACAACTGTACGATATCGATTCAGGATTATTACTTTCAACAGGGCAACACTTCTTGTCACAAAACGCAACATGTAATTAGATGGTTTAATAAGAAGCGTTTGGAGATTGACTCCCCTCCCCCCCACTCCCCTGACCTTTCACCCCTGCCATAACATTTGCTTACAGCTGTATATAAGATAGAGAATCAAGTAGTTAAGAGTGATGTAGCCATAGATTAGTTAATACATTTTTATTTAGTAACAAATCTAATTTTTAAAAAACAGAGCATATATGTTGCCTTATCCTAATAGAAAGTAACCGAACAATCTCATATTGGCACATTTACAACAATTTTAAAATTTATATGTGTTTTATTTTTATAGATTTACACAATTCCTGTATAGTTTTGAATGCTATAGTAAAAATACTAGCTTTATTAAAGAATCAATTAGAAATTATGTTACTGCAATTTGTAATTTCAAGTATATTTAAGTAGTATACAATGTACGGTAATCTCATTTGATGTCTTTTAGACATTATGAAGGCACAAAATTACTAATTTTAAGGTTCATTACATTTGTTGCTCAGATGCTTTTATTCTACTACTATATTTACAAGCAAATTTATTTGTTTATGCGTTCCTAACGATCTAGATCAAAAATTTATAGTTCAATTGGTATTAAATACGAGAATATAATCCCAGTCATTAGAATTTGTAATTTTTTATACTGCTATAAGCAGAAAAGTATTCTATTTTATGTAAATCACATTCCATTAAAAGGAGTACAAGTTGTGTTCAATGTGACGTGAAAAATGAAATACAATTTTTATTGTTATCAACAGGTATTTCCTTGATATACTATGAATTTACCTGAACTCAATTTCAGATTTTTATTTAGTTTAACCGCAATTTGCAGTCGTCATTTTAAGTGGCCCACCGATATTTAAAATATACAAAAAGCACAACTATCCAGAGCGCAGAAATTTTAATGTAGACAAAATATGTGAATGATAATTTGAATTCACAGAATATAACAAGTAATATTGCAACGAATATTATCTATATTTCAAAGAGCTATGGAAAATAAACAACAAACATATTTTAAACTGTACATTCTATTTTAAGAATAAATGTTTTTACGAGCTCAATGAGAAGGGAAGCAGATAATGAACGTATATCGGAGCAAAATTTTTATTCACTTAATAAAATTCAGTAATAACAAAAATACATTTTTAACTTTTTTTTAAGCAATCTAGAGAAATTAAGTGCAATATATTTAATAATTTTTGTAACTATTGATACTTAATATGTTTAACAAATGTATATATCGGGTCGTTCGGTAAGTAATTGCGTTATTTTTGGTTCAAATCAAAGGGGATTTTTTTTAGTGCTTAAATATTTGATTATATTATGTATTCTCCATTTGCCTCTAACACTTTTTGCCATCTCTCTGTGAGCAGCATAATTCCCCTCTCAAAAAATTTCTGGGCCTTACTAGCAAAAAACTGATTTAACGTATTTTTAACGTCCTCATTTGAAGTGAAAATTATCCCGTCTAGAAAATTTTGTAATGGCCGCACCTTGCACCTTCAAAGGTGCAAGGTCCAGAGAATATGGTGGATGCGGCAATTGATTCCAATTCAGCTGTAGAAGCTTTTGGCGAGTTGTCAAACTTGTATGAAGCCTCGCATTGTCCTGGTGGAATACCACCCCTTTTCTATTGATCAATTCCGGCCTCTTCTGTTGAAGTGCATCATTCAAATTACCCAATTGTTGACAGTACACTTCAGTATTGATTGTTGTGTTGTCCGGTAAAAGCTCAAAGTAAACGATTCCCTTATAATCTCACCAAACAGACAGCATTGCCTTTTTCGGATAAATATCGACTTTTGATGTGCTTCGAGCCCATTCATCTTTGCTCTTTTTTTTTCTCATGCTCTTTTACGCTTTACATTGTTGTATACAACCCATTTCTCATCCCCAGTAACAATTCGTTTCAAAAATGGGTCATTTTCTTAACGTCTGAGAAGCATATCGCAGACGTCAATAGGGCGGAGCAAATTTCTTTCTGTAAGAATATGAGGAACCCATATGTCCAGCTTTGAAATTAATCCTAGGCGTTTGATTTGATCATGGACGGTCGAATTTGACAAATTTAATTTCTTTGCGAGGTCACGTGTTGTTATTCGTTGATTTGCATCAATCAAAGCTTTTACTTTATCCTCATCAGCTTCGACTGGCCTTCCAGAACGCGGTGCATTTTCAAGATCGAAATTTCCGGAACGAAATTTTTTAAACCAATTTTGGCACTTGCGTTCTGAAAGCACATCTTCTCCATACACAGCACATAACTTTTCCCTCGCTTGAACACCATTTTTACCTTTTCGATAATAATAAAGTAAAATATGCCGAAAATGCTGCTTTTGATTTTCCATATCTGAAAGGGCACCACACAAAAACTATTAGTCGGAATTTAAAAAACTTATTCACAAATAATCTTTACTTCGTTAGCTATTAAAATATGTAATAAAAATTGGCTTCAGTATGAAGTTGGGTATAAAAAATACAAGACAGTCATCTATTGGGGAAAAAACGCAATTACCTTGCGAACAATCCGATAGTTTAGTTATCAATATAGATTCAAAAATAAAATTTTACAGAAAATGATACTGAAAATCACGCTTTTGTATAAGGGTACCGAAAATATTACTACATAAAAAAGAAATTAGAGAACCAATTGTTACTATGGTATTTCGTATATTTGGACTTAAATTTAGAATGACAGAAAAATTCTAACTAGGACATTTGTTATTGAAAATGTTAATAAGAAACGTAATGTTTTACTTTGCAATAGAGATTGAAATTATTTACAGTTCTGGACACCTCAAGTAATTTATAACAATTATGGTATAACCCTTGCAGACATTCTCGTTACCTTATTTATATACAAATTTTACCTAACGGCATATTTTTTGTGGTCGTTGTATATTTTATAAATTCTTAGGGGTCCTGGTTCTCGATATTATATTTAATTCAAGCATATTTATAATAACTGATATTAGGTTCGATGATATTTTATATCATGTTTTGTTGTGTTCATTCACAAGTTCTAGATTAAAATAAAAATCTCTATGACCTACTTTAAACCCGTGGCTTGACGCGTCTAGTAAAAATTTACAACTGTTGATTCAAGAAGTATCTAGTACTACTCGAAATAAGCCAATGACGACTATCTGATTCATATTTGACAAAAACAATTTCTCTTTTGGCGTCATTAATTTATTTCAGGTTTTCCTTTTTTCAACATATATAATAAATATAAAGTATTAAGTTGCAATTCCTTAAAGAGATAAATTACATATTAAAGTAAGTTAAAATTAAAATAGATTAGAAATTTATTAATCTTAACTGTATATTATATATGTATATATCTTTCAATTGAAATATTTTTCTATATATAAAGTATGGGAATTTCTTTTGGGATGAATTAAGTAATTCCAAAATTATAAATATTTCACAAAAACACTGAAATAGATAAGCTAATATATCTAGTAGCACTGAACTTTATATATTTTACGCGCTTGTGACGATACAAGTTTTTGAGTTATTACGTCATATAAATTTTTAGTGATATTTTTATGTTTGTTTTGGATAAAACTTAAAGGCCTCTTAAAAAAAAAAAAACCGAACTTTATATCTTTATTTTTAACAGTTTCTAAGATTTTTACCAACATAAAGGGGGTTTCAAATTTCGCGTTTTTTTTAAAGAATAAATAAAACATAATTTGCATTCACTTTCACAAACTTTTTATTGGTAATTGAAGTATCAGTTATGACATTTATATGCGAAAAACAATAATTGCCAAATGGCCTCCTCTTGCTGCTCCACAGACGTCCATTCTTTTGTTAAAATTTTCGATGACATAATTGAGGCTCTATCTCACCAATGACACGAATAATTTCATCTTCCAAAGCAGAAATTGATTGTGGATTGTTTTTATAAACCTGACTTTTCACATAATCCCAAAGAAAATAGTCGATGTCAAATCACTTGATCTTGGTGGCCAATTAACATCACCGTTTCTTGAGATTACACGTCCAGGAAATTTTTCTCTCAATAAATCAATTGATTCGTGTGCAAAGTGAGGTGTAGCGCCATCCTGTTGAAACCACATATCTTCTAGATCAACATTCATTAATTCAGGCCACAAAAATTCGGTTATCATCCGACGATATCGATCAGCATTGGCAGTTACAGCTTCACCAGTAGCATTTTCAAAGAAGTAAGGTCCAATTATACCACCTAACCATAATGCACATCAAACAGTAACTCGTTTAGGATGCATAGGTTTCTCATGAATAATACGTGGATTTTCCTCACACCAGATACGACAATTTTGTTTATTAACATAGCCACCAAGTTCAAAATGTGTCTCATCGGAAACATTATTTTTTGAGAAAAATCAGCTGGTTGTTCATTGATTAAATTGACAAATGAACGACGTTTTAAATGATTTCATGGCTTCAGTTCTTGTGTTATTTGAACCTTATATGCCTTCAGAGCTAAATCCTTGTGTAAAATACGCGATGTTATTGATCCATTAAGTCCAAGTTGTTGTGAACGTCGTCTAATGGACATTTCAGAATCTTCAACAACACTTTCACGAACCAAACCAATATTTTCTTGTGACGACCACTACGACTGTATTTTTCACTTTTTTAATCTTCCACGGAACCGGTCTCTTGAAATTTTTGAATAATTCGACCAACAGTGCTTTCAGATGAATGATTATGTAAACCATAAAATACACGTAATTTTCTAAAAACTCTTTTTACAGACGCGTTGTTGTACCGTGTACGAAGCCATTTTTGTAAATGTCATGCATCACACTTTGGAAATGCCCACATACCCAAATAAATTCAGTGCGCCATCTATATTTTATTTATTCTTAAAAAAAACGCGCAATTTGAAACACCCTTTAATTAAAAGAAAATGATTAAAATACTGTTAAATGACTAATCCTGGCAAGAGTTTCTAATTGATTACTAAAATATTGCAATGCACCTCCATTATGCCTGAAAGTTTTACATACTACGAGGGTTATTTTTTAATGCACATTAACCCATCCGTTCTTAAACATTCTTTCGAACTCTACTATTACTCATAACACAAATCTGATGGCGAATTTTCGCTGCTGTCAAGTTTTTTGCACTCAAGAATCTAATTTCAGATCGTATTTCACAGTCGACTGGCGATTCAATTTTCTTATACATTATAAACTTCTGCAGCTCAGCTCACAAACTTCAATACGCTCAGGAGTTAACAGAGGGTATTCCAGATCGTCGAAACTAATTTTGCGAGCATGTTGAGTCTTTAGAGAACACATTTTTTCTGACGAGCCTACAATTATTGTAAACGGAGATGTTAATCCTCAAATTCTCCACTGGCAACACAACGATCACACCAAGTGTCCACATAAGGTCAACGTTTGAGCAGACGTAGTCAATGATCGCGATCGCACCTATCTTTTTAGACAACCTTACAGGGCAAAGATACTTAAACTTTTCAAAGATGAGCTTGGTTACAACTTGAATATTATGGCTGGAAACAGTTGTTTAAAAATCTTGATTTGCTTGATTATCGATTCTTCGAGATATTGTTCAAATACTGATGGCGATTTTAGCCTCCGAATTATTTTAATGTAAGAAGGTCACTATCGTTATCTGCATTGGACATCTAAAGCCAATTTTCGCACTTTTACCTTTCTGTAAGTGGAAAAAACTCGACGGCTTTGCAAATCAAAAGGTCGAAGTGTAGCATATTTTCTATATAAAGCCTTTGAAGGGTGTATCATTTACAAATCTCGAAGATTTTTTTGTCTTGCGAATTGACTCTTACGAATTCGTCGATGTCCTCAGTATTATCGATAGAAAATGTACAAATGTCCAAACAATAAAATCACTTGGTCCAGCAGAAATTACTCACTGGGTGCTTCCACAAGAAGTTTTAATTTGTTCGGCTGTTATCATACCAAGAGTCAACGCTTGTGCCGGAATAATTAACAATGTCTTTTATCGGTTCTTTAAAAATCCTAGAACTTCTCGGACCACATATTATTCCACAATTATTCTATTTGAATATTGATAACACGTAGTTTGAAATGCATGGAGCTTCGCCGCATTTTATGAAACCCGCTACACGTTATTTAAACAAAATATTTTCAGTTTACTGGAAAGTACATGGTTCACTATCTTGGAAATTTAGTCACTCGACTTATTCACACACGTTGGGATTATTCTTAATCTAAAATTTCTAACAATGTTATAATAAATAATATAATATAGAGGAAAGCGTATCTGTAATGAATTAAATTTCGATTCCTGAAGAAATGTTGGTCGAACATTTTTAATCGTTTTGCATATTGTAATCAAATAAATAGTTCGCTTGTGAGATGCGATTAATAATAGGTAAATGGTACTTAACCTAAGCTAAAAAAATTACTGTATGTTAAATTCATATTAATCACTCACTATCAAAGTAATAAACAATCAAACAAAAATATCACACTTTAAACTAAATACTTCAAACTAAACTACAGTCTTGGCTCAAGTAATAAATAAATTTCACAGGTTCGTCGATATAAAATAGCAAGAAATAAGTAATTGCCAGTTAATACCTATTTCAAATCGGTGTATTTGGTAAAATAATATGAATTTTATATTTTCTGTTAATGATCTTTTGAAAACGTCATTTTAAAGGGATGCGGGTTTATTAGATATTAAATTGACAATATGAAATGTAACGTTTTTATAGTTTTTTTTTGTTTATATTAAATCTAATATATACATACTAATGCTAAAAGAACTCATATGCTGCCTCTACATTAAATGTGTGTTAAATTGGTTTCTTCGCTATCATAAATTCAAGAAGTTCATAAAATTAAGAATTAGCGAATATGCAACTTTTTGAAAAACACACTGTAATGAGAAACTAAATACGCAGTTACAATGTGTGTCATAATTCTAATAGGTATCATTCTGAAGGGAATCAAAATGAAAAACCAAGTATAGTAAAAAAAACGGTGGGGACAATCTAATTTAAAAATGATAGTTTTGATTGTATAGTGGGCTCAATAAACATTTGTGAAATTGTGTAAGAAATTAGGCATGCATCGTGTTTCTGTTTATGTTCTCCAAAAATAATCAGTTATTAACTACAGTTGACTTCTGGCAAAGAATTCCATTTTGTATTGACAAAGTGTGTTTCACACGAGTTAACATTTTCAAGTTATTGTAACCTACACTACTGTCATTTTTTGCCAAGTTTGGCCAAATAACAAAAATTTAAAAAATCAAAAAATTAAAGGTAACCAATACTAAAGAAATAAATTTATTACTCTAAAAAATAACTATCAAAATCTAACCGAAAATTTTTTTCTACTATTTATTATTAATAAAATTCGTAAAAATATTGTTTTCGTCAAACAGTCCACTACTTGAACAATTCGCGCCATCCTTTCGATTTTTTTTGTGTGTCACCTGGGATGTTCCATTCTTCTTTGAGAATATTCCAGAACTGTTCCTTAGAAGTAGCACCCACAGTTTGGACTCTTATATCAAGCTCATCCCACAGTAACTCAAGATCTTTGAGATCTGGACTCTGAGATGACCATGTATAAATTGATTCGCTTGATTTTACTTATTCAGATACTGTTTGTATATGCAGTCTGTATGCTTTAGTCGTTATCGTGCATAAAAGTACAATTCTCGGCGACTATTCGCAGCCCGGAAGGAATGTCATGGAAATCTTTAATGTGGTGTAACGTTCGTGTTCCAGAGTAAGAAAAGCAACCCCAAATTGTAACTGAGCCGCCAGCATCTTTTATTCTTGATACAATACATTCGGGAAGTATTCTCACATTAGCGGAACATCTGACAAACACTCCTGCTTTAACCAAACACTTTCAATATTGATTCCTCAGTACATTAAACATTTTCCCACTGTTCTGCCGTTCAATGACGATATTCTTGGGCCCACTAGCATTTATAATCGATTATCTCGGCGTAGCAATAGTTTATGAGCGCCTCGCAACTGTTTAAATTTCCTTCCATCAGCCGGCATTTCATCGTGGCAAGTGGTGTATTTTACTATCAATACGCCTAAATTTACATTTTCACCGATTTTGCTGCCACCATAACCTTCTTCATTTAAAGTTATTATGCTGAAACATTTAGCAACACCTATTGATTTACCACGGAGCATTTCGAACACTGTTATTCACTTACTGTGCCACCATAATAATATTTAAACAGAAACTAAAACCGCATTAAAATTTTCTAAGTAATTAAGCCGGGTAGGGACGAGCCGGGCCGTTAAAAGCGAGAGAGGATGCAAGACAAATATAAATATTATTATCATTGAATGCGATAATACTTGTTAAATTAAGATATTATAAAACTCTTTTCTTTGGCCAAACTTTCGAGAACGGTAACGTATATATTCTACAAATTATCTTGCATGTATACATCTGAATTTTCTGTTAACGTTAGTCATGAATACAATACAACACAACACGACAAAACATCTAATACCTGGTGCTCAAAGGCTTTCTGTTTATTAGAAAGTATGTTTTGTATGGGTTGCCAATTATATAATACATTAGTATGTACATTTAAAATATCAAAATTTTCAAATCTAATGTAAAGGAATACCTACAATCACTGAAATGTATTAGTATTAATGACATTTTGTTGTTTAAGTAATTTACTTTATATATTATTTTTTATGTATTGATGTATTTCTAGTCTGTACACCTTAGTGTATTATACTTTTTAGAAATAAATTATTATTAGTATTCCAAATTACGCTCAATTAACGCCGCGATAGCGCAATGAGCACTTAACTTCAGATAATTATCTAGAGGAGGCGCGGTTCGAACCATTATGGGGACGGTTCATTTTTTAAAATGGGTTCTCGTTTCGAAGCTGGTTGGTACTTCTCCCTGTATCCTTTAGTATTCAGGAAGAATAATCAACACTACTTACGGCGAGGAGGGGTCAGTAAGAAAGCTATGGAAGCCTTTACACACAGTCAAGTACTCACATTGTGTCCGTCGTGACCAGTCAAAGAGACTTACGAACGTTGTAATTTCGAATAATTACCATTAGATGTGAAAAAAAGTAAAAAACAAAAAAAAAACATGAAAACCTTAGTTTTCTTAATTTTAATTTAAAATTTTAATTTAATTTGCTTTAACGAAGCGAGATCTTCCCATATGCAAATTACTTCTACTATCATTTTGAATAAGCTGTATAGTTATTCTTCAGTAACTTTATACATAGGGCACTACAACAGTTTTGCAATATTTTCCAACCGGTTATGCACATTGTGACAAGCCTATATTGTAGTTTTGTGTTAGTTGTTTCAAAAGCTCTACCAGTATAAACATCTAGTTATTTGTTCTTGGTCAAAAACGGAATAGAAAGCAATTTTGCACTACGACTTTATCAATGGATTGAATGTTGATTGGAGGGAATGGCTCCTGTGCTAAAAATGATTGCTCATATAGTATTCGATGGTATAAGGAGTTCCAGGGAGGAAATTTTGACTTGGCAGATGTTCCATGTCGTCCGTTAGCAGAGAACATTGATGTTAGAAAGATAATCGAGTCATAGGGATGCAATTAAATAAACTTGAGTTACAAGAATGTCTTAGCATTCGTACACTAACAATATTTCTGCACGAACATCTTCTAATGAGGACAGTGTGTTTTTCGTTTTGGTAATATAATGTCTTAGCTGACCAATAAATGCCTTCTCATCCCTTAACAGCTTAATTCCAATTATAGTAAGCTTTGGTAGACTATGAGTTATTATTACGTCCAAGATCTTTGTCTATGAGCATTCGCTTTAACGGAAGAGGAAAATTATGAAACACCTTCCTGAGCAGCAGGTCAGTGGACTAAAACCCGCGACCCCGACATGATAAACCTGTGACTTACCATTGAGCTACCAGCCGGAAGATGAAGGCAAGAAGAAAATGATAGTCGTCTTTTTTGTCGTGTCAGCAGTAGTGGAGCGCGTGATGCGACAAACACCAAAGACGCGGTCACCTCAAAAACATTCGTCTTCGTCTAAGATCAAACCGTGACAACGCTTCTACCCTTCGCCCCAATGTCTGTACTGTGCATTTAATAAGAACCTTACAGCTCAGATTTTACACCATGTGGCATTGGATGACGAGTATGCTTAGCTTTCAATAGGAACGTGGAAGAGTTAGTTTGTTATTGTTTTACAAGATTGTGAAAATTAAAATTCTATTGTAAAATTTTTATAGTTCGCTTTGTATTAGTTAACACTTAATATTATGCGAAATAAGTACCGTACCGTCTGCTTTGTGAAACGAAATTGCACTTTGTTGAAATTCTAACATTATTATTGTTTATGAGATACTTGACTATTGACATTTTTTTTTCAAATCGTGAGGGGCATACTTTATTCGGCTAGAAAATATTTCCAATTGGATATTATTGGAGTGGCAGTATTAGCGATTTAAGTTTGATGCCAACTTAATGTCTTTTTGCAATATATTGTTTTAATTATTTTATTCTATATGTAATCTTTTGTAGGTGTACGTGAGACCACATAAAGTTACAAGGTTCGTAATATATATGTATTTCTGGGCCATAAAAACTATTGATAATTGGCAAAATGCTAAGAGAAAGAAAATAAAACATTAAACGGCATGTTCGTCACTATACGTACACACTGAGTATTGTAGCACAATATTTACTATTATTTTTGTTCTATGCTGCAACATTAACCTACTTGGGATACTTATAGATATGTGTGCCGTTTTCATTTTGTGTGTTTACTATAAAGTTTCCGCTGCTATTTTGTTCTTACTTATTATTTTATTATATAACGGTAATTTAATCTATATTAACGTTGGCCAGCATTCTAATACATCTATTTTATTTTTTAAATGCTTCGTTTTGTTATTGTAAATTGTAGAGAAGAAATTGATGAAATTGAAGAATTACGTGAATGTACATATACACTACTCTTCATAGATGTTTGAAAGAATGTTACGAATGTATTTTTACAAGATTAAGTAATTTAATCTATTACAAACTTAATGTTGATCTTGCATATAAAAAATCTTAACAAAATCATACGGGACGGTTTATTCACCTAGTTTTGTAATTCTTCATAATTAACTTGTACAGAAGTCATTATAACTTTTAACAATACATTTCTGTACAAAATTTGTGGAAACTTAATATATTTTTCCAAAAATGTACATTTTTATTAGTAATCAAAGCTATATGACACCTAATTAAAGACGGTAATTTCGATGGAGCCTGTGATTGATTCACTTGATATATAACCCCTTGCCACATCAATGTTCGTATTCTGTATACGTATTTCGACAACTAAGTTGTCATCATCAGCAGATAATTAAAAAGTGGCGAAAAATACCCGTGCGTATTTTTCGCTGTAGTTTTCCAGGTGCGTTCGTTATATATTTTTCTAAACATGTTTTATACCAAAAACCTGATCAAACATTCATTGCTTCTTATAGCTTCTTGACATCTAGAAAGCATGGATCTGGCGAGTTATTCACAACATTCAGATGCTGTTTTTACATCTTTCGTGTCCATAAATCGTATAAATTCTTGTTTTCTGTTGTAGTCTGCATTTTACGTCGTAGCATACATTACATGTCCATAACCTATGTATGTACACAAGCTTGCAAATTGGACTTCCAAAACTCAAAGCTATAATGCGATAAAAGCTACTCAATACCCTTAACGATGCATTTGAATCGTTGTTATGTTGTCAAATCCACACAACCGACAAACATTTATCAATGTTTGATATAAAATGTTAATGCAAAAATTCCTGTCCGTAATTTCAGAAATTTTATACAGGAGTGATAAAATACCTATATTTCTCATAGAGGTAGTTTAGTTAGTAATTTATTTCCCGTTTCAAGAATTACACGACTTGATGTTAGTTGATAGTCTAATCAATCATTATGTGTTAAAGAATAACTTTCTTGATAGTAAAAATGTCTTCTTTACCTTTAAATTCAAAAGTATCATGTTTTCTTTAAGATTTATAAAACATCATATTACACAATTAAACAACTTGTAGCTATGATTTTGTAAGTCCTGATATCACGAATTATTTTATTTATTTAAAGCATTGATTAACGATCTCTAACTTATTTCTCGGGGTACATACACGAGCCGTTCTAAAGTAATCCATGCCTTAATTCCAGCATGTCAGCATTTGCCTTAAACGAGAAGGGAAATCGCGAGAAAGCTTCCCGGACATCGAATTTGATCCCGAAACCTTAGCGTCATAAAGTAACTTATTGTTGAGCTATTATTCGACTATTATACTATATAGGCAACGATAGATAAGTTAGACGCAGAAAACTATATGTATTCAATGAAGTTAAAAAAGCTCTTGTAGTAGTATCGATTTTAAATAAAACAGCAACAATTTATTTTGAAATCAAAGAAATGCAATACCAAGTAAGTATGATGTGTATTTAATAATCTAGATTTTGTTTTCCCTTGAAAAGTTTAAATGTCTCCAGTAGTATGAGAAAAACTGTGGAGTATTAAGCCTTTATTGTCAAGCCTTGAATACATGAGTAATACATAGTCTATCGCAGAGAAAACGGAACTTTTTTAAAATAGTAATTCTTAGTGGCGCCATCTATTTAAAAAAATATGAGTCGGTAAGATAGATCATTCAGCAATGTTATGTCAAAATATCACATTTTCATCATTAAAGTAGAGAAATTTCACGTAAAGTAATAGTGTGTATTTGGCATTGGTTCGAAAAATGAATTTTGAACAAAAAGCAAATATCCAGTTCTGTTTTAAACTCTGTGAATCGTTTACTGAAACGTTTAAGGTGATGAAATAAGTGTATGGTGATGCGTGTCTATCACGTACGAGTGTGTATGAGTGGTATAAACGATTTAAAAACGGTCGTACGGACATAAATGACGACGAATATTTTAGTGCAAAAGAATCTGCGTTTACGGAAAGTAAAATCGAACTTGTGCGTGAATTTATCAGAAATGAAAATTGCGATACATGGGAATAGAATTAAATATTTCCAAAGATTCAATTCATCGCATTTTGACACAGCATTTGGGACTGAGAAAGATTTGTGCAAATTTTGTACCCCACAAACTATCTAACTGATCAAAAATTCCTTCGAATTCAATATAGACTTGATTAAAGACTCAAAAAAGAATGAAAACTTCAGGTACTCTATTGTAACTGGCGATGAGACGTGATGTTTCCAATATGATCCAACGACCAGAGCTCTAAATGAAGAAAGACTAAGAAAAATCTTTTGGAGAAGTCAAAAGTGAAGACAATGTTCATTTGTTTTTGTAATTTGACAGGCATAGTGCACAAAGAGTTTGCACCAACTAGCCAAACAGTCATTGCTGTATATCAGGTATGGGCAACCTTTGACATGCTGTGGGCCAAACTTTAATGTGTAAATACATTCGCGGGCCGCGTTTAAAAGTAGTGTTCGTAGTAAGTAGCGTAATATTTTTTTTTAATTGGGTATTTCAAAATGACTCACGGGCCGGATCAAATCTTACAGCGGGCCGATTGTTGCCCACATATGCTGCATATTATCTTGGTGTTATGAAGCGTCGTTTGGCGCGTATTCGTAGTGTGCCCTCTCAATATTGTGAAAATGGTAGCTGGCGTTTGTTACATGACAATGCGCCATCTCATCGTTCGACGCTTATCACTGATTTTCGTACTACAATTGACATTTTAACCATCAACCATTATCGTATTCACCGCATTTGCCCCCCTGCCCCATTAGAAAGGCGTCGACAGAAATCTTGACGGACAACTCTAAAGATGAACTTAATAATTCATTCGACATATTAATTGACCGTGCAAAACGTTGTATTGAAGCCGAAATAAATGAATTTTACCAAAATAGTAAGCTTTTGTTTTTATTTTAGAAAAGTTCCGTTTTCTCTGAGACAGATTGTGTATTGTACGCACAAGATGTCGTATCTTCCAACTTAATTGCTTTCGCTAATTTTGTACACATTACTTTTATCATTGAACTTTGTTATAGGCCATTTTTTTAGAAATGGTTTGGTGACGCATCAAATTAATTGTAAAGCTAAACTAATACTGTCAATGTTATACAATTGCACAATATTAACAGACACTAGTAATATTATTGATCCTCTTCGTGTTGGTCGTCCGTTGATCTGCAGTACGTCCAAAACTGGGATAAACGTTCACGTAAAAATCACTCAAAATCCATTGCCGAAGATAAGATCTTGCCCTGTGAACTGAACATTGCACCTTCCCACATTATTGGAGTAAGTTTAAACAGAAGGAACAAATACTACTTTTAACACCAGTTTCGAAAACCATGAGAATAAAAAGAAATTCTCAAATCGTTAGCGCAAAAAAGGACAATAAAAATAACTTAGTATTTTCTTATACATTTAGATGATATGATTCTAATAAGGCTAATAGTAATTACGTGGGCGGATTAATAATTAGTGAGCCTAGACAAGAGAACGCGAATTTTTTGGCAAAAAATTTTTTATTTTTCAACATCTTTTTTTTGTAAGTCATTATATTTACTCCACCGGTATACAAGTTTTTTCATTTCTTCAAAAAAGTAAGTTTCATCAAACTGTTCGAAATATACGTTAATTTCAGTGATTATTTACACATTCGCCCCAAATCTCTTGCCGCCGAGTCAAGTTTTTTTTTTTTAATTAAGGAAAAGCGGGGCCAAAATTGATATATAAGATGGACGTGGAAGCAGCTCGAAATGTAGTTTACGAATTTTTGTAATTGAAGCAGGGGAAGTGTGAACACGTACATTATTTTGAAAAAAAGCTCTCGTTTCTTCTTTCTTGTAAGTAGTACTTTGGCGTTGTATTATATCTAAATCATGCATTGTATTTGCCTGTTATAGTTTTATCTTTTTTAAGATAATCGATAAGAAGAATCCCACTGCCGTTACAAAAGACAGACATAACCTTTTCGACGAGGGTACGGTCTTTACCTTCCTCAAAGCACTTAGCCAGCCGCCGATTGTTTCATTTCTGGTGTATCTAAGTTTCATAAGCCGTTATTATTCGGTGCCACAAGTTTTCGGATCATACGCCAAATTGAGGGCTGAAATGCATTCTCATTCGTGTTTGTTCATAGTCGACAACTGCGTACCTACTTTCCATATAATTTCTTCATATTCAATTTATTATGTAAAATTGAAACCACTGATTCATATGAAATGTGTAGAGCCTCTACTACTTCAAATAATTCTATTCGACGGTCATCTATATATACTTTTTAATAATTTTCGTAGAATAAACGTCTTTTGGGCGTCCACTGCGTCCGTTCTTATATACTGGTCCTGTCAGGTTTAAACTCTGATGTCCGTCGTTTTCTGGTTGGAATTGAGGTAGATTGGTTCTCGAAATTAGATTCCAGAAGCGCGATTACCAATTTGAATTGAATAATATAGTGGTGCAGCTACGGTTTCATCAACCGTAACAAGTCTTAGCAAAAATCAATTTGTTTCTTGTTAATCAACTTCAAATTATTACAAAGTTCGTGGCACCCACCTTGCTGACAGTTTGTACATGGCCAATTCTATGTATAGGGTGTCTTGTACGCATTCAGTCGATATGCACATGACCTTTGGTAATTCAAAACAATATCATTAATTTTAGTATTTGATGATCTTAATCGTATATAATTTTCAGTGCTCGTATAATTACTAAAAGAGGCTAAAAAACATCGATGATTTACCAGATCCTAGTTAACACGAACAACAACGAACAACCTAGATAAGATTGTGCGAATTGTTCAAGAAAAACCTCTTCTTGCATTACGTCAAGAACAGTTGCGTAAAAAGGATTTAAATATTAGTTAGAATACTATTCGATGTTGATTATAATTCTTAGTTTTTTCGAAATATGCTATTAGCTAAGTTTTCGCCAAATTATCCTCATAAAAAAACTGCGATCTCTGTATTTAACAGACACGACGAAGCTCATAGGTATAATAACGCGTTGAAATAATTATATTCCATTATATGAACGATTTAGGCAGACGATGAATAAACACACATGCTTGCTGGAGAACATCATGTGCCAAGACAAACTTTAAATAAATTTTATGTCATAGTCCTTTTTCGACTATGTGTTACTGTATATAAGATATATATAGGAGGGGGTATCAAATGAAAACCTTAAAAGTGCTGTAAAATTCCGAAAAGTTGTATGATTGACTTGGTATGCAGCAGTAGTATTCATTGAGTTTAACAAAGTGGCCGAACAGAATCAGAGAAACAAAAAAACAGAAGAAGGCAGCAGCGTCAGTGAAAAGATGGCTATCCCACTAACAACATGCACCACATTAGAGCAGCGATCTGTATGTTTTTTTGAGTACTGAAGGTGTTTAACCAATCAAAATTCATCGCAGAATGACAGCACAGTAGGGTGATTCGTGTTTGACACTGCAGCAAGTGTATGAGTGGTGTAGAAAGTTTAGAAACGGCGTAACTTTTGTGGAGAATACCTTAAGACTGCGACAGGCTGACCACGTAGTGATGAGCGAAAATATTGTATGTATTAGTCCAAAACTTTATAAAAAAAAGCAGGCTTATAACTCCCAAAAAAAATAGCCACAACTTTCAAGATTAGTTATCGTCCACATCAGTTGACTGACGAATTGAAAAGCCTGTGAACAACTTTTGCGTCGTTTCAACGTCGAAAATGATGCATTTTTGGAAAAAAATTGTTACGAACGGTTGATACCTAGGCTCACTGTCACTCTATCACCAATCAGAAACAGAAAGGTCAAGCAAGGAATGGTGCCATAGCTCATTGTCGAAACCAAGAAAAAAATGCGCACTCAACTTTTTGCTTGGAAGAGTAATGCTAACTTTGGGATGCAAAGAGAGTAATTTTGGAATAACACATGGATAAGGGAGTGAGAGTAATTAGTACTTCTTTTTCAGAAATGCTTAAAAATTAACTTCATCCCGCAATCAAGAGTAAATGTTGAGGACTTCTGACGTCAAGTACGTTGTTACAATGCTCGCCCACACACACCCCGTTTGAGAGTTCAGACTATCCAGGATGTGAAATTCGATTGTCTCATACAACCCCCTGATCTTGCTCCTAGTGACTTTCATGCGTCTGAATCACTCAAAGAAGCAATAGGAGACAGGCATTTTGGAAAGGTTGATGAAGTAAAAACCGCTGCAGTGCACGAATGACTACAGTCATAAGCAAAAGATTTTCTTAAACATGGTATCTACACTCCCGAAGCGGTGGAATACTTGCATTCATCATCTACGAGACCGTCGAAAAATGATATGTATGATTTTTCGTATTTATTACAATATAAAATTTATATCAGTTTGAAGGTTTTCGTTTGATACACCCTCGTATATATGTGTGTGTGTGTGTGTGTGTGTGTGTGTGTGTGTGTGTGTGTGTGTGTGTGTGTGTGTGTGTGTGTGTGTGTGTGTGTGTGTGTGTGTGTGTGTGTGTGTGTGTGTGTGTGTGTGTGTGTGTGTGTGTGTGTGTGTGTGTGTGTGTGTGTGTGTGTGTGTGTGTGTGTGTGTGTGTGTGTGTGTGTGTGTGTGTGTGTGTGTGTGTGTGTGTGTGTGTGTGTGTGTGTGTGTGTGTGTGTGTGTGTGTGTGTGTGTGTGTGTGTGTGTGTGTGTGTGTGTGTGTGTGTGTGTGTGTGTGT